>OX637409.1:18733959-19246459 GCA_951799425.1 Ilex aquifolium
TTTGAATCTTATGTTTGTTCATGAATGGTGTATTTTAGGTTGTATATGATCAATGGTGACGCGTTCGAACAGTCACCCTTGCATCTATAAATATATCCAGATTCATTAACATTCAGTACTTACATAAATTTGTGATTATTAGAGTCATTACATTCATAAATTCGTCATTAGCAGTGTTTACATATATCAGAGACTACGAAACACAATTTCTAATTCGTTGTGCATACAAATTGCAAATTTTTTTTTTTTGTGCATGATCATTATAACTTAGGAGGCAAACACTCAAAAATCCATAAGCATCATACTGGAGGCGAAATCTGTCTCAAAGATATAATGTCAAACACTAGTTTTTGATCGAATTATTTAAACATCTCATATTCTACAATCGGATCAATTTTTTATGTGTTACTGTTTTATTCTTATTTGCATGATCTATATCAGAAATTTCAATATATTTTATACGCATATGATACATCCTTCCAACAATTTCTCAAACTCCCAATATAACGAGAGGTTCATGTATTGAGTTGCAATTCTTTTCTATATATTTTTTTGCCACTTATATTAGATAATTTGATTATATCTGCCAATATATATTGTTGATCTAATTGCCGAGTTCACGTGTTGAATGGATCAAAACCAAAATCGGTTATAATTTTCCTCAGGCCTATTCATATTTCTCCTCGAAGTCTTTGATTAATCTAAGTGTTTTTGGTCAAGGTTTAAGCATAAGCATGCATCCACACTAGGATAAGTAGAAGTACCTAGAATCCTATTGCTTCAACCTTGATATTAGTCCTCGCATACTTACCTATAAAGGACCCACAGAATTTATGTGGTTCCACACGTATGTGGTGACGCTTATTTTAGCATAAAATATTAATAAATAAATCGTCATCTAGAACAAGTGGTAGAGCTTTTCTACTTGCTCACTCCAAAAACCAAACTAACCATAAATGTATATGTCAGCAATGAAGCGAAATCCAACGGTTACGTTAGCCGTGAGAATTAAGGAAAGCGACCTCTGCAACTGCTAAGACTTGACACACACAATTGATCAAGATTTTTATATGTCGGTAAGTGATTTTGGCCTGTGATGACTATCATCCACACCTCTAGTCAAAGTTATATTTTTGCTCTTTCTTTTTTTTTTTTTTTGTCCGAATATGTTTCTTTCCTCGAAATGGCGCATAGTCGGGTCGGGTCAACAATGTTAAAAATAAAACTTGGAACTTAGGTTTTAATTTTTTTAAAAACTCCATAATTTTTGAAACATTATTAACTCTTAAAAAAAATATATTGTGAGAGGTACACTTTTTAGAATTTTTTTCCTATTAATAAGTCTTGATGATGCACAAATTGGGTTTGTACACCACCTGTCAAGTGCGAGTAGTAAATACAGTAATAAAGGTAGAGAGAGAGAAGACGAGAATTATAGTGGTTCAGTCAATGTGACCTACGTCCACTTCTCAATGGCTATGGTCGTCGGGTGCTTTATTAATTCAAGAGTGTAGGGAGAGCAGAGAGTACAAACTTAGAGAAGGAGATGAGTTATGTGCTTAGTTGAGTATGTTTAGTAAAGTGTGATGCCCCCCAAGTGTTGGTGGGGCTTACATTTTATAGTCGTTCCCCAACAGATTGGGGCTACTTAACAGCAACTACCCAACGATTCTGGTGGGGCTTGCGGCTTCTCCTCAACGGGTGAGGCCGTTGAGGTGCTCTCCATAAGACTCGCTCAAAGGATGAGGAAGGTTGACCGTTTCCAAGGTGGTGGAGATGAGGGTCTTGAGTGCTCAATTGCTGCCTTGCATGCTCCCCTGATGTAGCTGCTGATGTAGCTCCTCCTAATAAGCTTGACCAGACGTAGACCACTTTGGGCACTGGATCTCTTGGAGTTGGGCATTTGGCTTGTAACATGAGTTGGCCCCTTGGGCTTGGCCCATCATTTACCCCTCAATGCCCTGTGTCCAATGGAACTTGGAGAGGAGGGCATTCGGTTGAATTTTCGGCTAACCGGCATAACTGGAAAAATTTCGGGAGGCCAAAACCTATGCTTTTAGGCATTTTTTGAGCTTTTAACAGCATCAGTTACAACCAAAGGGTGTGAGTTTTGTAGGGCTCGTCGAGAGCTTCGATTTGATATATTATAAGTCTTATTTCAAGTAACGGAGCAAAAGTCACGGTCAAAACTTCGAGCAGAGAGTTGGGTGCAAGGTTTTGGGCGACCAGGCAGCTTTTGGGCGAGCACACTATGTCTTGGGCGAGCAGATAGGGTCCTGGGCGAGCAGAATTTTTTTTTTTTTTTTTTGAAAAAAACTTTGGGAGGCCAAAACAGTCGTTTCTGGGAGAGCTTCAATTTGATATATTATAAGCCTCGTTTGGAGCACCTTGGGCGAGCCTGGGGGGTCTGCTCCTCTCTAGGCGCTAGGCTGGCTCATTTAGGTGAGCAAATGGGATCTGCACCTCTCTTTGGCTCATTTGGGTGAGCAAAGGGGGTCTGCTACTCTCCAGGCGCTAGGTTGGCTCATTTAGGTGAACAAAGGGGGTCTGCTCCTCTCCAAGCGCTAGGTTGGCTCATTTGGGTGAGCAAAGGGGGTCTGCTCCTCTCTAGGCGCTAGGCTGGCTCATTTAGGTAAGCAAAGGGGATCTGCACCTCTCTTTGGCTCATTTGGGTGAGCAAAGGGGGTCTGCTCCTCTCTAGGCGCTAGTTTGAGGAGCTTGGGCGAGCAGGAGGCCTTGGGTGCTAGGCTGGGAGCTAGATGATGTCTGGGTGCCAGAGGGAGATGCCTGGGTGCCAGAGGGAGGTAGCTGGGCGCCTGAGGGGGTTTGGGCACCTGAGGGGGTCTGGGCGCCTGAGGATGTTGCCTCGTCGCTAGTCTGGGCGCCTTGCTTGGGCGCCCGAGGATGTCTAGGCGCAAGGTATGGGCGCCTGGGTGCCTGGTCTAGGCGTCTGGGTGTTCTGAGAGATGTTGGGAGCCTGTGTTGGAGATGTAAAAAATAATGTTATTCAAAACATTAAATTATCTAACATAATTACCTGGAGAGAGAGGTAGACTGCTTGTGCGAGAACAAATACAGAGTTTGAGGATTGCTCGTGAGGGAGCTACACCTTTTGAGACTGAGTTTTTGGCGACCCATGAGAGAGTCTTTACGCTTGAGAACAGTGTAGAGGTAGGTGGGCTGCCTGAATGAAAACAGTGCAGAGGTAGGCTGTCTGATTAAGAGCAGAGCAGAAATATGCCAGGCTTTTTTGGCGACCCGCGAGAGAGCCGCTAAGCTGGAGATAGGCTGCCTGTTTGAGAACAGTGCAGAGGCCAAGCTTTTTTTGGCGACCCGTGAGAGAGCCGCTAAGCTGGAGATAGGCTGCCTGTTTGAGAACAGTGCGGAGGCCAAGCTTTTTTGGCGACCCACGAGAGAGCCGCTAAGCTGGAGTTAGGCTGCCTGTTTGAGAACAGTGCAGATGCCGAGCTTTTTTGGTGACCCGCGAGAGAGCTGTTAAGCTGGCGTTAGGCTGTCTGTTTGAGAACAGTGCAGAGGCAGGTCAATCTTTTGACGATCTGCGAGATGATTCACCTCGCCTAGACTTGTTGATTTCCTCAGCATTCATATATTTTTGAGCTTTTGCCAATAGTTCTGGCATACTCTTTGGTGGTCGCTTCATCACGGAGAAAAGGAAGCTCGATGATCGGAGGCCTCCCAGGAAGGCGGTCATGCTGACTTTTTCATCGGGTTCTTCGACCTGAAGGACCCCCTCGTTAAAATGAGTGAGATAGCTTCTCAGGCTCTCATCTTGGTCCTGCTTTATGCTGAGCAGATGAGTGACAGGCTTCTGCTGGCGGCGTCCACCAATGAACTGTGTTACAAAGGATCTGCTCAATTCGGCGAAGGAGCCTATGGAGGCCGGGGTGAGTTTGGCGAACCATTGTCGCGCTGATCCCTTCAGGGTAGTTGGGAACGCTCTGCACATGATTTCGTCGGGGACGTTGTGCAGTTGCATTAGAGTTTTGTAAGTTTCAAGGTGGTCTAGTGGATCCTTCGTTCCGTCAAAGGTCTTCACGGATGGCATTTTAAACTTTTGAGGAAGGGGGTAGTTCGCTATGTTTGGCTTGAAAGGTGTGTCTGTTCGCCTTATGAGGTAGTCTACTGTCTCGAGTCCCTACGCCTTCATGGCGTTGAAGATGTCACCCAATTGATTTTGTACCTCCTTAATTTTCTCATCCCAATGGTTGGGAGCTCCTCTGGAATGATCATGGAAATGGCTCCCATGCTCCATGCTTTGGTTTTCACTCTCATCCTCTTGGAGATGAGGGTCTTCACCATGTGGTGCAGGAGCTAGAGGAGGAGGTGGAGGTCCCTCATGGGGAGCTCCTTGACACCCAAGGCATGGAGCTCCTCTCACTTGAGATCCAGGTTGTGCTCCTCCTTGCGGAACGAGCATTAGTTGAAGGATCTGCTGGTTTTGGGCCACAAGTTCCTGCATGGTCTACAGCATCTGCTGTATACTTAGGACAGGATTGGTTGGGGGAGGAGTAACCTCCTCTTCTCTTGGTTGGTTATCCTCAAGCTGGTTCATCGATCGGGTAGTGATCGCCATTGATTCAACAGAGAAAGTTTTTAAAAATGAGAATTTTGTCGATTCCCACAGACAGCGCCAAACTGATGATGCACAAATTGGGTTTGTACACCACCTGTCAAGTGCGAGTAGTAAATACAGTAATAAAGGTAGAGAGAGAGAATACGAGAATTATAGTGGTTCGGTCAATGTGACCTACGTCCACTTCTCAATGGCTAGGGTCGCCGGGTGCTTTATTAATTCAAGAGTGTAGGGAGAGCAGAGAGTACAAGTTTAGAGAAGGAGATGAGCTATGTGCTCAGTTGAGTGTGTTCAGTAAAGTGTGATGCCCCCCAAGTGTTGGTGGGGCTTACATTTTATAGTCGTTCCCCAACAGATTGGGGTTACTTAACAGCAACTACCCAACTATTCTGGTGGGGCTTGCGGCTTCTCCTCAACGGGTGAGGCCGTTGAGGTGCTCTCCATAAGACTCGCTCAAAGGATGAGGAAGGTTGACCGCTTCCAAGGTGGTGGAGGTGAGGGTCTTGAGTGCTCCCTTGCTGCCTTGCATGCTCCCCTGATGTAGCTGCTGATGTAGCTCCTCCTAAAGAGCTTGACCGGACGTGGACCACTTTGGGCGTTGGATCTCTTGGAGTTGGGCCCTTGGACTTGTAACATGAATTGGCCCCTTGGGCTTGGCCCATCAAGTCTTATTTGATATACCAATCTTCAAAGGACCCAAAAAAGAGAGAAAATTGTGATGAGGTACACTTTTTAGAAATTATTATTCCTGTTAAAGTAGATAATCCAGACTTTGTAGTCAGTAAGTACACATTCTTCTAAATATTTGGTGACTAGGTACATAATTTAAGAAAAATTTGGAGGGTTGGTCCCTATATATGGACTTATTTAAGGATAAGTTCACAAATGAAACTTATTTGTTATGAAGTCCATTTTTTGTTAAATTGTCCTAAATATCCGTAGCTTTTGGAATTCCATTAAACGTCGTTTGAAGAACCATTCAGCAGTTGAAGTCCACCGACATTTGAAGACAACTCTTCCAGTAATAAGCATATAAAAAATCGATGAGATTTCTTCCTTCTCCGATTATCATGTTATTGAAACTTACCAAAAAACTTCCACATTCGAATTTCAAATTGATTCCATTCAATAACTGCCATATTCGACTTCCTTCTCGAGTTTGTTGTGGATGATAAACTGAAGCTATTGAAGAAGTTATTGTGTATTATTGGGTTTCGTTCCACATCTTCCAAATTTTCGATTTCGAAATTAAAGTTCAGGTATGGATTCTTATTCAAAAAAGAGCAACATGAAATTTGTATTCGACAAATTTGTGATGTAATTGGAAAAAAAAATTCGTTGTTTGTGTGGTAAAAGAAATTCGAAGTTACATATTATATGTCTAAAAAATTTGAAGTTATTGTCCATTCTAGCGTAAATCAATCATACGTATATTCTTGCTCTGGCTTGTAGTCAACATCTTCAAAGTTTCTATAACTGAATAGAATAACATTATTAAGGGTATTTTTGAGATTTAAAAAAATAGTAGACTTAAGTACTTATTATTAAGATGAAAAATAGATTTATCAAAAGGTCTGAACTTATTTTTAGAACAAAAGGTCTGAACTTATTTTTAGAGCCCCAATAAAATTGTTCTTTGAAAGTTAAAGATGGGGTCAATGTGAGGCATACACTAGGGTGAATTAAGGAAATTGTTGTTTGAAACGTGTCGGGTGCATTTTTTTACAAAACGGACTCGAACCTTTTAATTTTAGATCGTATTCGTGTTGTGTTAACAGATCGTGTTATATTTTGACATCCTTATTTAATTCATTTCCCTTAAAATATAAAAATCCCCATGGTATAGTACTTGATGCATAAACGAAGGTGCCTCACCTAACCCATAAAATATTGAACCTCACTTTGCACCCCAAAAATATTTAAAATTTTGTATTTTGCACGCTTAACGATAAATTTTTCATAATGTACCATCAATGTATTAAAAGTGTAACAATATGACTATGTTGTTAGCTTCCGTTGTTTATTCTGTTAAAACTCACCCCCATTGATGTTGTGACAGAATGAGTAACATAAATTAACGAAAAGTCCACATTGAAACGCTTTCAAACATTCAAGGTACAATGTGAAAAATCTAATATTTGAGGTATACAAAAATCTAATCTTTGAAGGTACAAAATATAAATTCTTAAATATACAAAATATGATTTGTCCTCGTAAATTAAATATATAATATAAAATATGACATATTTTATTAAGTTTATCCGACGGACTCAAATAGACTCATCTAACAGTCACCAATATCTCTCTCAAAATCATTCATATTAAATTCCCCTCCCCTCCAAAAATCTATCACTTCTCACTTATATTGCACCGTGCTTTCAGGCAGGGGATATCCCTAGTCTATAATATAAAACAGAGCAGGTTTCAATAAGTCCATCCAACGGTTTCAAATAGACTCATCCAACGACCACCAACATCCCTCTCAAAATTATTCACATTGAATTTTTCCCTCCCCTCAAATCTATCACTTCTCAATTATGTTATACCGTACTTTCAGGTACGGATTATCTATAGTATAACTTATATAAGGACCTTGACAAAAAAATTGGCCATCACTGTCCGTGGACGGCCCATAAGACAGGCAAGTTAAACAATCGCTTAGGACACCCAAAATAGAAGGACCCTAAAATTTGTTAGAGTTATCAACTCTTAACTAGAATGGTCTAAAGAATTCTAGACTGAAAAAGCCCAATGAGACAAAAACACACTAAAGCCCTAGTATAAAATAAAAAGTTCCAACCGTCTCTCTCTCTTCTTAGAATAATATTAGATGGACTTAAAAATTAGACTTGATAATCTCAACCATTGAATAGGTAGTGGATCCCAATAAATACTGGGACCCACAGTGAAATCCATAGTTGTAATTATTAAGTCTAATTTTTAAGTCCATATAACATTCAGTCCACTTACAACAAATTTTTGTCTTGACAGTACTACTGTATCATTCCACTTGGTGTTTAGTAGTTGAAGTGAAGGTGATTATATATAATCATTCCTCCCACTATAGCATTCTGGTATCCTAGGTAGGCCCAAGGCCCTTAATTCAAAGGATTCGAACCTCCACTGTAGGACATTTGTCTCTAATTTCGACACCAACTGTGATGTGCTAAGTTACCTTAATATCTACGTCGCAAAGAGGTTGCATACCCAATACACCAATGGGTCTTTGGTCTAATGGTACTCTTTACCTTGTGAAGACTTTGTCTTCCTAAAATCAAGAGTTCAAGTTCACCTCCCCCCTTCCCCTCCCCATAAAAAAAATATATATATATATATATATATATAAAAATACCCAAGACACCTCACCTAGTAGTAGAAGAAGAAGAAAAAAAAAGCAATTTACTGGACCCCTCTATCTTAAATCTAGCCCATAACACATTAGTCTGTCTGAACTCTGCTTCTAAAGTATACAGATGGGCTTGCTCAAAATGCCCAAATAGCTTCACCAACTACCTAGAAAGAGCCTAAAGGTCCACAGCTTCACAACAATTTTCTCAAGGGTGGCCCATTGAGAATTGCCCTTCACTATATTTAAGGAAACAACTACAATGCTGTAGAGGTGATTGTTCCACCAATGGCAACAAAACGACATCCTATCACTTACAAAATGGTGCCATTTTGTTATTGTTCCAACATCGTGTTCGTGGACAGGGCGAAGCCAGAAAATTAGTTTAGGGGTGAACACATTAATAAGTTATAATGATGCACAAATCGATTTTCGTGCAAGTTCAACAGTCAAGAAGGTGAATAGATATTAATGAATGTGCAATAAACAAACAATCAATGACCAAAATAGCAAATAAAAGATCAACACAGAGGTTTATAGTGGTTTGGCCGTGGCCTACGTCCACTTTGAATGGCAATTGTGGCCTTGGTGTTCTTTATTAATGAATAATCGTCAACGGAGGGTTTACACCGGAGAGCTACAGTGCTTTGAGGGAGAGAGGAACAACAATGTTGTGCAAGGTAGGAGATGGGGTTTTTTGGGAGGCGTGCCCTAGATGATGAGAGGGCTTACATTTATAGAATTAGGGTTTGGAGGTGAGGCGGTGACGTAAGGGAGGGGTTTCTTACTTTGTTTTGGTAATTACAAATTTGGTAGGGTTTCTCCGTGCGCCGCATTTCCCTCCCTCGTATTCCAATTCCTTTGGAGGAGGGCCCCAGCTGGATTGGACTTGAACTTGGACTTGGTAGGTCTTTGCATGGTTGGGCTCTTTGGGCTTCATTAGGCCTACTGAATCTTTATAAATTCGAATCTTTAAGGGCTTGTTTGGTATGTTTTTTGGGAGGGGTTTGGATTGGATTGTCCAAACCCGGGTTTGACCCAAAGATGGGATTCAAAGATAGAATTCAACATTCAATGTTATGCATACCCATGTTTGGTATGCGCAGAGATATATAATTATGATAATATATTTGTACATAAATGACTATTTTGCCCCTTAACTAATTTGTATATATGAGGTATATAGGATATATAAGGGTATAAATGTCATTTGCATGTTAAACCCCCAAACCAACATATGAAACCCACCCCCCCCCCCCTTGGGTTTCATGAAACTCAAGTATGAGGGTTTCATGACCGGGCCATGAGCGGGCCGGGTTTGAAATCATATCCATACTTCACACATACCAAACATGGGTTTAAGGGGGTTTACTCCCCAACCCATGTTCTCAAACCCCCCCAAACCCCCATACCAAACAAGCCCTAATTGTAATTGGGTTTGAGCCTTTTTGGGCCTGACCCATCAAGTTATATTTGTTTTTTTCAATTGATCATAGAAGTTTTTTTTTATTTTTTATCAGAGTCGTAGAAGTTCATAAATTCATGTTTATTGAAATTATATTTAAAAATTTCAAATTTTATTAAACATAAAAAATTAAAAATTAATCTATATCGTGTGTACACAAGAAATAAAAAAGATTGGTACAAAAAATAAGACTAATTATTATCATTTACAATTGACTCTAATAATTTTTTTATCTTTTGAAAGTGTTACAAACCAATGTCATCAACAAATATTTTTTCTATATATAAAATCATGGTAACAGTCTTCCATTTATGACTCTGTAAGTTTTTACATAACGATACTTATTTTCATATAATAATAAAATAATCATATAATTTTAAAAAATTATAAAATATCCTTAATATGTCCAAAACTTATTCAGACATGTCCGAATCATATCCATCGTATGAATAGTGAATTTTATTAAATATTGAGACTCACTATTAAACTTAATGTCACAATATATTATATACTAAAATTAGGTTCCAATAGCATTGGTCAAAAGTTAGTAATCATTTAGGTATGAATTTTTTATTCTAATTCATATCTCAAGAACATAATAATTGGGTGGGTACAATTAAATATATTTAAATTTTATTTAAAAAAATACATAAAAATTGAGGGTGGGCATGTGCTTCCCCCCCCCCCCCCCCCCCCAGCCGAATGGTAGCTCCGCCCATGTTCGTGGACGAATCCCAAGGATGAAACAGTCAAAAGAACAACCAATCTACACTCATATCTGACTGAAAAAATATAATGTCTTGAATTTTTTTCAAACTATATGAAGATAGCATCTTTAATATCATCCAGAATCGGGGCTAATTTTTCAACATTCCTCATTTTTTTGTCATCCAAAAATTAGCTTCTTTATTGCCTAAGTGAAAGAGCTGCCTTCTCATAAGAAAATAGGATATTTAATATGGAGAAATTTCTTCAGAAAAAAAAAATGGAGAAATCTCTAATTTGATTCTCGTAACAGAATATTTGTTTACATGATGTGCATGATTTGTGAACAATTTATGTGTGATGATGCACAAATTAGTATTGCGCAAAATCAACAGTCGAGTATATGTAAGGGTATAATTAATGAGCGATAAATAGGCAATCAATGACAAAATCAATGAGAAAGCAGTATTAAGAGCAAACACACAAATTTATAGTGGTTTGGTCCGGGTAACTTACTCCACTCACAAGAACGGCAGTGATGGCCAGAACTCTTTATTGATGAATAAAAGTTACCGGGAGAGTATTCTCCGGGGAAATTATAGTGCTTTGGGAGAAAGGAGCAATGTGTGTAGAGGGATGTGGACGGTCTCATGGTCATAAAGTGATGCCCTTCTATGTGGAGAGGACTTACATTATATAGGTTTGGTGAGGCAGTGACGTGATGGAGAGGACTCTACCACTTTGGTAAGTATAATTAAGAGATGACTCTACTACTTTGGTAAGTACAATCATGGTAAGATTAGACGTTCGTGCGTATCTCGATATTCTCTTCTTCGTGTTCCTATTCCGTCGAAAGGGGATCCTTGGCTGGACTAGACTTGAGCTTAAGTGACAAAGGAGGGCGAAAGAGGATCAGGAGATAGGGGAGCCCAGCCTTGGGCGGCGCCAGGGACTTGGGTGACCCCCCTTGGGCGGCGCCCCCTTCGGTGTTTTCTTCGGGCGTTGGTTAATTGGTCTCATTCTGGGCTTGGCGATGTGTCCCTTCTCGACTTGTTTGGGCCTAGGTCGTTTCTTACTTGACTTGGGCCTCCTTGATTTATTGGGCCTAACCCAGTTAAATTCGGGCCCATCAATGTGTATTACTCAAGCGCCTAATAAAGAATTATGGTTGAAACCATGCATTTTCGTTTGCTAACAAGAAAAGATATTTAATGAATTTAGTTTAAAAGGTTAGTAGTGCAATGCTAAATCAATCCACTAAGAACACCAGTATAAAACAAGAGTATTTGTAGTTGCTGGTTTTCCCTTGATTGGTTGGGTCAGTATTTTCCCTTCCTTTATAGTTAGTTTAGTCTTTTTTTTTTTGTTTAAATCTCTTTGTTATTTTTTAAAATTATGAGGAGGGGCCATGGTGTGGTTTTGAGTAGTTTATTTTGCATGGGTGGACAAATGGATGCTCACAACATAGGCAAAGTGGCTATGCAACAAAGCAAAAATCATATTGGGAATTTTATGACTTTGAGAGTGCAAATTGAGAATTGCAAAGTATAATTTCCAGTCAATGCCCCCAAAATTATCATATTCACAACAATTGGTATTTTCTATTTAGAATTAGACAACAATTACTAACAAGATTCAGAGGTAAAAGTATAAAACATGAGGGATGAAATTAATACAAAACAAAAAAAAATGTTTTAAGAACCAAAGTGGGAATGGGGTTGTTGCTTTAGGTGTAAAAACGTAATTTTTTTATGAGGATAAAAAATCTTGAATAGCTAGTAGATCCTTGAACCTAATTTATTGATCTGATTCATCATAGTCACTGGATTAATTAGTAGCAAATCTCAATATTTGTCCAACAATTTTAGTAAATTAAATCTGAAAATTAAATCAATAAATTAGATATGAATAACATTATTTTTTTGTAAATAATATGACGTCATTTCTTGTTTTTGTGTAACGGCACAAGCTTCCTCACTTCCAATTAAAAACTAGGATAAATAATATTTGACTATTCCACTATGGTCTTTATCTCACTACGGTAAGACACAAATGATATTGGTTGCATAGGCTTTATAGTGTGCTCTTCTCTGTTCAAGCATTATCCTGTTTTATGGGGTGTCTGTGGACTACAACATCGCTTAACAAACAATACATTTCCATGATCTGCTCAACCATTAGAATTTATACCAAAAGTTACGTCAAAATACTCGGAGCAATACATTTTAAGCACAATGTATAATTACAATCTTGACATTCGAATATGAGTCTCCCTACCACTATCAAAATAAGCACCACAGCTGTAATACGACGACTTCTTCTTGGCCTTTCGTACAAATGTTAAAGGGTGTGGGTGACAATTAACTTCAAACGTGCCCCCACACTTGACGTTTGAATTTGATGCATTTGTGATGAAATGATTGACCACAATCATTACAATAATAGATCCAACAGTTAGAGTTTATTTATTTCTCACATTTCACAGTAAAACTCATCGAGACGGTCGCTAAAGGGAGGATAGCACAAGGTGAAGGGATGTTTGTCGCATTGATGCCAGATGGTATGTGGGAGTAGAGCACAGGTGTGGGCTAATCTGAACTAGCAAGCATCACATCCAAATTCGAATGCAGAGAAGTTTGAACCACATGCCTCACAGTAATGCTTTGAACTTTTCATTTGAACTAATGGATGCTTGTGAGCTAGATGTGAACCACATGCCTCATACTACGCTGAGAAAGTTGCAATGGGTCTTCATGTTATAATTAATGTTATAATTAACTTGAACTAATAATCAAATAAAAATTAGCAGCATAATTAATGTTATAATTAACTTTTGGTTAAAGAGAACTTACCGTGTCCACCCAATGGTTTCAGATACCATTAATTCTATTGGTCTTTAACTCTAACTATAACCCAATAAAAACTAATAGCATAGCATAACTATAACCCAATGGTTTTTGTTTTAGCTCAACATTTTCATATGAAAAAAATTTCGCAAACACTATGTTCCATTATAGTCCGTAACAGATCTCTTATTGTCTACAAAATAATGAAGAGAAGAAATAATAAAGAGGTAAAAAATAATTATTGCTGATGGATCTATTCCAAAAAATAAGATTTATGCTCTGAAATGACATGAGAAAAAGGAACAAGAAGAAAAGAAATAATAAGGATTGATGACAACTATTGAAAACCCCACACTTCAAAATAAATTGAAAACATGAGGAGTGGCATACCTCTGGAATCAAGCATTAGAGAAAAGGCACCTGAAATAGAGGGAGAAAAAAATATGCTGTGATGATCATTCAAGTCAATGGTACAACATCGAAGGAATGAAGAACCTCTTCCAGAATCATTCTCCTATCTGTGTTTAGAGGACTTTCTGGTTTGTCAGAGTGAGCAATATTTAGAAGATAGAGCTTTTTAGATGCCACAAATGCAGCGGAAAATACCCTCTTCATTCCTCCTCTAGTGCTATCAATTTCATACTCAAACTCATAGACTTGTAGGCCTCCTGGTCCAGATCTCTCTGAAACAGCAATCACCACAACATCCTTTGTGCTTTCCTTCCGTCTTTCGGCCTGAATCAGCTTATCTGCCACAAATCGAGGACTCCCAAAATCACTGAGTTTCATAATACGAACAGGGCTAACCACTACTCCGACATTATTAACTCCCTTGCTTGCATCTTCAAATAGAACAGTTGCACCTGCTTTATCAACCTTAATCCAAGAAGAGGGTTTGAGGAGGGTGAAACCCTCTTTCAGATCAGTATATCTTTCAAGCTCCAAGTCTTCAGCAATGGATTTAGAGAAGCTTGTCAAGGGAACAGATAATAGAACTGCTAGAATGGAGAGGCTCACCATTCTTTTGCTCACAAGAACAGACAGCCTCGCTTTTGAGTCATTTATCTCAGTTGGTCTGGGGTGGTGAGGATTAGGAGAAGCAGCACCACAAGCAGAAAGAGAAGGAGAAGGAGAAGAATAGAAAACAGGTGGTCTTGGTCTCGGTGCTTGGGTTAAGGGTCTATGGTCTCCAATGAAAAGTGTACGACTTGTGGGGAAAAGCCCAGACACCACCATCTCTCAGATATGAAGATGACGATGACAATGACACAATACCCAAACTTGATTAACTTTCAATTAAAGATAGCTTACCCATTCAGAATAAAGAGAAGTAAGAATTTGCCCCAACTCTTTTTTCTGCTGGCAGAAGGTGCAAAAGATAGTGAGCTGAAACTGAAGCATGCCATAATGCATTAGATACCTTAATAGAAACAATACACATATAAATGTATGTATATTTAATGTGATTATGATGTTCTATGTCCTAGTGGCAGATCAGAATCATCTATAAGCAGAAAACTTTGGTGTTATCAAGCAAAGACATTCCAATACAAAAGGTATGTCTCCTGACTCTCCCTGTAGTTATATGATGTTCCTAAGGTATAAAGCCTAGTAAGATAAGCGGTAATGCTTATCTATACTTGAAAGCAAGATTCCAAACTGAGTTTATTTGAAGAACCTCCAGATGCCTTTAAACCAAATAGGTAAGAAACTGTAAGGGGTCATGTCAGGTTAGTACCCCTAACAGATTCTTCAAGGTGCTTTTTATTTTAAGTACTTGTAGCACAATATGCAATCTTTTAATGACTGCTGTGTGTTTGGATCAAACCACATAGCCGTGAAAGGCTGATTGAACAAAGGGAGCTTTGCAGTGATTGAGACCAGAGGAACAACAAAACACAAAACAAAAATCCCTAAACAAAAACAGTAAAGTCCATCAAAAGTAAATTGTAATCACGTACAGCTTAGGTTTATTCTTGATTAATAAGAAAGAAAATGACAACTATGGCACTAGAATGAACACCACCGAGGGGTCGTTATTTGCGCCCAAACAAAACTATCGCGGTTGCGCCCAAATAAAACTAATCTCCTGATTGCAGTAGTGTAAACCAATTAATATCTTACTAACAAAAGTATTCATAACTGATTAAAAATACTCACCAAAACCAGATAGTTGGTGAGGAGAAGTTGAAGAATAAGAAAAAAAATAATTGAATACCTGAAGAGGAGAGAAAGAGAGAGCGGCAAGCACAGAGAATAAGGTATTTGAATACTCAAATAGCAAAAACAAGGGACATATTCTGTCCTCCTTCTCAATTGGTTTTAGTTATTCTATTATTCCTTAACAAGAGAAGATTGTGTCCAATTCTCCCTACTAACTCCATAAGGGCTTATACAAGGATCAATTGCCTTTTGCCCAATCAAATGATTTACATTCCAAATCCTTTAGATTTTGGATATAAAACCATTCTGAGAGAAACAAAACCACAGATAAATAAAAAATAAAAATAAAAAAATCCAAAGGAAAACCCTACCTTGTGGTTCTTCAACACAAAGAGCACGGCGACACAATACACCATATCCACATCACTCGGACTGCCATAATACACCACAAAGAGCCTATGATTTTTATTATCAACTATTAATCCACGTATAATCCCCATAGACCTACCAGATTCAGTGTTTTTCGATCTAGTTCTTGTGCCACTAATTGTCTTGCAATATGTTTCAAAAAAAATTATACTAAATTAAAGTAATGAGTAGGATAAAAAGAAAATAGAAATTTACCTCTCAAACGCACCAATCTAGAGAAACTCGGTACAAGTCATCGGAGAGAGGGAAAAAGTGAATGAGCAAACGCATATAGAAGATATCGAGTCTAATTCATCGGCCAGAAGAAGTTATCGGCCGGAGAAAGTTACCGGCGGGATAAAGAAGCAGATAGATGAGAGAGAGATAGAAATAGCATGAGAGTTTGAAACGTTTTAATGTGGATTGGAGCCACTTAGCCACAACCTTTGGTATCAAAAAATTAGTGGCGGATTACTATTGCATTTTTGTCGCAATTTTTAAATTGTTACTAAATAGATTAACTTCGATATAATTTCTCGTTATTAAAGAGATAATTTTAATGATAATAGATTAACTTTGATATAATTTTTCGTTACTAAAGAGATAATTTTAATGACAATATTTTTAGCCGTAATTTTAATTTCGCCACTAAAAAACTAATTTCTTGTAGTGTTGGTTGATCAACTTCATTCTCCCTTTCACCACCTCTGAAATTACAAAATTTCAAACAAAACATTTACTTGATAATAAGAAAATCACTGTAAATATTTTAATAGAAAGAGTGATAGAGTTGAATAATACATAATGGGTTCATTTGGTTGTCGTATTAGAAATAGATAGATTGAATAAAGTAATTCAGTCTAATACAATACAGATAGATAAAAAATAAAATTAAATAGGGTATTAAAATAATACTTAATTTTATTTAGTGTTTGGCAATACACAACATAAATGTTAGATAGTAGTTATTTAATCCAATTGGTTGTTTGGTTAAGACATTATTTCATGGTATTAATGTTGAATTAACAAAAATATCTTCAATCAATGATTAATACGATAACTTGATTTTATCAGTTGTGGGGTTATAATAGTAAATATGTACAATAATATATTTGATATGAATTATAATACCACCTCTTATGATGGTATTAAAATACATCCATAATATAAGTATATGGTACTAAAAATATACGATAAGTATACGTTTTTGAAATTAAAACGAAATTAAATTTATCTACCAAATAAAATATTAGGCTCAATTAACTAAATAATAGTACAATATAATATTTAATCCACTTATAATACGTCTACCAAACGAGTTCAATTCAAAAACTCACATCAAAAACTCTGGAATCGTAATTGAACATCTCTTATGGATAAAATATCTACAATAAGTCCAATACTTGGTGGAAATGGAGATACTACAAATGCCACAATATTGTTCGAAATGTTAACTTAAAATACTGGTAGATGAAGATAAGAGAGATTCCGACTGTTGATAGTTTTAGATGATGAAAAACAACTCTTATAAACTAAGAATTGACAAGTCAACCATAGATAAGGCATGTCTTTATGTTCTATGCAGCAAACATCACAAAAGAAAGAAATTGACCTAAAAGGGCTAAAAGGTGCTCATGAACTTCATATGTAATCATGCTCTCCGCCATGAAATATGATATGCGGATATTAAATTGGCAAGGAGAACAACAATAGTTGAATCAATCTCCATTTTTTGTACAGATATCACACGTATACATAGTAGCATACCTATAACAATAAGGCAAACTTGTGTGGAGTTTACAGACGAGGAGGTGGTTTCCTCCACAATTTCTTCTTTCACTCTAGTTGTTCAGCTTATTGGGGGGCGAACAATGGGTAGACGGAGAGAGAGACACACAAATAATAAAACAACATTTTGCACTTTTGAAAAACACCATTACATTTACAGGTAAGGACTATGGGTATGAAATGACAAGGCTGCCACCTGCCCAAATTTTAGTGGTAAATTAGAGATGTGGAGAACCTATCTATCTATCTATACACATGTTGTATGTTTCATTGCTTGTTAATATGGTTTCGTCAATGCTCTGTCTTCTCTCTAGACTTTCTCTCTCTTAAAGCGATCTGAGATAGAAGAAGCCGGAGCCTGACTTTGTCCCCTTTCCCTTGTCCCTGATCTCTCCTACCCAATGGACGAGGATCATAGGATCCCATCGCCCCGATCGTCAGAGGAAGACGATCATCTCCAACGAAGCACGAAAAAGATCAAAGAGTTTCATACAGTTCATATTGAAGATGAGATGCTAGTGGACTCATCAACCACGCGAACAGAAGAAGATGAACATGAGATGCTGAAAAAACCAGTATCTCTTTTTGGACCCAAGCCAATGAATTACATGACTGCTCTATTGGAAGACAAAAACGCCATTTACTTTGATGAATCCGTCTATGACGATCCCTCCGATGATGAAGAGGAGGAGATTCTCAACAAGGGCATATTAGGGGATGCGGAGAACGATCAAACTAGAGCTTCCAAATGGGTAATCATTGATACCTCCGATGAGTCCTGCCCACACATCAAACTTCCCTAAAAAACCCTTGATACTATTCAGAATAGATGGAAAGATGGGTTGTTGGTGAAGCTTTTAGGGAAAAACATTGGGTACAAGATGTTGTGTATGAAAGTCAGGAACATTTGGGCTCTACAAAACGAATTTGAGGCGGTTGATTTGGATAATGGTTTTTTCCTATTTAAATTCCAGTCCAAGGAAGATTACTTCAATGTAGCGACAAGAGGCCCATGGGTGATTATGAATCATTATCTCACAGTCAGGAAATGGGAACCAGACTTCATCCCTTCAAGGGCTTCTGAGATCACTATGGGTATATGGGTAAGATTACCAGAATTACCACTTGAATATTATGATGAGAAAACTTTGTTCAAAATAGTTAAGGCACTGGGCAAGCCGATTAAGATGGATATTAAGACAGCAGCTACAGAGAGAGGGAAGTTCGCCCAAGTGTGCGTGGAGAGAGACCTCAGTAAACCCCTGATTTCTTAGTAAAAACTGGGCTTGAGAATCTTCAAAGTGGAATATGAATGTCTCCACATCATTTTCTTCGGATGTGGGAGAATAGGACACACGAAAGCTTTCTGCCCTCATATGCAAGGCAAATCCTCTCCAATGGGTGCCGGAAAAATTACTCCAGCCCGAGAAGACAATCAGAAGGAGAGAGATGTTAACTCTGAGAGTTTATAACGGTCACAAGGTAACTCATAGCCAACCCAGGCTGTGCCCAAGGGTTCCAATGATGTAAGGGAGTTTAGGCCTTGGTTGACAGCCCAACCTAGAAGGAAAAGAGTACAAGGTTATAGGAACCAGACACCACAAAAAGGAATGGGCCACCCAAATAGATTCTAGGCCCTACAAATGCAAACTCAGGAGACAACCCAAGATGAAGAAAATGGGATTGTTAAGGGAAACCCAATTCAAAGATACAACCCAGGCCCGAAGAGAGGATCGCAAACGGGTTCGAGAAGAACATGGGAGCAATCTCCAAAACTGGATAGGACCTGACCCAGCACCCACAATCCCCAAGACAACCCTGAAGAGTCTGAACTGCAGCAGAGATCGAAGGGCCATCTTGACTCTTTGGAACCTGGCTCATATCCAATGGATCTGGGGGCCCCGAGGTGCAATGATGAAGAAGCTATAGGGCAGTAGGACCTAAGAGTCACTCAGTATCAGCCCCGTCTCACTGATCCTATGCCCCATTCACCCCTACTTCATCTTCAACCCCTTCTCCCTCCAAACATTTACCAGAACATTCAAATCTCAGATCTTCTAAACTCTAAACCACCAGACCCAGGTGATTACATGAGTGATAGAAGGAATGGAAGACTCTCCGTTGAAGACCTTCCATCTCCACAACAATTTGATGGGCTTATTCTTCCAGCCGGAGGAGGAGAACACATAGATTGCTCTAGTTCATTGGACAATAGAATCAATCATTCTGGTAGTGGAACCGTGCAACCTCAGAGAAACAAGGATCCAGACTATGGTAGTCTCACTGAGACCAGCAATCCCAATAGAGGAGTTTAGTGAGATAGCAAGGCACAAACTTGACCTAGACAGATCCAACCCTCTTCCCCAGTTTTTAATGATGTTAGCCATGAAATTTTTTGTCTGGAACTGTAGAGGAGAAGGAAACGAGAGGTTCATAAGGGTTTTCAATGATCATTTCAAAGCCCATAAAGCTGACGTTGTAGTGCTCTTGGAGACAAAAATCCAAAGTAGTCAGATGGGGAACTTTTTTGACCAATATGGCCTTACTGCATCCAAGAAAATGGAACCTGAAGGGAGAGCTAGAGGTATTTGGCTTTTCTGGGATCCATCGAATATTGCTATCAACATTAGGGGCTCTTCTAAGCAAGTCATTCATGCAACTGCTGCTAGAATGGACTTTGATGAATGGCTTTTCTCCACTGTATATGGGAGTCCCAACGCAGTTTGTAGAGATCAGTTATGGGATGAGCTTAGTTGTACAGGGGATAATTACATAAATTCTTAGATGGTGGTGGGAGACTTTAATGATTTCTCTAGCCATTCAGAAAGAAGATGGAGAAGAGTGGAAAATACAAGCAGAATCAAGAAATTTAAGGAGAGGTTCAACAATTGCGGTCTCATTGATCTTGGATGCAGTGGCACCAAACTTACTTGGAATAACAAGAGGAAAGGGCTTGCAAATACCAAAATCAGATTGGATCGAGCTTTGGCAAACTCAGAATGGACAATGCAGTTCCCTAAGCCGAGCATAAGAAATCTTCCTAGGACCTACTCAGACCATTGTCCACTGCTGATACAGGTGCAAGGTACTTCTTTTATCCCCTCTTCTTTTAAACCTTTTAGATTAGAGGTTATGTGGATGACACACCCTGAGTTCAAGAATTCGGTTGCTAAAACCTAGAGAATTAATAATCACTCTCTCATTAAAGCCTTAGCTGACTTTGAGAATGTAGCCAAGGAATGGAATAATGAATCTTTTGGAAACCTCTTTAGAAGAAAAATAAGAATTTTAGCAAGGTTAGAGGGCTTTCAAAAAGCCCAAGACTCACATTATTCCCATAATTTAACTAGACTAGAGGAAAAGCTTCAACATGATTATAATCGAATTCTGGAACAAGAAGAAGTCATTTGGTATCAGAAATCCAGGTCAAAATGGATTACATGTGGTGATAGAAATACAAAATTTTTTCATGTGTCTACTATTACAAGAAGAAAGAAATGTAGACCTCAAACCCTTAAGGATCTGGAAGGAAACTGGTTAACTAACTCAGAGGATATAGCAAAGGCTTTCCAAGACTTTTACTTTGACCTGTTTGGATCAGAAAACCCTGATCACCATCTTCATAGATACTACAGATTCCAAAATAAACTAAGTGAAGAGGTAAAAATCATTTTGGAGGCCCCGGTAGATAATAATGAAATTAAACATGTTGTCTCTAGCATGAAACCAATGAAAAGCCCCCGGTCCTGATGGACTTCAAGCTTTATTTTTCCAAAAATACTGGGGTATTGTTGGAAATTCAGTATGTAATCTTATTAAAGACATGTTAGGAAGTAGAGAATGTCCAACAAACTTGAATAAGACCTGGGTTACCCTAATTCCTAAAGTGGAGAATCCCACACAGATCACACAATTTAGACCAATTAGTCTTTGCAATGTCTCATATAAAATCCTTACTAAGCTGTTGGTTACCAGATTAAGACCTTATCTGGACAATCTGATTAGCCCTAATTAGTATAGTTTCATCCCAGGTAGGCAAACTGTAGACAATGTCATTATTACCCAAGAAATTATTCACTCCTTAAAGAGGAAAAAAGGGAGGATGGGGGGTATGGTTATTAAAATTGACTTGGAAAAAGCCTATGATAGAGTTAACTGGAATTTTCTTTATAATACCCTGCTTGATTTTAATTTTCCACAGTCTTGGATTGATGTCATTATGAGTTGTGTTACAGGGGTCAACTTTTTCCATTTTATGGAATGGTTCTCCCCTGGATCCAATAAAAGCTAAATGAGGTTTGAGGCAAGGGGATCCACTGTCCCCTTATCTTTTTGTTTTGTGCATGGAAAGACTGGGTCAATTAATCCTAGAGAAAGTGCAGGAAGACAAATGGAGAGGCTTAAAAGCCTCCAGAAAGGGACCTCATATCACTCACTTACTTTTTGTTGATGACATTATTTTGTTTTCTAGAGCCACGAAAATTGAAGGTCTCATGATAAAAGATGTGCTTGAAGAATTCTGTTTGTTTTCTGGTCAGAAAATCAGCCTTAACAAATCTAAGATTTTCTTTTCTCTGAACATAAGTAAAAGTCATGCTGGTTTCCTTAGTAGAAAATGTGGAGTTACTCTTACTGATGACCTTGGGAAATACCTTGGTATTTCTATCTTTCATAAAAGATCTTCAAATGACCATTTTAAATTCATCATTGAGAAAATTCATAATAGACTTAGTGGGTGGAAAACCAAGTCCCTCTCCCTGGTAGGTAGGACCACCCTTGTGAAGGTAGTTACATCTACTCTCTCGAATCATGTTATGCAAACTAATTGGCTTCCTCAAGCTACATGTGATCAGATTGACAAACTTAATAGAAATTTCCTATGGGGAGACACCCCTGATATGAAAAAGGTTCACCTGGTGAATTGGAATAGGGTTTGCCCCCCTAGAAAGGGAGGGGGATTGGGATTAAGGAAAAGTAGGGATAATAACTTAGCCCTTCTTTCTAAACTGGGTTGGAAAGTGAAAAATAAAGAGAAAGCCCTCTAGGTTGAAGTGGTTAACAATAAATAAGTTGATTAGGATAATCTTAACTGGATGCTTAAACCTGATTGTTCACTAACTTGGAGAGCCATTGGCAAGAATAAAAATTTAGTGGACCTAGGTTCAAAATGGCTAATAAGAGATGGCAATCACATTAACTTCTGGACTGACTGGTGGTGGGGAAAGGGTCCTTTAGTGCAGCAGGTTATACATCCAGAGTTTTTGAATCTCAACAAGAAGGTAGCAGACTACATCGATGAGAGAGGTAACTGGAATCTTCAAGAGGCAGGTAGTTTCCTTCCTCACTCCACTCTTCTTGATATTTTACACTCTCCCTGCCCTTTATCTGCTGAGTTTCAGGATACGATCTGTTAGGGCCTTTCCTACAATGGTAAGTTCTCTACAAAGGCAGCATTCGATCTAATTTCCAAGTCCAATCCAAGTAGCTTTCCTTCCCTATACTGGGATTGGATCTGGAAATTGAATCTACCACAAAAACTGAAACAGTTTTTGTGGATTGTTCAACATAATAGACTTCTCACTAATAATCTTAAAGCCTCTTAAGAAATATGGTTGGAGAAGCCCCTCGACTAGGAACACCTTCCGGAGGTCTTCCACGAAGCGATTGGCTGGATCAATCCGCTGTTCATCGATCCCCAGTCGCCCGAACTGTAGTTGCTATTTGTTCAATCCTTCCTCCGAGGCACGCTCTTTCTCCTTGGAGGCGACCCCAGCTTTCACGGTGGCATAGAAACAACTTTTAGCGGAGGCCTTGTCTCCACAAATCTTCATTATCCCCTCCGGAGTGGGGAACATTAACTTCTAGTGGTAGGTGGAGTGCACTGCTCCAAGCGAATGCAACCAAGTCCGTCCCATGATAATATTGTATGGTGAATCAGAGTCGATCACCATGAACTCCATGTCAATCATGACAGGTCCCGTGGAGACCGGTAGAGTAATCTTTCCTAGAGGTAGGGCCAACGACCCATTGAACCCGACAAGGGGGGTCCTGACCTTGGTCAGATCCTTGGACCCTAGGCCCATTCGTTTCAACACATCGAAGTACATGACTTTTGAGGAGCTCCTTGAGTCCACCAACACCCTCTTGATGTCAAATCCACCAATCCACAAAGTTATGATCAACGCATCCTCATAGGGGAGGACCACGCCTGCCAGGTTAGCATTGGAGAAGGTGATATCTCCATGATCCGTCTAGGGCCTCTTACTTGGTTGGCCCTCATCTCTCTCTTCAACCTTCTAGGTGAAGGCTATCCTTTTAAGGTCAGACCTAAGAGTGTTAGTTGTCGGCCGCTCTAGGAGGCAGACATGGATGACGTCAATGACGTTACCTCGGACAGTGGCCTGGTCCTCGGTAGCGCGTGTCTCCCTTGGCAGATCCTCTTTAATGAACTCCTTAAGGTGTCCCTCTTGGACCAACTTCTCCAGGAAGGATTTATAAACTCTACAATCTTCGGTGAGGTGCCCCACGTCTTTGTGGTACAAACACCTCGCATTCTGATTCCTGGTGGACAAATTACCCTGCATCTTGGGAGGCCACTTAAAGAAGGGCTCCTTGATTTTGTGCAGTAACTTGTAGATGGGCTCCTTGAATATGGTGTGAGTACCCTTAAAGGAGTTCCCTAATGCTGGAATCAACCCTTTCGTAGGAGGGTCTTTTTCTTTCTCCTTCCCCTTTTTCTTAGGGACCAAACTCTTACCCTTACTTCCCATCAGTTCATCTTTTATCCTGGAGTACTTGTTGATTCGGGCCATCAACTCGCCCATATACACTAGCGTCTTCTTTGTTAAGGATCTGTAAAGATCTGTGTCCCTGGAGAGGCCAAGTCTGAAAGAGGCCGCAACCATGACCTCTAAGCATCCTTCCACTTCGTTCACCTTCTTCCAGTAACGAGTGGCGTATTAGCGGAGTGTTTCACCTTCCTTCCGCCGGAAGGTCAACAGTGATCCAACATCCTTAGGGTGCTTGCTCCCTGTGATGAATCTGGCGAAAAATTGTTTGGTCAGCTCCTTCCAGGACCCTATAGTATTGGGTGGAAGGGTCTCGAACCATTTCATGGTGGTGTCCCCTAGGCTCACTGAAAACACCCGACAGAGCAGCCTGTGATCCGAGTGGTATAGGGACATCATTTGCTTGTACTGTCGGAGGTGAGCCTCCGGGTCAGAACGCCCATCATAAACCTTGAACCTTGGCACCACATATTTCTTCAGTATCTCCATCGTCAGGATGCTCTTGGTGAAGGGTAACAAAATGGCTTCATTGTCCGTGTCGTCGTCGGGGGTGGACCTTTCCACCCTCATTGATTCCAGCTTGGCTCTGAGGTCTGCCCCCTCCTTGTAGTGCCTTCCCTCGCCCACTCACTATTGGGCAGCCTGCCCTCTAGCTCCTCCATTCTTCACGGACAGGGTCGACCCCTCCTCGGACTCGTCTGCGCCCTCTCACCTAGACAATCTCCGACGGAGGTCGTTCCAAACCAAAGGTTTTGTCTTCTTGGCTTGGATCTCCGGGTTCTGTCCATTAGCCCTCGGACGCTTCGGAGTCTTAGAGCATCCTGCTCCGCCGCTGAGGCGTTTCCTCAAGTCTCTGGATGCCACCTCCCTGACGGAGGCCCCCTTAGACGACTACAATGTCCGAGATCCCCCACCGAAAAATGCAAACTCGTCCAGTCTGTTAAGGACGTTCACGTTATTCTCCTCTATCTGTCGTAACTGGTTTCCCAGCCATTCCTCGATAAGATTGATGAGTTGACGGGCTAAGGGACCGTCTTTATCACCCCCCAGACTTAGTTCGGTTTGGCGGGTTTTTTCTCTGGAATGGATGGAGAGTTCTTTGTTGACACTTTCAACACGATCCTCCGTTCTTGATATAGAAGGAGCCAGTGCATCGATATTCCTTTGTTGAGGACCCTTTCCTTTCAAACGAGTGTTCACCATAGTCATTGTTTCAAGAAAACTCGGTCTCTTCCCACAGACAGTGCCAAACTATGCACGGTGATTTCGCACAATAAAAGAAAAGGACAGATCTCTCCTTTGGCGAACACGAGATTTACCTGAAAGTCGAGGATCCTGAGGTAAAAGGAAGTGAGAAAGATCGTAAGGAGTGGTGATAAATTACCTTTCAAGTTGTCCGTGTGATTCTGGCGAGTTGAGAAGGAATCTGCCACTCAAAAAAGAGAGTTAGAAGGGCGCCGGAGTGTTTTCCGACGTAACCCCTTCGACGGTCAAGTCAATATGTGTGAGAGAGGGGTGAAGACACTGTTGTATTGCTGAGTGAGTTTCTACGTACCTTTGCTTTGAATTTTAGAGAGCTATTTATACTTTTATGGAGATACGCATTACTGGCAAGTGGGCCCCTTGAAGAAGAAGCTTCTCATTGGTCCATTTGAGAGGCAATGGGCGGTGCTCAGTCCTTGGACAGAGCACCTTCCATCTTGCGTGGAAGAGTCTCAGGTATTAAATGCTCGGGCCTCCCGAGCACTTAATGTTCTTCCCTCTGGGATTTTCCGAGCATTAATTACGTCACATCCTTCTGAGGGATCATTAAATTCTTTCCTGTGATGGCTACGCATGAGTAGGGGCATCTTTGTCTTTTAGCCCCTGATTCTGTACACTTTGCCGCGTGTAACACAGTCATTGGTTGTGGGTCTGCCCCTTCTTCCATTCCGACTGCTTTGGGAAAAGAAGTCAATGATTATTGACCAAATTTAAGTCCAAGTAACAATAGCCGTCATTCTGACACCTCTGCTTCAGGATCTTGGAGCCGAGGTGACGTGTCAAGAAATAGACCTCGAGGGAGTCAATAACGCTGAGGACACGTGTCGTTCGTAGGGTTTCTACAGAACCCTTTGTGTCGAAGACACGTGTCACTCACAGATGACGCCAAGGGAACAACGGTGTCGAGTACGCGTGTCCAATGCATATAGGTCCGAGGGATCTCTAGTGTCGAGGACACATGTCTCAATAACAAAGCTTCGAGGGGGATGTATGCCTAGGACGCGTGTTAGTCTTCCGTGCATCCACGTTCCTGGGGATATAGGTCTGAGGGATCTCTCGTGCCGAGGACACATGTCTCAATAATAGTTCTATGAGGGGGATATATGTTGAGGACGTGTGTCAGTCTTCTGTGCCTCCACGTTTCTGGTGCCGAGGACACGTGTCAACTATTGGCTGACTCTCTGAAGTGTCCCATCAAGATGCATAATTAGAACAAACAATATTAGAACCATATCAAAAACTAGGGTTAGGGTTGTGAAAATTGAATCAAGCCTCTCAATCCATCAATTTGGACTGAATCATATAAACAATGATAAGAACCCATGATCGGATTAGGGTTTCTAGGAGAACTTACCAACTCAGTCCGTTGCCAGAGTCTGACCATCTAGCCGACGAAGAAAGCCGTTTCTAGTGGAATTTTCGATCACTACCCGTCTCCTTCTCAGACATAGACACATGAGGATCCGATCATCGGCTGTTACTATTTCCAAGCTTCTAAAGGAGAATCACAATCGTGACAAATATGACCCTTAAGCCTTCTCTACCCTTCAATCCTAGGCGTGAAAGCATAGAAAATGGGTGTCTGTATGTTCATATGAGTGATTGTTATTTTTGTGTTCTAAGAGAACCAGTCAAAAAGAAGTTACTCTGATCATACATAAAGCAGATAGTTAGAGACTGACGGACGAATTTATCGGAATTGTAATTCTCCTCTGATAACATATGAAAATAGTATCAGTCGATAAACACAGGCTGATCATAGTCTCTATGCAAAAGAAGAGAACAAAAGAGATGGCTTTAAAATTAGGGAGGATTACACCTAGACCTCCTGAAATCTGTCATTTAATCACTTAGACCTTTAACATTTAAAATATTATATACAGACCCCTAAAATTTGTAAGCGTGTAATATTTATACCTCTTAAGTTTAAAATGTTATACTTAGACTAAAAATACTCCAATCAAAGATATAATAACAAATATTTTAAATTTTAAAATAAAAATTCATATTCTATTATATCATTTATTGAAAAAAATAAAAGTCAATTTTTTCTTAAAAAATCGTAATTAGTATAGAATTATACTATCTATTGTAATAAAACTAAAAAATCAAAATAAGGGGTCTAAGTCATTCGTAATAAAACATGAATTTTACAACCAAAATTCACGTTCTATTATGTCATTTATTGAAATAAAATCAAAAATAAAAATCAATTTTTTCTTAAATAATCATAATTAATATACAATTATACTATCTATTAGAATAAAACTAAAAAATCAAATAAGGGATCAAACTGTAATAGACCCAATTTATTTTAGCTTTAATTGAGGTAATTTGGTAGTTTAATTTGGTCATTTAAACGACCAAATTAAACTCCAATAAATAGTATAATTATATACTAATTATAATTTTTTAAGAAAAAAAATTAGATTTTTATTTTTGATTTTATTTCAATAAATGTCATAATATAACATAAATTTTGGTTATAAAATTTAAAATATTTGATATTCTATCTTTAATTAGAGTATTTTTTGTCTAAGTATAACATTTAAACTTGAGGGGTCTAATTATTACACGTCTACAAATTTTAGTGGGTCTGGATGTAATTTACTAACGGACATTGACGACAAGATCCAAGTGTTACGTGCGTACAAATTAGGTCTGTCAAATTCCGACACGACACGATTAATTGACACGAATCGACACGAATTAAGCGGGTTTTGGTGAGACCTTAACGGATTTGGATGGTAAACGGGTTGACACGCCTGACACGTTTAATAAACGGGTCGTATTCGGGTGAGACCTATCAACCCGTTTATCATCCGTTTAAATAAATTTAATATAATAATAAATTATATATATATATATATAAGGAAATCATTTCAAAAAAAAAAAGTAAGGAAATCAGTAGGAAATAGAAGGTTTTGAGTCTTTGAGGCATTGAATTATTTTTTCTTTGAATCCTACATCGACAGAGGAGTGGAGGGGAGAGACTTTAGTTGCCTATAAAAAATGTAGTGGGCCTTCTCATTTTGACTAACCTTTGTGGTGTAGCTTTCACATGGGCTTTTGGCTAGAACTCCTTCAATTGAGGAAAGTATAGTTGGAAGCAAAATGGAGTGTAAAAATTTGTTAAAATAATATTTTTTTTGCTGTTTTTAAACGGGTTAAACGAGTCTTGTCGTGTTACCAATTTATTAAATGGTTCGTGTTCGTGTTAAATTTTTTTACCCGTTTATTAAACGTGTTGTGTATACCCTTATATATTTTTCACCCGTCACCCGTTTAACCTGACACGATTGACACCCCTAGTACAAATCTCAGGGGGTCTGTATATATATAATATTTCAATTGTTATGAAGGTTTGAATGATTAAGTGACAAACCTCAAGGAATCTGAGTGTAATTCTTCCTTAAAATTATTTTGCCTCTTCCGAAAAGATAATATAAATAGATATCCAATCACATAATGAGCGTAGAACGAACTATTATTTCACTGTTAAAAAAAAATGTTTGATTTTAAACTTGTATCCCTTTTAATATATTTTTTATTAGAGTAACTCGTACTTGCATGCCCAAAGTGATAAATGATGAATTGAATATATGTATAAATGCTCTCGATTTGTATGAATGAGCACATAGTACCAGCAGTGTAGGTGGGCTACAAAAACTTATTTTTTGGATATTACACTTTTATTTTTTATTTAATAAAAATTTGACATGTATATAATATTTCTTATTTTGTTATCTTATTTTACTTAATTATTTTAATATATTCATCAGATTAAGATTTGTGATTCCTAATCAATTTCGATGCTGTACCAAATTTTTTTTCGAGGTACTATAGGCTTATCCTTGAATAATAAGAGAATGATAAGGAGAAAAAAAAAATTGAGTGAAAAGAAAATATCATTTTAGAGTTTTATCAACAATTTACTTGTGTAGGTGGGATCCAATATTTTTGAAATAAGTTTGAGTCCCCTTGTTTGGACGGATATAGGCGGATAGGACTTGTTGGATTGGATAAAAATATCCGAGGGCCCACATATCCCAGCTTTGGGTTGTCCAAATGGGATTGGATTTTCGTTGGGTTGAATTACACGGCCCGTAGTCAATTAGGCCCCAAATCCCATCTGATCCGGATAAATGAAACCCAACTGGACTCAAGCATGAAATTACTTTATTACCCTTTAAACAGTAAAGCACGAATGTTTGTTTATTCCCTCTTCCTCCATAGGCCACCACTGCCACTCTCTCTCTCCCCTCTTCGCCGTCCACACCTCAGCTTTGTCTTCCAAATCACTCATCCAACCCTATTCTCTCTTCTCTTGCACCCAGACCCACCAACCCGTTTTCTCTCTCTCCTCCAGTACTAGATCCCACCAACCCATCTCCGCCGTCCACGCAGCGGAGCCCTGCCAAAACCCCAGTCATCACCAAAAAGACTCCCAAATCATCTGCACCACCGTCCACGGCGGCGCCATCAGGGAAATGGGCAGTTGACAGCTGGAAATCCAAGAAGGCTTTGCAACTTCCAGAGTACCCAGATGAAACTGAGCTTGAATCTGTGCTTAAGACCATTGAGGCCTTCCCTCCAATCGTTTTCGCCGGTGAGGCGAGGAGTTTGGAGGAAAAGCTTGCTGATGCGGCGTTGGGGAATGCTTTTCTGTTGCAAGGAGGGGATTATGCCGAGAGTTTCAAGGAGTTCAGTGCTAATAATATTCGTGACACTTTCAAAATTATTCTTCAGATGAGCGTTGTTCTCATGTTTGGTGGACAAATGCCTATTATTAAGGTAATGAATCTTACACCTCTATATGGATCTCTATATAAATTTTTTCCTTAATTATGTGAAGATATATCCAGATGGAATGAATTTAAGTTGTGGGTATTAATTAATTTTCATGGGTTTCCAAAAATGTTGGCCTGTTTCATTGATGTTGAATTAATGGGTTCTTAGATTTATAGTTTTTCTATACATTTCTTTCTGTTGGCATTATGGATTGAGATCAAAAGTAAATAAAAATTTTGCAGAATTAATTTTGGTCCATCACAAGGGTTTTCAAGAGTATTATTGGTTATATGAAAATTGGGAACTTGAGAATTGTGATTTTGAATTGTGGGCTTGATTAATTTAGGTGGGAAGAATGGCGGGTCAATTTGCCAAGCCGAGATCAGATCCATTGGAGGAGAAGAATGGAGTGAAGCTGCCAAGTTACAAGGGAGACAATATCAAGGGTGATGCTTTTAATGAGAAATCGAGAATTCTGGACCCTCAAAGGATGATAAGGGCATATTGCCAAGCTGCGGCAACTCTGAACCTTCTTAGAGCCTTTGCAACTGGAGTTTATGCTACAATACAGAGGGTCACACAGTGGAATCTTGATTTTGTGGAGCACAGTGAGCAGGGAGATAGGTTTGTATAAGAAAAAGGGATACGGATATACTTTTGACATAATTCCATTTGCTTGTGCTTTTTCAGGCTTTGATTATGTGGCTATATTCAGACTAGACACTGAAAAACAGGTGAATGCATGAGTATTCTTATATTTTTCACAATATTAAATTGGTAACCAACAATGATCAAATAGTAAAACCAACAAAAAAAAAAGTGGTAACCAACAATTCTCAAGCAAAAAATAAGAGAGGATTGGATATGATTCAAGGGTAAAATGGTCAATTAATGTCAAAGGTATTAGATGTTTAATAAAAAATTACAGTTTATCCATATCCCAACTCCATCATAATGCACTATCCAAAGCAGGGATTGGATAACACAATTTCTTTTTATCCTCCTATAAATCCGGCCCATTGGGATTTCACTGGAGTGGTTTGGGATTTAAATCCAAGCCAGTCCAGTCCATCCATGAATTGCCAAACACACCCTTGGTGTTTGGATCACCATGGGAGGATTGGATTTGATTGGATTTTAATCCGAACCCAATCCAACCCAATGCAAAGTGGTCCGAATTGGAGGATTCTAAAGATGGGATTCAAATTCTATCCCATCTTTGGATAGGTTTCATTTGGTTTGTGGGCCCCATTAACATATGAAGATAAAACATACTAAAATGACCATTTCACCCTTGTGTAAAACAATGTTATCCAATCCTATACCATTTTATGAATCAATAAATTACGCATTTTTTCAAAATATTGCAATAAATATTTTGTTCATTTATTTAATTTAATTTGTACAATACACTTTTAATCACAATCCCACTTTTGCATCATGAAAAAAAAAATTAATTTCCAACACAAAAACAATACACATATCGCTACAACTTAAGCCTAAGTCGTTATTTGTTTATTTCTAGAAAATTCGAAGTTGTGTGTTTAAAAATAAAATTTAATTGTTTAAATTGGCCTGAACATCCCTGACCGTTGAATAAAAAAAAAGTACAAAGTGAAAATGTGGCATGTGCAGGAAAAATGTGGGAGAGGAATATAGTTCAGGGGCTAAAAGTGTAATTATTACTTCTGAATTTTCCATTACCTATTTTGGAACTGGACTCTTCGATTCCAGACAGTGCTCCTTGTGGAGGAAATTTTAGTAATTTTACAGCTAATCCTACAGACGAACTTTTGAATCCCACACTTCACATGGGATCCAGTTATCTGCCTCAGAGTGGATTATTGGCTTCAAAAACTACGGACGAGTTTTTGAAGCCCAACGAAAATCTCATCCTTTTTGACATATCCAAAGCAAGGATATGTGGACCCCCTACACAATTTTAACCCAATCCCACCTCTAATCCCCCAAATCCGGTGATCCAAACACCACCCAATCTTTTTTCAGTGACTAGTGGGGGTGGTACACCACCTCGATTGGTTGGTCATTAGAACATTTCATTGTAATTCTTCTATTGGGAGTTTGTGTATAGAGTGTCATCACTGTAGGTTTTATTTGCATATAACAATTGTCTATCATTTATTTAAGTGGGAGTTATTGTATATAATTGAATCTCTCGCTAATATATGACAGATGATTTAGCAAAACATAAAATAGAAAAAAAAACGTGTATCGAAGAGGATCTTGATCACACCCACAAAAAGTTACACATTATATCATTAATTTTTTTAAAATAATTACTTAATTTCTTTAATTGAAATAAAAGAATGGTGATACTATTGTAGGTGAAATATGCTAAATCAATTAATATTGTGTGAGTAATGTTAGACTGATCAAAAAAAAAGATCAGAAATAAGAATCAAATAATACGGCATTATAATAATGGTATTGTTGGTTCTATTTTTACACATTTGAAATTACTTGTATTACTGACAAATAAAATGACTAAAACTAAGGACCAAATGATATAGTATTACCATAATGATGATTTATAATATCATGATATTGTAGGTCACCACAAAAAGAATGCCAAAAATGTATTCTTTAAGTGCTTGTAAAGGAAACCAAGATCCGAATTAAAAGTTAATGTATTTTGTTTCTATCCTTTTCTAAGATACATTCTTATAGAAATCCTCAAGAGGGTCGTGCTTCCATCCTTGCAATTGTCCATAAAGCTAATTATTTTATAGAGCATAAAGTATTAAATTTCTTTCCATGGAAAATTATGATCAATCACTATTAAAAGAAAGAAAGGAAATTCTCTTTCCCGAGAAAGTTTCTTTCCTGGAAAGTAAAGAAAGAAAAAAAATTCTTTCCATGGAAAATACAACCTAAGATAGTGACTAAAAAAATTTCCCATTACATAGTGTGATCCTGCATGAGAGAAACGCTCCAGCTGGACAAAAAGTACCCCCCTTTCTTTGTGATAAATTAACATACATGTCACCACTACTACTCAGTTCCCAATTCCCACCATCACAACCTTGATGGAGGACAATGGCGCACTGCCACCCTCAATGCCGGTGCCACTGCCACTGCCGATGCTGCAGTGGGGTCATTACGACGGCGATGACTACGCCGCGCACAGCCAACTGGCGGTTGTTCCCCAAACCACCACCACCACCACCACCTCACGCTTCAAGCTTCCTGACGGGTGGCGCGTGCAAAAGGTGCTCCGTTCTGACGGATGTCGAATCGACAAGGTCCGCATTTTCTTCTCTTCATTCACTCCTCTTCTTAGGTTCTACAAATTCCACACTTTGCTGAAGATTTTAGCCATCTTCTGTATTTATACGTGTATGTTTGTGTACGTATTTCTGCATCGATTGAGTTTCAATAGTTGATATTGGAAAAAAAATTGAGTACAAGAATAACAAAATTAATAGAACAAAAAGACACAAAATTACTTTTTCTTAGTATGTTTTAATTATATTTATAGTGAAATACATTGTTTTTTTTTAAATTCCTAATATTTTTATATTTATTTAATTATAAGAGTTAGAATTCTCACTAATTTCCTACCAATGCAAATAGTCATAGTGTCCCATAGTAAAATTATTTTTTAATAATTTAGTTGAGATCATTCTCAAGCTCATTGAGAAATTTCATAACAACAGGCATACAATTGTTTCTAAAAAATAGGAAGCATTGTATTAGATAGAAGGGAATTATTGTCTTTTTTTTTTTCAATATATATAAATAGATCACAATATTTGCATCTAATTTACTCACTCAAAAAGAAAAAAAATTATTTTAGGGGGTAATAGACCACTAATTTATTGGGGGAAAAAAAGACTAGTACTTTAATAAAACTTTTCAAAAATTTAAGGGGACAAATGTTGTACATTGAATAACATTATGGGGACCTAATCAAAGGTAATCCAAAAGTGAGGGAGCAAGTGCCCACCCTAGTCCCAAGGTGGCTCCGCCCTTGTCCACGCCCTTTGCATCCAATGCCAAGGTGCGATGATTTACTTCACAGGGTTGGCCAAACCAGGGAAAAGAATAAAAGAAACATTTGATTCCTTCATGCATACTCCACTTGGCATGGGGATATAGCTCAATTGGTAGAGCAATTGACTAAGAATAAACTCAATCAATTGTAACTTGACTTTAAAAAATATGTAATTTAAGAACTTAGAATTTGACATTTAAAAAGTTGTAACTTTTGGCACTGATGTCATTCCCTTTGTGTAATGGTTTAAGTTAAATTCTGTTTTTTTTTTCAAAGATGTTTCACAATTGTGTGCTGCAAGTGACAAACTGGACAAATGTTTTCTTGTTGCACAGTATTACCACGAGCCAGAGACTGGACACAAGTTTCGATCCCTTAAAGAAATCGAGAGATATATAAAAGCAGAAGTGTATACACCAAGACAGAGGTCATTGAAGGTGAGATCAAGAGACTTTTTGTATGACTGAAATCTGAATAACAAGTTGGTTAGTGCTTTTGAGCTTTCACCATCTTTTAATTGTGCTCTTTTTTTTCACCCTTCACAGAATTCTGCTGATAGGAGGGCGTTCTGTTATGGTAGAAAGGTAATGACTTTAATCTGCTATTACATCAACTCAAGGGAAATTGTTCTTACTGGCTGAAGGAGATAAAATTTAGGGGGTGTCATGTCGTGTCGTGTCATTTGGAGTCGTGTTATGTTTGGGTCATGTTCTTATCAATATTTGTGTCGATGATAGAAATAATAATCCTAAGACAGACAACTCGTATAATATTATGTAAAGAAATTAAAAAATAATAAAATATCTATTTACTCTATACAATACCACATGTAATTCGTATTTGTATTGAATACTATTCTTATCTATTTATTATTCATGTTAATCGGTCGTGGCAGGTTCATGTTCTGTTGGTGTCGATTGGTAAGATACTTTTTTTTTAATAGAATCTGTAACAAGAAGTTGCTTTGTTTTCTTTAACTTTGATCAAATTCTTTTTGCCTTTAACAGAGTATTGGTTCTCGGAAGATGATCATTTCTGGTGGCAAGGTAAAGACTTCAACTTCTGATTCTTTCAGACCACTAGGCACCTGTTCTAAGAATAGCAAGGTTCCTACTGGTCCTGGAGAGCATACTTGGAGACTGCTTCTATGTAAATAGATTGTTCTAGAGTCCATAAAATATATTCTGAGAGAAGGTATCTGTGAAAGATCGAACACCACAGTGCTTGTCTAATTTTGATCATTTAATTTTTCTAACATTTTTGCTGCAAGATGTGGCCATAATTGCCAAATGCTGAGAAAAATTCGAATGTATTCACCTACCCTATTTGTTGCATCTGTGGTTCCAGGAACCAAGTTAATACTTCCTTTTAGGCAGATTCTATTGTATGACTATTTACCGGAGAATTCCAATATGCTAAATAACGAAACAATGTAACAGATCTGATATCAGTTTTGATTAGCAGAGAAATAAAGCAAAACTCAGATTTTAAATATACTAAGAAACCCCTACAAGGGAAAGCCTTCTAAAGTTACAACTTACAACAAAGGCCTAAGATGGAGTCTGATCCTCATAGTAATGTCAATGCCACTGCAGATGTTGAAGCTGGATGAGGAGGAATACAGTCATTGCCAATTGGCTGTGGTGGGCCAGACAATGGCACCCACCTCGCCTTTCAATCTCCCTGATGGTTGGGTTGTGGAGGAGGTACCCCGTCGGTGTGGTGGCTCTGCTGACAAGGTACTGACCTCTCCTGATTACTCAAATTCTCTGTTTAATGTATTTAGCAAACAAAGTTTGTAAATATTGCTGGCACTTGATTTTTTTCACTTCAGCTTTGTGTGTGATTTTGAAAGCTAGGTTTTTTAAATGGTTTTCTTTTCTCTAATGTGATAGATATATAAATTTTCTGGATAAATACACTTGACGGTATGTATGGATGGAACGTATGGGCATTCATGTAACTAAATTAGTTCTTCTTTTTACTAGTTTCTTGAGATGCAATCTTATAATTGAACAGAGGACAACAATTTGGATGAAATTTCTCAAAAATGAAGAAATTGGTTCCATTTGGATGTCCCTGGACTTGAATGCCTCCATTCTGATTTACATAGGATTAGTATGAAATCCTATGATCTGGGCTGAGTTATAGAAGGCCAATAGGAGCCTCAAGGTCTACGGCCAGTCCGGTGGTCTAATTGCAATCATAATCTCAGTTTGTCAGTGGTTAAGTTTTTACAATCATCTGCAAGATGACCATGGTTTTCTGCAATGAATTGTTCATATGATGCATTTCTAGCTTTGAGGACCAAGTAATCAATACAGCTGAATAGTAAGCAGTAGTCACAAGCCAGAATAACTAGACGCAGGTAGGAGCCCCATAGTCTATGAGGACTAATGTTGCTTAGTGCACTCTAAATCATTAGAATAGTACCATAGGACATTATGTCGTTAGAAATGCAAATGGGAAGGGGTGTAGGTTAATTTTGGGAGGTACCAAATAAATGACTACTTGAATCCGGATTTTGAGCATACATTTCCCTGTCACCATGCCAGGTTCTTGTGGTCTACTGGTATGTTCAAAAACCACTTCAGAAACTTCTGCTATATTCCTTATAACTATGGACACCAAAATCCTCCAATCACTGCTACTGGTGTGATCCGACAAATCTATTTCCATATAAACTCATAGGACCTGCATGAGCAATCTCCGAAATACATATTTTTCTTCAAGGAAATCTATCAACACCCTGCGACAATAAATTTCTTAACCAAATCTTACCGAAACAAAAAGCAGCAAGGACTCATTTTCCGGTTAACATCTCATGCACATGTATGATTGGCTTCTCTGAGTTCGTTTTGATGCAAATTTAGGGTAAAGTCTGTTCCCACAATTATCAATGTATAAATTATCAGAAATTTTAGATGACTAACTGTTCATATGCTACCATGTATGCATTTCTTAAGAGTGTCACACTATGGAACCTCACTCGAAATAGCCTACAGTTCAGAGCCGTGTTTCTTACAACTACTCTTCGTTGGATTTTTCATGAACTGGTGAAACTGAAAGTCAGAAACTTGATAAACTTTATCATGTTGTGCAGTACTACTATGAGCCAAGGACTGGACGGAAGTTTCGATCCCTGATAGCTGTTGAAAGACACCTAGCAGAACAGACAGAAAATGCACCACTATCCATGGCACTAGCAGAACATACAGAAAATGCACCACTATCCACGGCACTAGCAGAACATACAGAAAATGCACCACTATCCATGGCACTTGCAGAATTTAATGAAAATGCTCCCCTGTCCAAGGCATTCAAATTGGGAAATCATATAAAGGTGAGTTCAAGAGTTAACTTGGTTTTCAGCTGAAGATTGATACAGTGAACTTTGACCCTTATCTTTCTCTTGGCCTATCAAATTGATGCTTATTTTGCCTTCGCAGAATCCTAGTTCATCCAAGAAAAACATTTCTAGAGACAAGGTTCAAACATCAACATTTACCAGCCCCCCAGTGAAAATCAATTGGGTTCTTGCTAGTCCTGGAGGGGATTCATGGAACCCTTTCATCGGTGATACACTGGTTCCAGAATCTGTAAAGCAGCAATGGGCCCAAAGATTTATGTTATACATCAACAACAGTAACCACAATGCACCAAATTCTGGATGACTAAGGTATCTTTATTATGCTGCATTTAGAAACCATTTTCTATAGCGTACACTATGGTTCCCACTATGGCATAATGTTCTATTCAGTCGCTTAGATTAATAGTAATGCTTCAGCATATTCAATGTTAAATGAAGAATTTTATATGCATATCAGGTAATGGATATGCATCCAACATGATCATAAATGACTTTTATGGTACCTGCAAACAGCCCGGTGGATATAAAATTGTGAGAAGGGGTCAACATTAGCAATTTTTGCATGAAAATTGAAACCTTCCTCTATTTGATTGCATCTACGTTTTTTTACTTGTTTTTTTTTTTTTTCTGTATGATATGTTAGATGTAATTGCGCCATCAAAGGCTACATCAATCAAAGTTGAGCTAAATTCTTTTCCATGAGATGACCAGAAACACATTACTAATTCCATTGGATATCTTTTGTTTTGCAGTGGATTATGAGTAGCAGACGATGAATTCATGAAAGACCAAGTGAGGTTTATTAGCTCATCTTTCTGGTGAGGCAGTGTTGCGGTTGATGTATCGAACTGTGCACTGATCTGTACAGTCTTAGACTCTTGTTAATTTCCGTTATTTTAACCAGTGTATAAAAGTCTCTTTTTTCTCTTTTCCCTCCTCTTTCGATGGTTGTGATGTAGTCGGCTTTCCCAAACCTTGAGAAGGTTTCATTGAAATTCCTGTAGTATGTGTTTGAACTTGAATTGATGGGGCATAACATCTACATTTCAAAGCGGACTGAGTTCCATACAATCATACAAATAGGTGATACACATGTCTTTTCGACGAGCTTGTTTGGATGGTAATGGAATGGGAATGGAACTCTAAAAGCTTTCAAGCTCTGAGCTTGTTGGAAATGGTCCCCCTACCTTGGCATCATATAATCCATAGCATTGGTAACATGGTGAAAAAAAAAAAACTATAATGCTTAAAATTGCTCATAGCAATCATAGAAATAGGCTACAGAATTCTGTAAAGCAATTTAGTGTATCATCCTGTGATACAATTTCTTTCTCACCTCGTTCCCTCAACTATTATCATATAAATTCACGGACGGCACCAAGCATTGGACCGTCTTGTCAAACTTATTGACCATCTACAATCAAATTTGAATATTTGACTTTCATCTTAAACTTCTTTTTCATGGATTCTCGCTCAAGCTCATCTAACTATAAATCAAATCAACAGCTGAGCTACTCATACCTATTATCAAAAGCAAGGAATACTCAAGGTAGAAGTCTCCCGGCCAAGTAGAGAGATAGGTTATCCCTCATATCTGAAGCAGTCTTGTCGACAGATTGACAAATCTCTTGCTGGTACCCTGGGTCATGGTGGTGAGATAGAGGCAAATCGTCCAAAACCTCGTCTTCCATGTCAATAACAATATTATGAAGAATGCAGCAAACGAGGATAATCCTTGGCAACCTATGCTTGTCTGGTCTCCACATCACTCCTTGTATCATCCTCCAAACCTCTTTTAACCTTGCCAGTGCTCTTTGTGCCACCATCCGAGTTGCAAAATGGCGCTTGTTGAACTCAGCTTTGGACTCTGATAGTTCTTTCCCTTGGTAAGGTGTGACAAGCCAAGGCAGCAAAGGGAAGCCTGAATCCCCAACTATGTATTCCCTCAATTCTGTTCCTTCGGATAGCTTTATATTGTTCCCGTTTAATCTCTCTCCCTCCTCACAGAGCTTGAAGAAACTTGAACTTTGGAGCACTGAACAGTCATTCATTTTCCCTGGCCATCCAGTTACTATGTCTCGGAACCTCATCTCGGGGTCCACAATTGCCTGCAAAATCATGCTATGATTCTCCTTGCGATCGAGCCACACATCAGTTCCATGTTCAGATGAGGATAATAACATTGTTATATGAGTGCTATCAATTGCACCAGAACAATTTGGAAGTCCTCGAATTTTTTCAAACTTTGATCTTATCTCTGTCATTTCTCGTTCTGTGGAAGGCCACTGGAGGTGCTGAAGCCCTCTTTCTTCAATGGCCTCTACAAAACGCCAGGTCACTTGAGAGACAGTCGAATGGTTCGTCCCAAATGAATCACCAACTGCTATTAGTGAGTCACCAGAGCTTAGCCTTCTTAAAGCTAGAGCTACTTGAGCACTTAATGACATTGGCTTGCCATTAGTAAACATGAAGTTTGCTGACTTGGCCATCATGTGTTCCTTCACAAGTGAACATATGTAGTCAAAAGTTTTCCTGGACATCTTGAAGACAGATACGAACTTATCCAGACCCTTCGATGGAGATACAAGACCTGAAAGAATTGGGGAGGTTGGGGAGTGTGAGGGACAAGCCATTCTTAAACGTGAATGCTCATATTTAACTTCCATGTTCTTCACATGAAACACAACAACAAATGTCGCAAGCCCTATCTGAACTACCACAAGAATGGCATTAAATCACAAGATATCATTCCCGAATCCAACATTTCAAAGAGCAGAGAATTCTGACCTCCAAACTGTATGTTGGATAAGAATGGAATCAGACAGAAGAAGAACAATACAGACAGTATATGTTGAAATGCACAGTGCATTTAGGTTGATGGAAGAGGCAAGGGACAACCAAACTAATTAAGAGTTGTGGAATTGGCATAATGAAGACATAAATAAGTCTAGAACACGCCAATGAATTAAACCAATAAAGAGGAAAATATAAGCGACTTAACTTACGCAATGTGATAACACAGTTATTTGTTACAATTATCAAAGCATAAAGATTGACTCAACCCAAGAATATCTTGACCAGCTACTTGGGGTGAATCCCATTTCTCAATCCAGCTCTGCGAGGGATGTATGCTTTGTTTTGTCATCAAGCTTACTCAATTTTGGTCATTGTACATCACTCAGCAGTTTTTGATAAACGATGAATGATTTATCATTAGCGTGGACTGCAAAAACTGATTCATAATCAATAGGTATTGAACAAATTCAAAGCAATTGAAATGTTGGACTTGCTTTTCCATATTATAAATCAGTTTGTCACTGTGTTGGTTCTTGACTCCCATTTCCTTGAATTGGTCAAGCATATCAACTACAGGAACCATCTTCCAATTGCCCTTATATACTATCCTTTGGGCCGGAACTTTAAATAACTGGTGCCCTTGGTTCTTCTTTCTCTTTCCCACCAAGAGAGAAGTTGGTAAACCCATCACTTTTGCAGCAATGCCTTCCCTTGTTAAATTTATCTCACCTAATCTGCTTTTAAAACAGTGTTAATTGGAAATCCAAACATTCAGGAAGTGATAAGCTTATTTCAGTCCTATAGAAGTATTTACCTGAATCTAGTAAAGTTTAACTGTTCATAGAGGATTCCTGCAATACTGAAATCCTGCCCCTCTAGAATCTTTTATCCCTTTTTACATAAATAATTTTTTTTACTGCCATTCAGGTTCTATGAAATCATTCAACTGTGGAAGGACTATTTAAACAAACAGTAAAATAGCAAATTACTTCTGAAGTTTAAAAAGCCATAGAGAAGAGCATGCCAATTTGTCATTCTGGTTTCTTTGACAAATTAGATATTTTTCTTTGGTGCTATGGAATTAGAAATAGTCACCTAGGTGCAAAGTACAAAAACAGCACGGATTAAATACGCACATTTCAAAATTGACTAAAAACATCTAAAAGAGCAAATGTGTATGAGTAAATATGATATGAGATGTGATCAGAGCAGCATAGCTTCAACAGGCGTGTCCAAAACTCTTGCAATAAACAATGCCATCTCAAAAAAAGAGCAATTCCATGAAGTTGAACTATGAAATTGTAATTAGGGTTGAAGAAAAGGAGGAAGAGAGAGAAAACAAAGCAGAAAAAGAAGAAATATATGTATAGGCTCTCTTATTTATAATAAACTGATACTATAGGTAACTACATTATTACCCTACAATACTAATGATATAAAATAAGAGTTCGAACACTCTCCCTCAAACTAGAGCAAAAGGATCAAAGTTACCCAACTTGGAACAAAGATTAGTGAAGACAAATAGAACCAATGATTTAGTAAGGATGTCACTCAGCTGATCGCTAGACTTGATGTATGATGTGATACTTTCTTTTTGCATCTAAAGATCTCGAATAAAATGACAATCCACTTCGACGTATTTAATCCTCTCACGAAATACTAGATTACTAGTAATAAAAATAACTGTTTTTATCTCCATAGGAGGGGGCACACTGATACCTATATCATGAAGTAGAGAACAAACCCACAACATCTCACACGTAGTATGAGTCATGGCCTAGTATTCAACCTCAGCACTCCAAAGTGCAACTACATTTTATTTCTTATTGCACCACGTAACAAGATTACCACCAATAAATGTACACTAACATGAAGTAGTTCATCTATCAATACGACCACTTGCCCAGTCAGCATCAGAAAAACTAGTAATAGTCATGGATGATAAAAAACGATATAATAATCATTTACTCGGTGTTCCTTTCAGATATCGAAAAATATGATAGATAGCTTCTCACAGAGTTTTACGAGGAGCATGCATGAACCGACTAACAATACCAACAACATAGGTAATATCAAGACGTGTTACTGTAAGATAAATCAGCTTAGAGCAACTCCAAAGGGAATTGCCATTTTGGGGTGCCAAATCACTCATTTGCAACCTTGAACTGTGTTTTAGCATCCCTGAATTATAAATCTGTTCCAATGACAGGTGCCAAAATGGGGTGTCATTTTCATATTTTTATTCATCAATCTATATGAATCGTTTGATCTATATTCATCTAATGGATCTATATTCATCAACCCATTTACAACCTCTCCCTTTCTCTCTCCAGAGTTGCCAAAAATACCACCCCAAGAGCCTTGATGTCATTTTCCAACCCTTGAAGCCACCTCCTTGGAGTGACAAATTTTGAATTTGGGATGGCATATGGGGTTGCCACCCCTGATGCCACTCCCCCTTGGAGTTGCTCTTACCAACTAACCTCTGATAGCGCCCTACATCATAAAAAACTTTGTCACTCGAAGGATCTAACTTAACTGTAGAGTACATGGGAGTATCAGTTTAGATGTGCACCACGAGTACCAGTTTCAGCCAATACATTTAATACATACTTTCGTTAGCACAAATCGATTCCTTCCTTTAACCTAGTAACCTCAATCCTAAGAAAATACAGAAAAAGACTTAAGTATTTTAATATGAAACTGTTTCCCTAAATGGATCTTGCTATGGGCAACTGAAGTACAACAATACTAAACTTATCAAGCTAAACGCATGGTGATTGTTTTAAACCATATAGTGTTTTTTTCAAAAAACATACTAATTGTTTCTTACCAGATGCAACATAACCTCGAAGTTGTACCATATATACCTCCTCTTGTATCCATGTAAAAAAATATTCTTAATGTCCGAGTAATAAAAGGTCAATCATAACTAACTGAAACAGAAATAAAAACTCTAACACATGGCTTTCAGATTCCATGAAAAAAATTTGAAGCTTCTAGTGTTAGCATGGTTCCCACATCCTATTGCATTTCTCCACTGAAGCTAGGGATAATTGAGACAAAAATAGAAGCAACCACCAGAAAATCAGCATCGCAGCAATGGAGCGCATGGCAAAGAAAGTATGGAGGAAATTGCTCAGGTTGCTTTTATGTTTTGAGGTTGCTCTTTCGAAAACCTTGTATTTGTCTCAGGCAAAAGGTAATGCTATTGGATTACGCCATATATGAATTAGACACTAACAATGAGCCCTAGATTTATTTACATCACATTGCAATCAAGCGTTTGGAATCAATCTCACACGTCCTTTGAAACCAAAAGCATGTGCCTTGGCTACAAATTTGTTTTCAGACAGTTAAAGGTGAAACTTTAGATACAAATTTCTTTTTGGACAGTTCATAGGTGGAACTTTCCAAGGTCAATGGCATCAAAAGGAAAAAAATTAGGAGATAGCTATCTCCAAATCTACTAGACCTAGCCCTCCTTCACAGAAATCTAGAAGATTAGAACCTGAAACGACTGAATGACTGAACAACAATAACCATCTGCTCACTGAGTTTTTATGTTTACATGACTATTGCTGGCAGAGTAGAGCGATTGCAGATTAATTTGTTCTGAAAAAATATTCATTATATGTCTTCATATACATAACAACTCACTCAACAAAGACTTGTTCCAGTTGTACTAAAACCATCTAGTTCAATCAGTTCACTTGAAAACTATCTCAGATTCCAATGACAAAAAATATATATAAATATCTCAGATTATAAAACAACTTGCCATCCAGGTCTGGTAACCTGTATCCTGAACTGTCTTGTCAAGTAATAGCACAAATTTTTATATTGGTCTCTATACACCTTAAAGCTTTCTCCATTGTTCATTTCCAATATTCTGCATCAGTTTTTGTTATACCACATTCATCTTACTTAAGCAAGATTCTCAAGCATGGTACAAAGGATATGATTGTCCGGAATGGCGGGACAACAACATTACTGGCTTGGAATGCCCGCATGTCCCATAGATTCCAATTGATGTCAGTTTTAATAAGAAGATTCTATCTTAGTTTTGGTCTACAGCACATACCTAAACAATGCATCCATACATACCTATTCCAGTGCACTGATACATCAGAAACAAGTAGTATGTTTTCCAACACTGCATCACTTTCACATCTTCTCGATGATTCTTGTCATCTTGGTGTAATTTGATTATTTTATTCCACAGCTATGCCAAAGCATGTGCAAATAATGACGTGAACTAAGCATTATAACTGTTGACTCCACCAAAGATTGATGATTCGTTCGTGCAAACATAGACAATATCATAATGTTCTTTTAAATGGACCACTTAGGAAACATACATATCACCATTTCAAGAATCCTAAATAGTATCTTTCTTCCGTAACCTAAAGGTAATAGTGCTAACCAGCAACCAAATAAACCAGCAAGCTTGCCAGCCTAGACAGGGCGGTCCATGATCTCACAGTAATTCTAACATGTAGGATTTAGATTTCTTTGACCAGTCTTCGTATCTGATATCATAAATATTCTTCCTCACTTTTCTTTGGCCAATTTTCATCAATTTACAAATGAGATCCCTTGTATGCACTGAATTGAGCAACCAATCATATCAGATTTACACTTACAAAGCCTTAAAAACAACCTCAAGACCTTGATCAGAAGTGTGCAGGGAACTTACAAGTATGGAGTTAGACAAACATTCACCATTCGGAAATTTATAACCTAAAAGAAATTCACTTGCATCATTATCTGCAGAAGAAGTTTTAAAATGTCGAAGATGTGAATTTCTACCAGCATGTCAAACTTGAAGATCTGTGGGCAACACAGAAGACAAGTTCCATACAACTGTAAGAGAAACTCATAAGATCAATGGACATTTCTCCACGAATTTATTATTCGACTTAAAACAGACTTGCACTTCCTCATAAAAATAAAACATTATCCTCTATATCTCATCCCAGTTCCTTAAGTTTTTGAAATATATGAATTTCTACTATTCATTTTAGTAACATCAGCAAATGCAAGAGCAGTAAAAAAAATTTGGCAGCTTTAACTGGACCAGTGGAATCCCCTCAACCCTTTAGGTAATCCCCACTTGATGAAAAAGAAATCAATTACCAGTTCATACTTTAATGTTACAGAAAATTTGTGACGAATAAAGAGCTTGTGACCAGTAGAAACTGGAAATATGAAGGAGGTTTGTCTTTCCCAAAATAAGAGAATGCACTTAAAAGATGATTCATCTGATAATCCCCTTTCTTCAAATAATTCTTTCATTGTAATTTGTCCACTAACTAACTAACTAGTAGCTAAAGGTGGAGCAATGACTACAGCTAACAATGAATGAACAATTGAAAAATTCGCTGCTGAAGAATGGAGTTTTCTCTCACCTAATTAACTTAAGAAAGGACTTTGAAGAAGGAAATTTATTTGTCTAGTGGTAAAGTAAGATACTTCATAAAAAGAAGACTCGGTGAATATCACTTTCCTCAGGTGCAATACTGATATCAAACAGAATTCATCATTATCAATACTACCACAATGCAGACATAGCAACAATTTTATTTACCATCGAAGAGGATAACAATGAACCAAGACCTTTCTTATCTGAGATTCCTTTAGCCAATCAATTCATAATAAATACAAATATCTCATGCCTTCTCTGGCTTCATACCGTAAATCAATTAAATCAAAATGTTATATCAAGAGGAGGACTATAAGAGTAGATTAGGGATCCTTCTGTAACCTATGAACCACCAATTCATACAGCAACTTATAAGTGCAATGAGAGTTAAAGCAGAAATACAATCAAATAAGCTAAAATTGAATCAATAAGAGAATCAGCATTCATCAAATACAGAAACCAACAAACCCATCACATCATAAGTGATCAACAAGAACTATCAGCATTCAAAAAATAAGAATTTCTGCAGCTAACAAAAGCAACACAAACATTTTAAGTCACGAGAATCTTGAAAATTATATACCAGCAATCCTCTTTGAGAATTCATCCCACCAATCAGCAGACCCCTCCTCAGAAGACCCAGAGGCTATTGCGTTCTGTTCAACCTTCTTTTCTGTCTTTCTTTTCTTCTTGTGTCCTCTTACAGGACCCATCAGCGCACAAAGACACCCGATTGAATTGTAACCCAGAAACCCAGTAACTTAAAACAAACAGAATCAAAAGAACTATTAACAATTGGTACAAAAAGAAATACCCTTTTGTGATAACACAAGATTGAAACCCATGGACACGAAGATCATGAAGAAGTTGTCAGAGAGAAAAACATGCAAACACCCATATATGAATATGTATATATATAAAATGGTAACTGCAGTGTGTCAATGGGGTGTTTGTGTTTGTGTGTTATGTGCTTTTTGAACATGCAAAGTGAAGACTTGAGGAATTAGAACTAGAGATAAAAGATGCTTTGTGTGGAAGTCATGAGAAATTTAAGCAACACATGAGGGCTTGTGTTTGTCTAAGACAATGTGGCAATAGCAGGGATAGACATGGACATTGGTTGAGAGTCTTGAGACTTGAAAGCCTCCCTCCTCTCTACAAAGGTTTCTTAGACTTCAGAGCGAGAAAAAGGAGAGAGAGGTCAGCTTTAAGATGCTTTGGTTAAATTGTCTCCAGCTTCTTTTGTTCCTAAATACATATAAAATTTAGATTCAAACAAACAAAACGAAAAATAAAAATAAAAATTTGACCCTATCGCATTAGACACATTCTGTGATATTTATGAGTGAATCTTCGATATAACGGTGACACAAGTCAGCGTTATCATTAAGTGTTACCATGATAAAATAACAAATAGACAAAATGAATCCTTTTTTTTATTTTTATCTTACATGAACGAGGTAGTTTTTAAATTTTATGAGATTTACTTACCCGTTTGTTTTATTAATGAATGATAACATTATATAATAATGTTAGCTATTGAATATTTTCATTTAATTTACACCTTATAAACTTTTATCTACCTTTTTTTTTCTCGAACATGAAGAAACTTGTATTGAAGGTTAAAAAAAAAAAATGTTTTTTAGGTTAAGTAAGTTAAAAAAAAAAATCATCTTGCAGAAATTTTCTAAATTTATTGTACAATCTAACAAAGGGTTCATGATTGAACTAGGTTACAAAATAACACAACATCCACCAAGAGAAGAAAAGAGAAGTGCATAATAGTAGCTGTTGTAAAGGTCAAAAGAGTTCGGGGCCTTAGTATTCTATATGATTTTTTTTTATTTTTTTTTGTAATTTAATGGACCGTAAAAACACGTAGTAAGGTTCACATTTATATAATGTCTTATTAGAATTTGAAACATGTCAGATGTATGACTCATGTGCTGCTGATATTAGGTTTGTGATTAGATCGAATTTTGATTTGAATTTAGTCGGAATTCGAATTCGATATTTTATATTTTATGAATTTGAATTTGAATATACTTATATCTGATCCAATTATGATCCGATTAGAATTATTTACATGTTTTTATATAAATATTAAAGAAATTAAGTGATTATTTAAAAAAAATTAATTGAAATTTAGGTATAATTTGTTAAAAATTTAGTTGATTAAATTATTCGGATCGGATTTGAGATTGTTAACGGATTCGGATATAAATCACGAAAATAAAAATTAGTCGGATTATCGAATCAGACTTTTAAAATTGAATACAAATTTAGATCAGTCAGAATCCGATCCAAACCTATTTTGTTGACAAGCCTAACTTATATGGTTGCATTAGGTAACATAATCACCTCGTTTAGTTATCGTATTATAAAAGAAATGATTGTATACTTAATACAAACTAATTTTGTATCAACATATATATATTTTATATGTATACGAAATAAGTCTAGATATAATACGAAGAATTTTTGGTAACTAAACATAATATAAAATTGGATTAAAAAATTTTAATTTTATTATAACTACTTAATTCACTATTTAGTACTACAACCAAACGATGAGTATTCAATCATGTCCCCTAGTACTAACTATAGTTGAAGGTAAAAAGAATTAATTTCTAAAGGACTTTTTATTTCACTTTAGAATTGAATGAGGTCAAATGGGTAACTCAAGTGTTATTGTTATTTTCTTAGTGGGATAATGAGTAGACAAAATGTTAGACCCGTAACTTACGTGTTACTCATTATAGTTTAAATTAGGGTTAATTCGTACCTGAAAGTACGATGCAACGTAAATGAGAAGTGATGAATTTGAAGAAGAGAAAATTCAATATAAATGGTTTTAAGAAGGATATTGATAGCCGTTGGATGAGTCTATTGGAAACCGTTGGATAGATTTTATTAAAGTCTGTCTTATTTTATATTATAAATTATAGATGGTTGTAGAATAAACGTCATCTGCTATAGAAAAGGTGTATGTGTCATATCATATCCTAATAGGTGAATTATATTTTGATCCCCTAAACTACAAACTTAATTTCACTTTGTTTCTTAAATTATTAAATTTTTTACATTATTCCCTCAATTACTCGAATTATTTCACATTATCTCAGTCATAAACGCTCACTATCTTTTTAGATGAAAAGTGTCGACGTGTCAGGTAAAATGAAAAATATTACATAGTTTATGGGTCAAAATGAAATAATTTTTTATTAAATATATAATGGACATTAATACTTGGGGTAATGTGAAATTAATCATATAATTGAGGGTGCAATGTGAAAAATATAATAATTGAAGAAGCAATTGAAAAAGGTTCATAGTTGAGGGAGTCAAAGTGTAATTTAACCCTATCCTAATAGTAACTCTTACAAAAAGACTGGAACCAAAAAAAAAAAACCTCTTACAAAAGGGAAAAAGAGTTCACTCAGTATGGATTTTTGTATAAATTTTTGACAATCTCATGAGAATGCCTTAAAATTATGTATGATGTCCAAATTATCCAATGTTATAATCCCAGTGGGATGAATGGACGATGCATTAGGAACTCATGTGGTCGAATTACGTTACAAAATAACTCACTATCTATTAATCGAAGAAGGGGAAAGTCTACGGTATCGTCTTTGGTACCGTACCGCCACTTACTACTTTTATGGTAAAATTACAACTCAAAAAGAGGAGTTACAACTGTTCAAGGGAAGTCTATGATCGATCAAGAGTACCATGATCGATCATGGACTTCCGTAGTTGTAATTTCTCCCTTATGAGTTGTAACTTGACTTTTAAAAGTTATAACTTCGTTATCAGTCTCAATCTATCATGACCTTTAAAAGTTGTAACTTACACCTCAAAAAAATTGTAACTTAACCTTAGATGGTTGTAAATTTCGGTACGGTACCGAAAACGATACCGTAACCTTTCCCATCGAAGAAGAGTACAATTAGGAGTGTCAATTCGTATCGTGTCGTGTCATTATTATTCGTTTCGTGTTCATGTCAAGACCCACAAAAAAATATTATTTAATATATTCTAAGTGTCAAACATTAGGTTATACTATTTATTATACGTATTTAATAATCATGTTAATTTTTAAATCACGTCGGGTCAAAGTTGACACACCTATACAATAATATCCTCATAATAACTGCTACAAAAGGGCAAAAAAAAAATTTCAGGAATTCTTTTATAATGTTTTACTACCTAATGGAAACCAATGAGCAACACGTGGAGTATTTATTTTATATAAACCTATGTTGTATACTTTGCTGTAGTCTTAAATAATTCAGTAATATTATTTAAATTTACTTTATTCTTATAATTTATTAGTCTATTTTATAATTGTCGTTAGTTTAATAATAAATTCTATCAAATCTCGAGACTCACAACTAATCCAACAATTGTGAGTACATATTTTGGAAGATATTATGCTATTGTATTTGATTTTCAAGGAAGATACATTGGTGATAATTTCTCACTCACCACCTTTGGGCTCAATAGGGTTGCATATTGGTGTGAATTTATCATGTAAGCATTTGTGGAAGGTTTTTGCAGGCTTGGGCTTTGACTGACATTAATGGGGTGATTCATGGGCTTTGCATCTGGATCACATCCCTATACAAGTGGGTTAACTCTATGTCCCAAACCTATAGGGGCAGTTTGAATAATTTTTAAGAGAGAGATTGGATTCGATTAATGGAAACCCTATTAAACCCAATTCTTAGGTTTTGTTCATGGGATTGAACAATATACCATATCCAATCTCATGTTTGGTAAGCGACACAAATATATATGAGATTCACAGATTAATTAAAAATATTATAAAATATTTACTATGGAATTGACTAAACCCACCCAAAACCCCACCATGGGTTTTTTAAAACTCATACACATGGATTTTATTTACAGGCCAGTATTCAAATCTCGGGTCTAAAATCTGCAACTAAATAAGGGATAAGGTGGTTTATTAGAGTATTTTAAGAAAATTCATTCTATGAATCCCACCCAAACCTATGGAGCAATCAGGCCATAATGACAAGATGAATCTACAATCCTCTCCCATCCATTCGAATACATTTTTCATCAATTTATTCAATGGTAGATCATTTTTGTATATTGATGGAGAACCCACAAATGTTGTGGATTCTAATCGAATTCTTTGTTGATGATCTACCATTGAAGTAAATTAAGCAAGAGATTCTCCAAAACAAAAAAAAAAGTAAATTAAGAGAAAATATTCTGGAGACAATTCAAATCATATTCCTTTCCTTGGCCCGAAAAAGTTCCGCTAAACTATTTGCCAAAAATTGACAAAAAAAAAAAACTCCTTCAAACTGGATGACAATTCAGATTCACCATTGTTTCAACTTGGGCCAGTGTCGATGTCATACATAAAGGGCTTGTTTGGATGAATTTTGGGAAGAGTTTGGATTGGTTTCTCCAAACCCTTCTAAACTCAAACCCCTATTTACAAAGATGAAATTCAACATTTAATTCGGTCCATACTCATGTTTGGTATGCAATACATACACATATAAGACTTACGGATATATATATAATTATTAACAACTATTTGTCATATAAATAACTATTTTATCCTTGATCAATCCAATTCATACACATGTTAAATGATACAATTGTCTTTTACATCCTTAACCCTTTAACCCATCTTCCCAAACCCACGCCTTCCTTTGGCTTGGCGAAACCCATGATCACAAGTTTAATTTTCGAGCCAGATTCGGGCCGGGTTTGAACTTAGGATTGAATCTTCAATCAAAACATGAGATTTGAGGGTCCTTCAGACTATTTTCTCCAAACTCATTTTGTCAAACCCCCTATACTTTTTTACCAAACAGCCCCAAAAGGACTAGTTGGACATGTAGCTATACCAAGGCCCAATTCGACAAACCGTGTGTTTGGATGGCCCGGCAGGATAGGATAGGGTTACAATCTTTAGTCTTTCCTATGCAAACCAATCCAACGCAGCAGGTGAGAGTGGCTTAGAAAAGGATGCATTCCTAACAAATCCCACGTTTGGTAAATTCATTTGTAATTCTACGGGTCCCACGGATTAATTAATCCATATGATTTATGATTTGAGAACTTGTTTTACTAGAATTTTATTATTTTGCCCTTTAAACAATACAAACCACTCCAATGTTTGTCCAATAATATTCCCTTCACCCAAAAAATATATATTACATATATTTATTTGCAATGGACTAATTCTAGTGTTTAATAAATCGCAAATACAAAATTAGAACTTAACAGAGTAATATTTTGCCATATCTATTGTTTTTATAATTAATTAACTTATTATATTTTGTATATTAAACATCATTTATTTGGTCACCGCAAGTAGGGGTGGCAATCGAGTCGTGTTGTGTCGGGTTCGTGTCGTGTCGAACATTAGTCAACCCTAACCCAACCCATTTAACTAATCGTGTCGTGTCGAGTTAACCTGTTTATTTTCGTGTCGTGTTCGTGTTCATATTCGTGTTGACCCACATAAACTTTGAATAAAAAAATTAACGCTAAGATTTTATTTTTACTTAATTGAATCTATCCTCATACTTTTTCTACAAACTAAAAATTAACTTAATAATAATAATAATGAGTAATAATATATTTTTTATACAATAATTATGTTAGTGCTTGATAAGCAGTTATAAATAATTAGTATTTTATTTCTATAATACTAATTAAATATGTTAATCGTACATCGCGCAACCAAATTAAACATTAGAAGTAATGGAAAAAACAAGTCATCAGAACATGAAAACTCATACATGCAACGAAAAAGGCAGGTCAATCTCCTTTTAGTTAAAAACTTCGTGTTGACGGGTCAATTTGGGTTAAACGGGTTGAACCCGAACACGACACATTAACACTTCATATTGACGGGGCGTGTTATACACGAGTTTGTACAAAAAAATAGTCAACTCAAACACATTTATTCGTGTCGTATTCGTATCGAGTTATCGTGTCGTGTCAAAAATTGTCACCGCTAACCGCAAGGATATACATTTTTTTTCATGTTCTATGAATCATTTGGATGTCTGTGAATCCTTATTTTGATTATTGATGAGCTCGAATCTGCCTGGGTCGAGCCCAATCCATGGAGTAAGACCAAAGCAGCTAAAAAGTAGGTCAAGTCCAGCTCATGACCTCAGCCCCGATCCAAAGTTCAAGGGGTCCAGAAAGATTATCGCACGTGGGGTGCAATCATTGTGATAGCTACTCTCCAAGATCAAGACTATATCTAATTGTACCTATCCTAGTTGTAGTAATCATTCCCGAAAAGTTAGAAACCTACCCTCTACTAAAGCTTCATGCCTATAAATTGTAAGCCATCTCCACATGAAATGTGCATCTCTCTACACATCCTCTAAACAGCTACCCAACATTTCCTAGAGTTTATCCTTACTCTTTCCTCCACCATCTACTTTATTAAAAAAATCTCCGGCCACTGTAGTCGCATTCGAAGTGGAGTAGATTATCTTGATCAAACCACTATACATTTGTGTTGACCCAATCTTTATCTTCTTTATTAATTGTTCTATTGATTGTTTTATTAATTAATTTACATCATACACTCGACCATTGATTGTGCATAAACTTATTTTGTGCATCATCAATGATCATTACAGTATATTTTAAATTTTCAATTGTAGTGAAAAAATAATCATAAGACAATAATAAGAACTAAACTTGTGCGATGGCTACAATTCACAGTTCACACCGGCCCGGGATAAGCCCGAATGCGATATCCCACCTGCTTTTTAACTTTCTAAACATGAGATAAGTGGGGCCTACCTTAATTTTCTCCAATTCGACTTGCGTGAACCCACTTTATCCCACTACCCAAACACTCCATAGTAATAGCAGTGGACTGGGTGTGAGTTCATTGTCTCTAATTGGACGTGTATGTGTCCGGGCATGGCAGTTGGGCGGCCAAGTTTTGGGCTGCAAAAGGAGTAAATAATCAAAATATAATAGCAATACCACATCAATACTACTACATAATATCTCGACCTTATAAAATATTTTCATACAATTTAATAACTACTGTATTCATGTAATATAATACCTAAAAACGGGTGGGTCATGCTAAGTTATACATGAAATAAAGTATACCCGACTGTCAATTAGTCATGCTATATATGACTTTATATATGTGTATATAAACATAGATTTACGAATATAATATGAGGGTCGAAAAGGGTGATAACTATGATCTTATTCTAATATGCATAAGAAGTTTATGGATGCCACCACAGTTGTAATCAATATCCACTACCAGACGCAATTCCAATGTTTAGCCTTTTTTCTTTTTTAAAGTCTCGAGCGACTAGGATAAGGATGTCCTCACAGGCTCATACTCATACAAACCCATCCTTTTGGGTCCGTTTGGTTAGGAAAAAAAAAATTATGGAAAGTAAAAATGACAGAAAGTGAAATGAAAAAAAAAGAAAATGATATAAAATATATTTTCATGCATGTATTTGGTTAGAATGAAAAATTTACAGGAAATTTTTTTAAAAAAATTTATTTTATTGTTTGAAAGAAAGTAAAGTTATAAGAATTTTTTTATAATTGTCTAAATTATCCTTAATTATATTAATTGGTCTAAAAAAGAAAAAAATATGTAATTACAATTGAATGTTAATTTTTTTTAAAAAGTGGCTCAGAACCTAATTCTAAGACAATCACCAACACAAAAGTCTTTGGGGCCAAATTATATGATTAATCAAAATCATATCAAATTTTTTTAAAATTAATAACTAATAAAATATTTTAAGAAAAATAAGAGTAAAATGAGAAGTTAGCTATAGATCACAACTTTATTGCATTTCCTTGTGTTTTTTACAAGAAAAAAAAGTTGGTTATTTGTGAGAAAATTCAAGCATGGAAGAAAATTATTTTTTTTATCATTTTCTTTTTTATGCTAACCAAACACATTAAAATTCTAAAAAAATTCTCTTTCTTACATTTTCTACCATTCTCCCACTAAACAAACGAACCCTTAGATGCCTTGTCATGACTCATGATCATCCACGGTATACAATAAAGTCTCAAAACTTACATTCATAAACCATTTAATATACTTTACAAAACAATTTGAGATCAAGTTTGTCTTGTTTTTCCCTCTTCACTAGATAATTTAATGGGTTAATCTCAAATTATACCGTGAAAGATTATTCGAATCTCAATTTGTACCATCAAAGATAAAAAATCTCAATTTGTACCCTCAAAGATAGAAATTTATATTAATGCGAACCTGAAACTAACAACAGTTTGCTGTCTAAAATTTAATGGATAAATTATACCTAGATCCTCTCATACTTGTCACTTAATCATTTAGGCCCCCTCACATTTAGAATATTACTCCTACACATTCTAATGTTTGTGCACGTATAACACATAATCATTTATCGTTAATATCTGATAATATAACAGTTAAAAATATGATTTCATCATAATAAAAAATTATAATTTCATATTATCCTTTATTTTGTAGGCCCATTATACGCTAAATTTCAAAATCAAGCTTATCATTTGAATGTCCAATATAATGCAGGTATTTATATAATATTTTTTATATTCAATGCAATACATCACTTAAATATAATTATTTGAATACGGAAACATTTTTAGTCATATTTAGATTCTCAAGGGATGTAGGTGTAATATTTCAAATGTAAGGAGTCTAGGTGATTAAGTGACAATCATGAGGTGGTTTAGGTGTAATTTATTCATTTAGTTTTAGATGGTAAATTAATGACTTTTAACTTATGGTGCACATTGATATAAATTTCTATCTTTGAAGGTGTAAATTGAGATGTTTGATCTTTGAAGGTACAAATTGATATTCAAACGATCTTTCGGAGTATAATTTGAGGTTAACCCTAATTTAATATACTTTACAAAACAATTTGAGATCAAGATTTCTCGTTTTTCAAAGATTTTCAACATAAATCTTGGGATACTTGACTTTTTTGGCAGGGGGAAGCCAAGATTTTGTTTGAGTGGGGACAATCGAAATTTTTTAAATTTAAACTATAATTGGAACATTGTTTTCATCAAAATGTATATTCTTAATGAATTTTTTTTTTAATGTATAGTTCCATAAAAAAAATGACATTTAGATGCGCAACTCATATATATGAGCAATACACAAAAAATGTAACAAAAAAGACTTCAGATCAAAAGATCGTCTATTTCTTAACTAGGAGGAAGTTGTTCCAATGTTAATTTTCTTACAAGAAATCTATCCATAATTGATTAAAAAAATAAATTTGTCTAATTAGATTCAAATTTAATAGTTTATCATTAAGTTTGTAATGAATGACATAATGTATTACACATAATCAAAATATAATCCATAAATCTATAATAATATAATTCATAAATCCGCAATAATATAATCCATAAATCTACAATACTTGTGTGTATTTGTTACTGAAATTTGAGATATAGTTCCCTTGTATTTAGGTCTTGTTGTACTGAAATTTTAATTGAAATATACGAGTAAATATTGAATGCAATGGTGATACCATGTAACCATTGATGACATGGTATCACCAACCAATAATAAAACCCCAAACGAAAAAGGTAAACCTCACTTGGGCTTACATGTCAAAAGGGTGGGGAGTTATTTGCTTACATGATAGGTTAGTTATTGATTTTTGTGGGGTCCATCTACTTATTTGTTTAAATATTATTGGTTGGTGATACCACATCACTTTGTCACGTGGTATCACCATTGTAATGAATGTTTTCTCGAAATAGACAAGTTTTTTGGAGTGGAATTTGCTGATTCACTACAACAGATTTTTTGTCCTGTTCATGCTTAATTTTGTGTTGAAATTAAAGTGATACACTGTAGTAAAAATCAGCCACTATTTTATTTTTCTTGAGTCTTGTTCTTGTGGTTTTAATGAGATAATTGCTACTATATACCCAACACCAACAACCAAGTAAACCGATTTATTGATGAATATACCAAAGTTTTCAAAAAATCAAAGGAAGGAAATAAGTGAGGGCCAGTGAAGAAAGACAGATTCGCAGAGACCAAAGTTCGAACGAAGAAGACATCTAGACAAGTAATGAGCATGAAATGAGTGAGCTACCAAAGTTATGTTTAATGGTTTAAAAATCACACTCACCCGACCTATATTTTATGAAAATTTTAGTGAGGCAAAGATTCAGAAATTTTTGAAAATTCACCTAGGTCCCAAAATTTTTGAAAATTCCAATGGGGCAGCTGCCTCATACTAAATCCGCCCCTGGTTTTTGGTAATTTAGTTGATCAGTTTACTATTTAGAATTGTAGGGTGATTCATGTAAAATAAACAATGTGTTAAATATAGAAATTCAGAAGACCATTTTACTCCGATTCTTCGTTCAAAAGATTATACTCCAATTCGACCAGAATTCGAATAAAAATGATATCACATCATCAATGTCAATGATTACCTAATATCACTATTACACCCAATATTTATTCCTATCTTTCCTTTGATTTTGCACTTACTGGTTTTAAGCTACACCTGGTTTTGTGATTAAACCCCAACACCATTAAATACTTTTTCGTAGTCAATCAGAACATTGAGTATCTTCTGGAACTTTGAAAAGTCCAAGAACTTAACTTTCACAATCTGATGACTGTGTCGAAGGGATCTAAGAATCAATGAATGCGTCATTTTTTGTTTGTTTTCTTAGAAATATATAACCCATGTATGGCCATCAACGCAAGTGAAAGTGGCCTACAATTATTCAATAATAATGTCTTAATCATTCTAAACATGATCTCCTTGTTATTTTTACATTTAACTAAGGGAGAATTATATTCACACCCCCCTGAAATTTGTCACTTAATCACTCAGACCCCCTAACATTTGAAATATTACACACATGCACCCTAAAATTTGTACCCGCGTAACACTTAGACCTCTGCTGTAAATATATTCATTAATAAATTACACTCAGACTCCCTAAATTTTATAAATATATATTACTTAGACCCCTTAAGTTTAAAATGTTATACTTAGACAAAAAATATTTCAATCAAAGATAAAATATCAAATATTTTAAACTTTACAATTAAAATTTATGTTCTATTGAATCTTTTATTGAAATAAAATCAAAAATAAAAATTCAATTTTTTGTTAAAAAATTGTGATTAATACACAATTATATTGTCTATTGAAATTTAATTTGGTAGTTTAAACGACCAAATTAAAATACCAAACTACCCCAATTAAAGGTAAAAAGATATTGTGTTCATTACAGTTTGACCCCTTGTTTAATTTTTTAGTGTTAATAATAATAGATAATATAATTATATACTAATTATGATTTTTTTTTTAAAAACTAGATTTTTATTTTTGATTTTATTTCAATAAATAACATAATCGAATATGAATTTTTGATGTAAAATTTATGTTCTATTATGAATGACTTAGACCCCTTGTTTGATTTTTTAGCTTTATTCTAATAGATAGTATAATTGTATACTAATTACGATTTTTTAAGGAAAAATTTAATTTTTATTTTTAATTTTATTTCAATAAATGATACAATAGAACATGAATTTTGGTTGTAAAATTTAAAATATTTGATATTCTATCTTAGAGTATTTTTAGTCTAAGTATAATATTTTAAACTTAAAGGGTCTAAGTATTATATACCTACAAACTTCAAGGAAGTCTAAATGTAATTTATTAACTGATATATTTATAGCAGGAGTCTAAGTGTTACGTGCGTATAAGTGTCAGGGGGCCTGAGTGATTAAGTGACAAATCTTAAGGGGTCTTGGTGTAATTCTCCCTTTAACTAAACATGAATCAAGTGGTTGCACAGTAAAAATAATATTGATTCTCACTTCCTGCCACAACGATAAGAGTGTTCGTATCAGTTTACGCGTACATTGACTAATTTTTTCATAATCTCGCTCCAAAGAGTTGTCAAGATTCAAACTCAATACGCTAGAACTACATATTGTATAAGATTCATATCCTCTCCATTACACTTCACTCAATTTGTTACGTTGAAGTCCTGTGTGCAAGATTGTTGCAAGTCATTAGACACTAGAGAAGGTATTGGCTAGTGGTAAGAGATAAAATAGGGATTGCAGGTGATGTTTTCTAAGTTTACCGAGTACTCTTGTTGGAGTTGTTTCTATTTTCTAGGAGTATTGCTTAGTTGGTTTGATCTTGTTTCTATTTTATAGGAGCATTGCTAATTTGTAGGAAATGAGTTCTGCTGAGTCCATTGTAATGGGTCTATAAATATGAGTTTGATGGAAATAAAGAGGCATGTTGAATTTCATCTAATTGTTCTCTTGTGGAGGCTGGTTTCCCTCGAAGCAAACCAAAACTCTATTCCCTTTATCAACCAATTGTATTCTTCTTGTTTTTTCTGATTAAAATAGGTGGACACAAGAAGAAGGACTCTTGTCCCACTCCCAACCCAGCTGAAATTAGACCAACCACTGTTCTTTAACCAAAGAACGTAACACAATTTTACTCAATGGTAGATCATTTATCACTAATACACATGAGACCCACCATTTACTAGTGAGTCCCTTATTCATATACAGTAGATAATCTAACATTGAGTGAAATTGAGAGAAAGTGCAATAAAAAAAATCTTAATCTTACGGTGTAGACTCATCAAGATATGATCATATTTTAACCATAAGTTTGTGCTACAGTTGAACAATGGATAAGACGCAATCCCACAACTTATAAATCCACATATTCAGAATTCGAATAATTATATAAAACTCTAATTTAATCTAATGGTGAAGTTAGTAGAAAACTTTATGCACCCGACATTTGCGTTGCAGTTAAAAGTCAATAAGTGTAGTTAAAATGATTCTCCATTATCAAAAAAATAATCCTATCATAAGCAAGCACAATAAACGACAATAGAAAATTAGCCATCCCCACTAACTGAAAAAATGGGACATCTCTTCCACTTAAGGTGAGAAAGTCTTCTTCCCCACCACCATCTTGGTAGTCCATATTGCTACATCATCGATTAAACAAGTCATCCTTTCTATGCCAATCCTTCCCACTGAGTACTTAAAGCAAGGAAAAGATAGGATACTCCAGGAATATATTTATGTTATCCCGTGGGATCACCTACTTAACTTATCACATCTTTCCATGTATATATGCCTGTAGGGAATGATGATGTTTAATACAAACTGTACCAGCAAAAAAACACCGTACATCTTGCACCATGTGGAACACTTGTATTGAATTATAATTTTTTTTTTAGTATTTTTGGTACGATACTATAGACGTTGGTCATTTTTTTTTAAGACTGAATATAATTGAATTGAACTACTCGAACTCGATTCGGATATGACTCGCTCGTGTTTTAAATGAGCCGAGCTTGAACAAACTTTTAGACTCGTTTAAAAGGTTCGGCTTGAACTCGCAAATCTCAGTTCGTTTAAAATAAAATAACGAGCTGATGTAGGATAATTTTTTAGACTCGTTTAAAAAACCGAACTCGACAAATTAAATTCAAACTCGCAAAACTCGGTATGATTATCATACCTTCTTCTTTCTCTATTGGAGGTATGGAATAGAGAAGACGAAATTGGTGGGGTGGCCATAATAAAAATGGTGGCCTCCACATCATCACTAAAATTTATCGATTTGGTTACTCTTTTTCTATTCCCTTCTTCCACCCTTTAAAGCAAGAAGCCACCATCCAATGACTTTGTTAGCCATCCACAATGCTGTATACAGTTCTAACCAACCGCTCCACAAAATCGAATGTTTTTTTAGTGGTTGGACAGGGCCCACATGATGTCATATCCCACTATAAAACATTCTTAGTGGTATTGTCTAAATTTAATCAATTTCCCTACTAGTATACTGTAGTCTTTAAATTTATGTTCGGTTTAGTTTAAAACTCATTTTCCAATTTGTCATATTTTATATGAAAGTGTGGTTTAAAACCGCTCTCAGGTTGGGCAATAAGGGTCGGAGAAGGGCAATCACTCATTCTTTTAATTTGAATTGATATTTTCTCCATCATTGAAGAAACCTTTTACTTCCAACACTGAGACTGAGACACGGCTCAGACTCCTATATTCTTTTCACCTTAGATGCGTGTAACACGCTTTCAAAATTTTACAATTTTCAGTAAAAAAACTTAGGTATAAACATACTTTTGTAGAAATTATGATAATGAGTTTAAAAGTACCATAAGTAGAAGGGAATTAAGATATGAAAACCATAGTGAATTGTTAAAAAAACTCTCTTAATAAGTCAGTGTGACCATCTTCGGGTTTTCAATTTAGAAGAAAATAAAACTCGAGTTATGATGTCCATTCCAAAACAATTTAAAAAAAAATATTTTAAATTAATCAGAAAGTTGGATCAAGATATCTCATTAACTTTTTTTAATGGAAACCAATAGTCTAATTGATTTCGGATATAAGAGCATCTCCAACTCTATCTTTTATACTATATAAACCCTAAACTTAACCATCTATTTTTTTTTTTTTTTCAAGTTAAACAATGTCTGTAGTACAATTTCAGGCCACCGACTCTTCCTGAAATTTCAAGTATTCACTACCCACAAATTTAAGAAATTTGTTATTTTATTTCTTCAATTGTTTTGTTGAAAACGATCCACTTTTTTTGTGTTCTTCAGACAAAACCCATGCCAGAGTAACTATTTTTTTTTTCAATCTGAATTTATAGAAGAAAATAATGAATTAGAACAATCTGAGAATTCTGATGTGATTTTCTTTTGTTTTTTTTATTTCTTTTTATTCGCATGTGGAACTGTTGTATCCATATTGAATTTTTTTTAATGACCCATTCGTGGAGAAATATGAAAGTTCCATTTATTTCATCAAATTTTATGATTTAAATGACACAAAAAAATAATTTTTGGGATAATAAGGGAATTTAAAAAAAAAATTGAGTGGATATTTGAGTTTATCCATTAAAGTACTCTATACCAAATTAAGTTTTTTACTTAAATTTGAGTCGTGGTTAGAGATGCTCTAACATTTAAAAACTACTTTCGGAAGGGTAATAGTGTTTTAAAGAAGAAGCAATGTTATTAGGACTTGACAATCCCTTGGGTCAAACTACGAAGAATTTATCCCTCATAAATACTCTAGTCCAGTCATTGATAGCCTACCTTTGACCGGATAGGGGAGGAGATTAATCGAGATGCATGTAAACTGGTTTAGACACTCCTGACCTTTGAACCCAAATATATATATATAAATATATATTATGACTTAATTTAGTAACCTAATATATTACATTAGCATCACGTCCTAAAAAAATTTCGTCCATCCCCGATTCACCCCCGTTAACGGGTATAGCTTTCATCCACATCCCTGTCCGCGGATAAAATTTGTAATTCCGCCCCCGCCTCGTCCCCCGCCCACACCCCCGTCCACCTTACCCGCTAAAGCTCAAGCCAACATAATCCAAATTATAAATAAATCTAACATTCTAAATAATCCAACATAATTTTAGAATATCATAACATAATTAAAAGTTTGTCATTTACAACATAATATAATTAAAACCTTATCTATAACATAATCTAACATAATATAATTAAAAGTTTGTCTCCCTTGTAAATCCAATACAATATCATGCAACACAATATAATGTAACATAACATAATCCAACATAAAAAAAAATATAAAAACACAAAGATCTACACTTTTACAAGTCAAAACCATGAAAAAAAAATCAAAAAATAAAATAATTTTCAAAAGAAAAAATTATTCAATAATATGTAGATTTGTATTCAAAACAACATGTATATATATATATATATAAAATAATAATAATAATAACTGATGATGCACAAATCGGTATTACGCAAGATCAACAGTCAAATATATGAATTGGTGCAGTCAATGAGCAATAAACAGGTAATTAATAACAGTGAACAACAAAATATATAGTGGTTCGGTCCGGATGACCTACTCCACTCTCTAGAACGACAGCGGTGGCCGGAGGTGTTTTATTGATTAATAATATAGCCGGGAGATTACAATGCTTCTAGAAAGAGAGATCGGGGAGGTGTAGAGAGATGTGTAGTGGTTTCAAGGTGTCCTTCTCATGGTGAGGACTTACATTATATAGATTTATAAAGGCAGTGAGGCGGTCACTATAATTTAGTAAGTACAGTTATGGTAGGATTCTACCACTTTGGTAAGCATAACTATGGTAGGATTTGATCTCCGTATCCCGATATTCTTTCCCTCGTGCACCTATTCCGTCGGAGGAAGGTCTTGGACTGGATTGGGCTTGATCTTAACCTTGGACTTGAATTGGAGTAGGCTTAGACTCGTACTGGAGTCAAGAGGACAAAGGAAGACCAAGAGGGAGCCTTGAGCCTTGAACTGGAGTGGCTGGACTTGGGTAAGAGTAGCAAGGAGAAGAGGAGCAAAGAGGAGGGGCGCCCAAGGGGCTGCCATGTCCTCCTATTTTGGGCGTTGGTCTTGGGGCTTTGGGTGTTGACCTCTTGGTGCCTTCTCTCTAATGGGTTGACCCAGCACCGATTGGGCTCTCCTTTAGGCTTTCACGGTTTGTATTAAATTGGGCTTGGCCCAACTAATTGGTATATTGATAATTATTTTTAGGGTTAATTGTTTTTTACCCCCTTGTGGTTTTGTCTAAAAGTACCTTACCTACTTAATGTTTGAAATTATGCACATTACCCCCTTATGGTTATGTACCAAAGTGAAATCGTTACTTTTATCATCCAAGTTAACGGAGAGTGTATTACACACGCCCAAAACATGTTGTGGACTTTATTTCTATTGTTTCCCTCCAAAAAAATATTGTCTAAGTGTCTAAAATACCCTTTATACCAAAAATTCTTGAAGAGTCAACAATTCTTTGATTTCTTCTCATTCTTTGGCAAATGTGAATATGACTTCGCAATTTTTGGAAGGTAAGCATGTCTGCTTTTTCTCGTAAATAATTTTTGAGGAATGAAATAAAATGTTGTGTTTTAAAAAAAAAAAAAAATAATTAGATTCAAGAACATTAATATTTTTTTTGGGGCTAATTAAAGTTCTATTTTTTTTATTTTTTATTTTACAAGAAGCAAAGAGGTATAATACCTTTCCAAACATAAAAATCCAAAACTAAAAAATCAAAAAAAGCTGCAGCCATCAAGCAGCAAATCCCAGCATAAGCCAATGCCTTCAAAAAACAGCAGCTATCCACTCCCAGTTTATTCTGCCGAATATAATATGGGTAGTATGGTAATTTTATTATTCTATTAACGGTGTCAATTATTGCATTTTGGTACATAACTATAAGGGGGTAATGTGCATAATTTTAAACGTCAAGTAGGTAAGGTGCTTCTATCCAAAACCACAAGGAGGTAAAAAGTAATTATCCCTTATTTTTATTTATCCAATGATTTATAAGTGAAATTTTAATCAAATTAATTTTTTAATTATCTATTCTCTATTTATAAATGTCAATTTTTTTGAAACTTTTTGATTGATTATATTACTCTTAAAAAATATATGTATTATTATAAGTTTAACAAAATATTCAAAAAAACCTTTAAAAACTCCATCAATATAATATTACTTATCTGATTTATAAAGATAATATTATAACTGCATATGTATATTTTATTTTTCATCAAAATGTTTAACCATTTTATTTTTAGGATAAAAAATAATGTATATATAGTTTTACATGATTTTTTTGTCACAATAAACTTTTTAAACTGTATTAAGATTTTATGGGAAAACTTGATTTTCTTTTAAATTTTAATATACTTTATAATATATATTATAGCGTTGTATATTATAGTGTTTAAAAAGTGAGAATTGACTAATTCTTCAATTAACTAAAAATAATGATGAGTTCAAACATCTCTTATGATTAGAAGTTTAGATAGAGTGCCTCTATTAATTCCTTTATACTAAAATAATATCTGTTTATCAAAAATGCTCATAGTCACTCTTATTTCAAATATGGGGAAAAGATAATGAAATTATTGAAATACATGTGTTTTAAGTATAAAAAGACTCACAAGAGTTGCTTTCCTACTGATATAGAATGTAGAGTTGATTAGTTATATTTGAAAGTATTCCACAACTCAATACATAAATATTTTATATTTAAAATAATTCACATGCAACGCATGCGTGCACCCACTAGTGCAATTAAAAAGGAAAAATACTTTCATTTTTAACTTCAACCACTCTAGTTTGTAAAATCATGGAAATTTTATGTACTCAAAAGGAAGATGGAGGCAAAAAATAACCCTATCCTTAGTAAAGTATAGTGGCATAAACTATTACTTGGAGGAGCAAGATAAGAAAGTTCCATCAACCTATCAATCCCTTATCCTGCTTGCCTGATTATCTAAAGGCTTACATCATATGCATAAGGTTCTTATCTCGAAACCAAATGTACGGTGAGGATTCAAGTGGCAAACTAAAATACATACCAACATTATCACATAGATTAGGATAAATATTATAATCACATGCATCGGCCATACAAACCATATCACTAAGACATAACTAGTATAAATATCATTGGTATAGACTAGCCTACATGTACCACTAATTAAAGTAGGTGTAGTCACCTCGCAAGGGAAGGCAAAAGAGCTAAAAAGAAGGGGGGAGGGAAAAAAGAGAGTGAAAATGGTGCAAGAGGAGATGAGAAAGGGTCCATGGACTGAAAATGAAGATGTTCAGCTGGTTCTTTACATAAACTTGTTTGGAGATCGCCGTTGGGATTTCATAGCAAAAGTTTCAGGTTTGAAGGTGGCGGGAGACGTATACTAGGTAGGCTTTTCTGGGGTTGGTACGGTTTCTCTCAAAGGAGTGCCGTTTAACCACGTAATTTTGTTGTAGGTCTGAAAAGAACAGGCAAGAGTTGCAGGTTACGTTGGGTTAATTACCTGCATCCTGGTCTGAAAAGAGGCAAGATGACACACCAGGAAGAGCGTCTTGTGCTCGAGCTTCACTCCAAATGGGGAAACAGGTTTGAGAATCTGCAAAGAAGCATACTAGAAATTACTTTATTCTCTCTATGCTACATACATAAGTTAACGAAGAAGTAGAAAAAAATCCTGCATCTATTCAATCAATATAAGTAGAATAAGAAAATTTCATTCCTTTGGGTTGCTAAAAATTCCAGCAAACCCATCCAATTGAAGGAACTGTCAAATTTTTTTTTTGCTTTGAGAAAGTTGAACTGCTAAATTTTTATATTTCTAGCATCAACGAAAGAATTGTTCGAATTACTGTTCCTTGTACATATTTTGAAGTTTAAACCTTAAACTAGATATAAGTGCATGCCTGTAATACCTAGTGATAACCCCATGCAGATGGTCAAGAATTGCTCAGAAATTACCGGGACGAACAGATAACGAGATAAAGAATTATTGGAGAACCCATATGAGGAAAAAGGCTCAAGAGAAGAAAAGGGCTATTTCTTCATCTTCATCAGATTCTAACTGCTCTTCCGCATCATTGAACAGTCCTCCAGAGGATTCTGTACCAGTCATGGAGAGTAAGGAGCGGACCTTTTATGACACAGGAGGCCTTGATGTGATAGCTCCAAGAGGAAAGAAGACTAACCCAGAAGAGGAAAAGAGCGAAAAGGGGTACTTCTCCATGGATGAAATATGGAAAGATCTTGCTTTTTCAGAACATGATCATGCAGTAAAACCAGTTTCCGGTGGCTATAGTGAAGAAGAATGCAACTTCTCTTGTCAAACTATAGCATCTCCAATATGGGACTATGGTCCAGAGTCTCTCTGGATGATGGATGAAGCAGCGGTTCACATGTTTCTTCCCACAAGCGAGCAATGTCTTTCCTTGTACGGACATGAAAGCTTGTTTTTAACTGGCTAATCAGTTTTTCAATTTTCTAGTATTTGTTCTTAGATGTGAAAATATCTTGAGGAAGCTCTAACTTGTACAGCAGGGGCTTTGTAGATCTACATAACTTCCTGTTATAGGTCTCCAGGATCTGGAACTGGAAGTCACTGTAATCATCTGATGCATAACATAGTTGTGTGTCGTGCTGTTCTATGTATTAATTGTCTAAGGAAGAGAGAACTTTGTAGAATCTCCCTTGAGGAGTGTGCTATATTTCATGGATGTAATGTATTATACACATGCTTGGGTTTTAATCTTGTATCAAGGCCATGTTATATAACACAAATTTATGTCTTCAAAGAGACTTTAGGACGACCTTAGTTTAGTAGTGAAGTTGCTCTGCCGCGATCAAGGCACCGCAGGCTTGAATCAATGAAAAATGTTCTATTATCTAACTCTTTATACAACATGTAGTGGTGGGAGACTCGTGCACTGAATAGTCTTTTCTTTTTTCACGGAAACTTTTGCACGTGTGCAAGTAAGAGAGGTGAGTATGCACGAAGTATCCAAATTATGTTCGGCAAATAAACATTGCAGAGGAAGCTTTGCTTGAGGGGAAAATCATGGTCTTTTTTTTCCTTGATATGTGGGGTCAATGAGGCATGTTTCAATAAAACTAAGCACTAGTGCACGATGGTAATCTATTATTTAGAAAATTGATGGAAAATATATTGAAGATGATATGGATTCAATAATCCTTACGAGAGTGTAGGTTGTCGTAAATGAGATGAGAAGTGCTTCTAGCTTTCCACGGGTGGTCCAAATAAAAAGTTATTTTTCTAATTTAATAAAATACATGTTGAGTGGATAGCCACCCAAATCCACTACTCATGCTATTAACTAATTAATTACATTTTGAGTTGGTTGTTCACCATTCCATTGGTAAATCAGGAATGTCACACAATAAGCTAAGCTACATAAGGCAAATTTGATGGATGCTATATTTCATTTGGCCTGTAGATCTCCATATAGACTAATGCATGATTTTCTTTTAATTTAATTTATTTATTTTTTTCTTTTGAAGATTAGATTGAAGTTTCCAAGCAAAGTTTAGACATGTCGGCCTAAAACCTCAAGGGATTTATTGTAATTGCTCAAATCAGGAGGGGTGAAAATATAATTATGTTTTATCTCAAAGATAATTTAGGTAATTTACTCTCGGTTCAATGTGATCTCTAATTGCATTACAGCCCTTTACTATACAATTATTTGTAGTTTTATTTTATTTTTTTATCAGAAACCGTACAACTATGCTTTTGCAAGGTGCATAAACTAAAACCAAAGTTGTGGCTACTAGCAACCCAACAATCACTATGTTTGTAGTCACTGATTGTGCTTACAGTTCTTAGTGATTGCCACATGGAAAGTCGCACCAAGAGAAACAGAATTTCATCTCAACTAGCACAGTAACAACTTAGTCTAAATAACTACAAAGAAGCATGCCATTATTGGAACAAAATCGAAAAAAGCCACTGTATAAGTAATTCTCCATGTATAATAGTTTTTAAAATATGAATTTTAAATTTTTTTACGTTACTAATAAATATTTTATAAATATAATAAATTAAAAAGTTATATAGAACCCATACTCTTAAAAAACAAGTTATTTCTTTATTCTCTTTCGGGTTATGTTGTTACATTCAGGTGAGAGTGAGACAAACTTTCCTCTATGTACCAATTAATCTGCCAAGGGAAAAAAATGCTCAGAATCTTCTTCATGTTTCTGATGAATTTCTTTTTGAGGATCTTTATAGGTAAAGTGAAATAGCATCTTTTATGATTTCTTTTGTAAACTTGTAAAGAGAATTTGAATGTTGCTTAGTGTAGAAAGTGTGTGTGTGTGTGGCCAAAAAATGAGGTACTGTACTGCCAGTCAAAAAGACAGGGCAGAGAATGGCAATAATGGAGGCACGACCATTATCTTATGATATATACCGACAACTAGACATATTCTCCTCCAAATTTGAATCAAAATTATTGTAGCTATCAGGTTTCAGACTTTATTCATGTGTGGAATTATAAATTCTACCGGTTGTGGAGTTGTAACAAATTAAGTTTTTAGATGAGATGGTAATTAAATGTAGTACCAGAGTATATATATATTAAAGCACTAGCCAGTAGCCACTAGGGTTCCCAATCAGATCTCATCTCTCGTTCTTTGCCTTTCTCCGTCTCTTAGCCTCCCTCTCACTATCTACGAAGACCACAACGTCGAAGACCGCAACAACTCGATTTGTGCCGAAGATCACAACGACTCAGAAGACCTCTCAGGTTTGTGCCTCGCATACAGTATAAGTGATTGTTAATGTTAAAGAAAAAATAACTGGAGCACTCAAAAAAAAAAAAATTTATCAGCATGAAAAGTATTCTTAAATAGAAATCATATTATTCCTTTAATCCAATATAGGTTTAAAATATTAAAAATAGATAAAATGTTTTTGACTCTTAATTTAGTTTTAAATGATTAAATTCTTTATGTGATGAAAGTTTTGAAAAAATATGGTCTTAAACTTGAACTTTTTTTCTAAACGTGACTTATTTTATAGTTTAATTTATTTTTACGAAAAAGTCTTAAGAACTTTCATATGTAGAAACTATACACGGGAACAACGATATAATGATACATAAAAAGATTAGATTCTTTTTCAAATACCTCCATTACTTATTGAATATTGTAAATAATGTCATTATGAGTTTATTCTACTTGAAGAAATTTTTTTGAATTATAAACTAATAAAATTTTATCTACAATCAATTATGTTATCAGAAAACGTGAAGATATTAGCTATATTATCTATTGAAAATTGTTTATTAGTAAAATATCAATTTAAAAGCCTGATTAATATTTTAACATCTCAAAAAATAAACAACATTTATTAAATGTTATTATTTAATATTATGTATATTAATCAAGTATATATATATTAATGGGGCCTTGTTTAACATTTCGTCTAGGGCCCCTGATAACGTTGGGCCGCCCCTGCTCTCAGCAAAGAGCATCACTGGGCAATTGGTGACAGTGGTTGTGGTGTGGTGGCAGTAGACAATGGTTGTGGTGTGGTGCGGTGGTAGTGGACAGTGACTGTGGTGGCAGTGGTAGCTATGGTGTCTTGGACCTTTTGGTTTAATTTGATAATTTTTTTGTGTTGTATTTTTGTGTAATTTGTGACCCGAATTCAATCTGAATTTTAACCCAAAATCAACTCGAATTCAATCCAAGCCCGCTTGAATTCAACTTAGGCAGTACTCGGGTTGAATTCCTCGGGTTAAGGTCGTGTTCAAATTTGAATTCAGATTGAAGATTATACACGTAAGATTGGACTAGAATTGACCCCTCAACCCGCGCGAGTTGCCCCTTGTAATAAGAATAAGAGGTGATTTTTTGGAGGGTTTAACATAGAAAACTTTCGAAATGGAAACAGATGAACAACAATTGATTCCAGACAGAGGAACAAGACAAACTTCACATGGATTCACAACAAACAACAGCCGAAAGGCGTTTACCAACTATTGAAAAACTACATAGGAGAGACCATTTTCACCACCCACTTTGATGTATCAATTTTCAGTTTTTAGTAATCTGCCGTTGGGAGCTGCTCATGAGTACTTTGGTTAATGAAGAGAATTTCATAGACCAGTGCAGCAAGCCCGGCACCGACGAACGGGCCGAGCCAGTAGACCCACTGGCTGCCCCATGTCCAACTGACCAGCGCAGGTCCAAAGGACACCGCGGGGTTCATGGATGCACCGGTAAAAGCGCCACCGGCTAAGATGTTGGCACCCACTATGAATCCAATTGCAAGGGGTGCTATGATCCCTATGTTGCCCTTTTTCGGGTCCACAGCGGTCGCATACACGGTGTAAACCAATCCGAAAGTCATCACTATCTCAAAAACAAGTGCATTCCATGAGGTCACACCAGCTGAAAGAGCAAATGCTCCAACTCCCTGCATCACATCCATTAAATCAATAATCAAATTTGAGCATCGGAAACAATTTATGTATAAAAGTTAGTAGTTGTCTACGGTATCGGAAAAAAAAAATTCAATATTGTACTGACATTTACTACATTTGTGGATGTTTTTACTATGTCACTTGGAACTGATAGTTTACTTACTTCCACAATGGTGATAAAAATACCCACAAATGTGATAAATTAGTTACAAAAGTGGCAAAAGAAAAATAGTAAAAACAGTTACCACAACAGTAGTAAAAATATATATAAAAGTGGCACAAAAATTATAAAATACTCATTATAGTAAATTTTTAAGGTACAATACCATAGTCAAGCTGTTTGATTATGGAGATATTGAACTATGGGGCAACCCTATGCTCCCAACAAAATGTCCATGCATTATTGTAGAGAAAGAATTATTGGGCATTTGTCATATACAATTGATATATGATATTTTTTTTGTTTAATTTGGGTTCTTTTCTCAACTGGTTTCTTAGTTTATATTGGAATAGTTTTTAGCTTTGTCCTTACCAGTCCACCGGTTGCAAAGTTAAGAAGCAAGCAAGCAACCACAGATCCAAGCAACTGAGCAATCCAATACAAAACACTCCTGAGCAGTGTTATGTGACCACCAACAAAGGCACCAAATGTGACTGCAGGGTTTACATGACCCCCAGAAATGTTAGCACCAACTGAAATTGCCACAAACAGTGCAAAGGCATGAGCTAGAGATGCTGCGATTAGGCCGGCAGGCGTCGTTGGTCCATTATCGGAAAGCTTGTCTGCAAAATAAACCATTCAAAATTTTTAGCTCCTACTTAGAACCCGCTAATTTGTGTGGATATTATTCTATACCTGTTTAACCGATGCACATAGTTAGTCTATAATTATATGCATTTGATTAGGGGTGGCAATCGTGTCGTGTTGTGTCGGGTTCGTGTCGTGTCGAATATTAGTCGTGTCGAACATTAGTCAACCCAAACCCAACCCATTTAATAATCGTGTCGTGTCGTGTTGACCTGTTTATTTTCGTGTCGTGTTCGTGTTCGTAATCGTGTTGACCCACATAAACTTTGAATAAAAAATTTAACTCTAAGATTTTATTTTCACTTAATTGAATCTTTCCTCATACTTTTTCTACAAACTAAAAATTAACTTAATAATAATAATGAGCATTCATATTTTTTTTTATACAATAATTATGTCAGTGCTCGATAAACAGTTACAAATAATTAATATTTTATTTCTATAATACTAATTAAATATGCTAATCGTACATCGCGCAATCAATTAAACATTAGAAGTAATGGATAAAACAAGCCATCAGAACATGAAAACTCATACATGCAACGAAAAGGTCAGGTCAATCTCCTTCGAGTTAAAAATTCCGTGTTGACGGGTCAATTCGGGTTAAGCGGGTTCGTGTCGTGTACGACCCATTAAAATTTCGTGTTGACGGGTCGTGTCATACACGGGTCGTGTCAAAAAACTAGTCAACCCAAACCCATTTATTCGTGTCGTGTTCGTATCGGGTTATCGTGTCGTGTCAAATATTGCCACCCCTACATTTGATGTTTATGTTAAAATCATGAAAGTTAAGATAATACCATACTACGAAAATAAGTTGTGCATATTTTTGCTACTAGTTGATTAGTATACTTACTGAACGCCATGCCAGAGCCAGAACCAGCGAAAACAAAAATAAGCATTGAAATGAACTCGGCAAGGGCGGCTTTGAGGGCGTCTGGCTGGCTAGCTTCGGCCGGGCTGCCGAGGGAGATTCTAGAAATCGGCATTTTTTTCCCTTCAAAATTGGATTTTAATTGAACTCTAAAAGCTCAAGAGAGGCTTATTAGCTGCTTATTTTCTTGCCTTTTCAGTGCTTCCTGTTCTGAGGTTAGTGACTGTTATTTATAGTGGGTCAAAATGTAACGGTTGAGGAACCGGAATAGCCGGTTGCTCTCCCGTGACAGCTTGATAATAAGCCGCTTTACGTGAAGCCACTTGTCATTGTCTGTGAGGCGGGCCGCCGAGTTTATGTGATGTTGCCACGTGGCATGAGGTGTGCTGTGGACCGTTGAAATTGGAAGATGAAAAAGGTGGGAAATTTTGATTAGCCGACCAAAAGTTTGAGATTGTGGGGTCCACCAATGATTGTCATAAATCATAATCTTTATATTGACCGACCAATAGATTTATTTATCTGGCGTGATAGAGACCATCGTGCTTAGTAGGGCGGCACCACTTGAGCATACGCCAGTTCACGTAAGGATTTGATCAAGACCTTTACATTTGGGGGAATCTCACTTAGTCACTTGCACCCCAAAAGTTTTTAAGTTTTTTTATTTTGTATCTTTAAAGATTAAATTTTTAATATTACACTCTCGATGCATTACAAATATTGTAATATGGTCATTCCGTTAACTTCTAGGGCTTGTTTGGATGAATTTTTTAGGAGAGTTTGTATTGACTTCTTCAAACCCTTCCAAACCTAAACTCATTTTTACAAAGATGAGATTCAACATTGAATTCAATTAATACCCATGTTTGGTATGCAACATATACACATGTAAGACCCACAAATATATCATAATTATTAACAACTATTTATCCTATAAATGACTATTTTACCTTTGATTAATCCAATTTATACTCATGTTAAGTGGTATAATTATTTTTTGTATCCTTAATCATTTAACCCAACTTCCCAAACCCACCCCTCCCCTAGGTTTGACGAAATTCATGAATATAGCTTTAATATTCTGGCTAACTATGGGCCGGGTTTGAAAACCCGGGATTGAATTTTCAATCCAAACATGGGGTTTGAGGGTCCTTTGGACTATTTTTTTCAAACTCATCTTGCCACACCCCCCATACCCCCTTACCAAACAACTCCCTATTGTTTATTTTGTGAAAATTTGGCATTTGACAGAATGAATAACATAAACTAATAGAAAAATCACATTACAATACTTTTAAAATATTGAGTGTGCAATGTGAAAATTTTAATTTTTGAGAATACAAAATAAATTTTTTATATCTTTCATGGTTCAAAGTATAATTCACCCTTTATAATTTAGGAAGGTTTAAGTGATAATATGAACAAAAAAAAGTTTAAGGCCATGATGATATCATGTGGGCGGTTCTATTATATGGACCATGGAAATGTGGGACCAACTAATGGTAATTGGCATTGGTTCAAACACATATTTTGAACAAAATGGCCACAATTTCTTGAATACACAAATGAAAATTCAACTTAAAATCTCAAAAGAATGGACAAGAAGGAGACTTTGAAATTGTCTAACAATCTAAGATGCTTTAGTATATTCATTAATTAGCAAGACTATAGATAAAATGACATTTTTTTGAATATTCTAAGATTGATTAGGATAGAAAGTCGTTATATTTTACTTTTACTAAATAAATAGAGTTCGAGCTTAAATTTAAAGATTGCTAAACAAGCAAGCCAAAAATGACCAATGATTTGTTTGACTCAATTGGTACATGAAAATATATACAAAATGTGTAATATAAAAAACAAAATATATATAAGAACTCTCACTTTTACTACTATTTTTACTTCTTCTTTTTTTCTTCAGAAAGTACTATTTTTACTTTTACCACAAATAAAACTATAATGTAATCGTAAAAAGATGTACTCATTGATAAAAAAAACTGAAAAAATGAGAACAAGAATTGGGTTGACGATGGAATAGGATCCCGAGTCACGAATATTGATTCGATTGACAATGAAGAGAATTTCTAGATTCAATTCTCCACCTTCATTGAGCAAATGCATTGACATACCTAATCGGATTTTTATTTTTTAAAACAGCACACCTAATAATTAGAAAAAGCCCAAATGATGTGTTGGAATTAATAGAATATTTAGTAGGTGATATGGGAGATAGTGGACTTAGTGCTTCTCCACCTAAATTAATCAAATGCATGTAATATTTAATCGAGGCATAGGACTATCTCCCCAAAACAAATTTCAATATTTATATTTATGAATATAGATTTATGATATACTAAGCTTTGAATAATGTAAATTAGAACTCCTATTAATCTTGTCTGGGAATATAATTGATCAAGGGCCTTTGTTTAAGAAACATCTCCTTCTCTCTCACCATTTTTCTTATATTATCTGTATAATAATTTAATTTGGGCGGCTTTGATGATAGGTTTGTCCAACAAATAGATCTGGACAAGATGAACTCTGTCCTTTTCTTTTTAACATTAGTACTCTGCTTCTACAACTTTTAGATTTGTCTACGGTACCCACCACAAAATTTCGAAATCATACCGACTTTTATTATATTTGTGAGTATTTTTATTATATTTATGGGTATTTTTATTATTATTATAATATCAAAAAAATGATAAAAATAATTACCACAATAATAATAAAAACACCAACAACTGTAATAAATTACCTACAAAAATAATAATTTTTTTTGTACAAAAAAAAATTAAAAATAATTATCATAACAGTGAGAAAAATACTCACAATAATGATAAAACACCCAAAAATATAATAAATCACACATAAAAGTGATAAATTTTTTAATTATAAAATCATTCACAAAAGTTATAAAAATACCTATTAAAATAATAAAATTTGAAGGTATGATACCAAAATTTTTTATTTGGTACCCTAGTTAATTCCACAACTTTTATAAAAGAATATATAGCTACATGTAGAACTATCAATCCACCTAATCATTATTTAATTCCTCTAATCTATCCAATTTTGGTAAGTGACACGGACAACCCAAAATTATTGCCCATAACTAACCATCTAGATAGGAGTATCCGATGATCTTTGGTGTTACTATTTTGATTCTTCTCTAATGGTTTCTTTGGTACGAGTGTGGATGGAAAATGATGGATGAAAAATAAAATGAAAAATGTAATTTTTCTTTGTTTGATTAGAAAAGAAAGATGGAGAAAAAGAAAAAATGGATGAAAAAACAATTCACGTCGCCCACTATTTTTTATCCCTTAGATTTTGGACGAAAAATGACAATAATGCATGACAAGTTGGTCAAGATGAGTCGTATAGCTTTTTATGTAATGATTAATTACCATTTAACCCGTTGGAGTTCATGTCTAAGTCAATAGATTATTTATATTCTATTAAGGATACTTTGATGTTATTTTAGCAATAATATTCTTTTTTTTTTCATATCAAATAAAATATTAACAAATTTATTTCTCACACTTTTCCATCATTCTTACCAAATACAAAAGATGAAAAATCCCTTTTTTTTACTTCAAGGATGGAAAACTTATTCCTCCTATTTTTCTATTCCTCCAACTTTCTATCACTCCTACCAAACGGACCATAAATATATTCAAAAATAACGCGTGCATATAGTTTTTTTTTTCCTCGTTGATTTGACTACCTTGTGAAAAACACTTTATATTCAAACTTAAAAAAAGTTCTCAAATAAAGTAAATTGACCTTCTTCTCATGGTGTTCCGTTTGGAATGCACCCAATCTGAGTTGGATCCACTCTTTCCATTAACCTCCATGTTTTTTCCAATGTCTTCAATTTTCCTTTCAATTTGTTCAGGCTAGTGTTTGTTTGTCTATGTATGCGCACCCGCATGAACCGTACTGATATGAATATCTGCATCTGAGTTTGTGAATGACAATATATACGTAGATTTAGATCTTCTATATTACAAATTTCGTCAATTTTAATTACGTTTAACTCGGTAGACTAGCGATTCTGATCAAATTTATGATGGGCCTCTCATTTAAATGCAGGGGCATGCACACACACATGCAACAAAACAAAACAAAAAAAAAGAGTTTTTGGTAAAAAAAAGAGATACTTACTGATGAATCATGATGGTATTAGGACCATCACTTTTCTAAAAGAGTTAGGCCCCTGGAGAAATGTCTTATTGAAGCATGCATGTTTTCAATTATATATTTTGGGGACCAATATTTGAACTTTTGGTGGTCCAAAGATTGTACTAGACCAAACCACACTAGCCAGGCTGAGTGCTTTGTGCAAGGCCCACATTAGGCCCAAGTTTGGAAGCTACTGCTAACTTTGGAGTTGGCAGTTGGCTTCTGATCAAGTTCAACGTTGGTGGCTTAGCTCACCCTGCCTCCCCGGCCCCATTGTCATCCCACGATCACTGTCATAGTCACAGATGATTCAAGTTTTCGACCTAGTACGGACTATATTCTATTTGCATTGATTTCAAATATTTTGTCTTTGCAGAGACTCGAACTCCTTACCTCTTGGTCAGGTTTTGGAGTTTTGATAAGTCAGACTAACTTGTGGTGGTTAACAGCCTTTTGACTCAAAATTTTGCGTGACACCACATAAGCGGAGCCACATGAGAAACAGGGCCCGGGCCCATTCTGAATTTTTTTAAAAGATATTTAAATGTTCACTCTCTTATTTTTTGTTCTATTAATGGGTAATAGTTTAATTGGTTATATAGAAAAATACTATAGTATATTTTATACAATTAGTTTCATTTATTGTGATGGGTTGTAATTAGTTTTATATATATATATATATATATATATATATATACACGCTATATTTATCGACGTTTGAACTTTTTTGTATTTTATGAATTTTTAAATATCAAATACAATGCAATAAATTTAAATTTACTATTTTATTTTTATTGATTAAAAGAAAAAAAAATAAAATTTTTGAGTAAAGTGCACACCCTAGATGGAATTTTCGGGCTCCACCCATGTGACGTTATTAGTTTCAAAGAGTTTGATTGGAATAGACTCGAAGTCGTACACATGGTTTGAACCAAATTAGGGGCTACAATTTTTGACCGATAAAACTGTGCCGCACAACTTTTTTATTAAATTTTGTATTTTAAGTGATATGTTAAAATTTTATACATTAAATATTTTGTGGAATTAGTGGATCCCACTAATCCAATTACTTACATTAATTTGAGATACAAAATTTGGTCAACATAGCATTACTCATTTTTTACACAACACGAAAATACGACTTAAAATCGACATGAAATTAGCGGACTAGGGTTGGTCATTCCTCGACACAAACTCGTATATGACACAACCCGTAAAAACAAATAATAAATGAGTTGGATTAGTATCAAAGACGAACAATACGAAATTAACACGGTTAACAAGTTTGAATAGCATTAGAAGTATAAAATGTCAATTTTTTAATATATTTTATCAAGTAATAACCTAATTCTTGTACAAAAAAATTATTTTTATTCATTTTTATTATCATATTTATTAAGTTAATTTGTAATTTATAAAAAAAAATATGAGTATATGTTTGATTAAGGGATAATGAAGTTTTAGACATTAAATTTTTTATTCACGAATTATATGGGTCAACACAAATACGACACAAATATAAATAGGCCGACACAACATGACATCTATACTAATAAGATAGAGGCAATTTCAAAATTTTCCAATTCAAATCAACTCCCCCAATTTAGAAAAGCAGAACAACGGGTAGGATTTAATTGAAATTTAAATAAACGGTTCAGATTTCATCCAAACCCATATAATTATATCCAATGGCTCAAAATCTATCCCACCCAAATTCAACCTCCCGCCCACTTTATCAACACAGACACGCCACCCAGCTGACACACACACCATCCATCTCAGGCGTCCATCTCTCTCTCTCTCTCTCTCTCTCTCTCACTCAGGCGTCCAGCTGAAACACACACAGCAAGTGAGTGATCAAACATCCCAATAACCTTGACTTCACCATCTCAGTCAAACATCCTAATAACCTTGACTTCCCCATCTCAGTTAAGCTGAAAACTTCCTCAGCTCTGATTCAATCCCTTTCCCCGTAAGCCATCCTTCAAAAACCCCACTATCCAACAAATACCCAATTCGTTTCTTGGACACAAACACTCTCCCACCCCTTTCTTTGGGACAAAACAGCTTGCTCTGTATCATGAGAGGGCAATACCTTGACTTCCCCATCTTCAAGAAGTCTCCAGCATAAGGTCAACGAAAAGTTCCTTGGACATTCTCTAATTTCTTGGAACAAAAGCTCTACTGAAGAAGAATATTGCCCAGGTACACCTCTCTCTCTCTCTCTCTCTCTCTCTCTCTCTCTCTCTCTCTCTCTCTCTCTCTCTCTCTCTCTCTCTCTCTCTCTCTCTCTCTCTCTCACGACACACAGTCAAATACACAATAAACCCACACACACCACACACACCAGCACACACACACACACACACACAACATTTATTGAACCCATCTATACTAATAAGATAGAGGCAATTTCAAAATTTTCCAATTCAAATCAACTCCCCCAATTTAGAAAAGCAGAACAACGGCTAGGATTTAATTGAAATTTAAATAAACGGTTCAGATTTCATCCAAACCCATATAATTATATCCAATGGCCCAAAATCTATCCCACCCAAATTCAACCTCCCGCCCACTTTATCAACACAGACACGCCACCCAGCTGACACACACACCATCCATCTCAGGCGTCCATCTCTCTCTCTCTCTCACTCAGGCGTCCAGCTGAAACACACACAGCAAGTGAGTGATCAAACATCCCAATAACCTTGACTTCACCATCTCAGTCAAACATCCTAATAACCTTGACTTCCCCATCTCAGTTAAGCTGAAAACTTCCTCAGCTCTGATTCAATCCCTTTCCCCGTAAGCCATCCTTCAAAAACCCCACTATCCAACAAATACCCAATTCGTTTCTTGGACACAAACACTCTCCCACCCCTTTCTTTGGGACAAAACAGCTTGCTCTGTATCATGAGAGGGCAATACCTTGACTTCCCCATCTTCAAGAAGTCTCCAGCATAAGGTCAACAAAAAGTTCCTTGGACATTCTCTAATTTCTTGGAACAAAAGCTCTACTGAAGAAGAATATTGCCCAGGTACACCTCTCTCTCTCTCTCTCTCTCTCTCTCTCTCTCTCTCTCTCTCTCTCTCTCTCTCTCTCTCTCTCTCTCTCTCTCTCTCTCTCGACACAGTCAAATACACAATAAACCCACACACACCACACACACCAGCACACACACACACACATACAACATTTATTGAACCCACACACACATACAACATATATTGAACCCACACACACCAGCACACACACACACACACCAGCACACACACGATATATATTGAACATATATTGAGTCTTCATTTTGGTTTGAAATTATTTGTTTTTTTTTTCAAATAAATTTAACAATTGTTAATTTGAGTGTTATGAATTTCTTGGATCTGAAATTCCGAGCTTGAGTTTGATCGACTGGAAGTTGTGAATTAAAGCTGATAGTAGCTCATTATGGAAAATAAAATGACAAATTAATTAGTGTGTTTTCATTTTTGTTTTCTATAATTGGAAATGACCGTTAATTCATCAATTTTTTTAATTGCTTTGGATAGATAAGTGTTGGTGATGTGTAGGACATGCATGAAGAGTGATTTTTTTTAGATAGAGAGAAATTTAAAATTTTCGAATGAATTTTTTTAGATTGGTCCATAAACAATTTTCATAGTTCCTTTCAATTAAATTATTTCTTTTTCAAAACTGAAAGTTTCTAAAAAAAATTTTAGATTGGTCCATAAACAATTTTATATCAATTTTGCACTCTAACGTTGGGTGTTAATTTTAGTGCTTTGGATAGTTAATTTTTAGATTGGTTTCGACTATTATAGTTTTGTTAGCTTCACATTAGTGTCAAATAATGAAGCTTTAATTCAATTTACGACACACACACGGTTTTTGGGGTTTTAGAGGTGGGTTTTGTTTTGTTTTCAGAGGTCAATTTATCACGGTTTTGGGGGTTTCATAGGTGGGTTTCGTTTTGTCCATAGTCACGGTTTTGGGGGTTTCTCTTTGTATATGTCGTTTTGCTTTCGTTTTGGGGGTTTCTCTTTGTATATGTCGTTTTGTCCATAATCACGGTTTCGTTACTTGAAGCTGCTCAGGTTGTTTGATCAATTTGCAAAAAGCTGCTTTGCTTTGCTTTACTTGAAGCTGATTTGCTTTGCTTTAGTTGCTTTGGTGTATTGTCCATAATCAATTAGATGTTGTTTGAGCAAATCACTTACCGGTTGTTTTCAATGTTTTGGTTTTAATTTGGTGTTTGAAAAAATCAAAATTAGTGTAGTCTATGTGTCCTTTCTTCCCCAAAAATTTTCAAAAGCCCCCCTTTATTTTACTTATATGAGAGTTCTTTTTATGTATTCATAAGGGTTTTAGTGAAGACATCTTTTTATGTTAACTTTACCATCGGGATACAAGTATGGGTCTTGAATATTATTCTTTAATTTATTATTCTTTAATTTATGTGAAATTTAGGAAAAAAGTTTTGAAACAAAGTACTTATTTTGCATTGAAAATGTGGATCATGATTGTTAACTTTTTATTGTGAGGTGGGTTCACCAATCCCATGAAAGCCTATTTGCTTAGACAAGTTTTGAACTTGGTTTCGTTATGTTCATTTTGAATTTGGTTTGATTAGGTTCAATTTGAATGTAGTTTGATTAGGATTATGGGATTATTGGAATTAGTATTTGAGAGTAATTTAAACTAAATATTGGAATTAGGATTACTCTTTAAAACTTTTTTTTTTCAGTAGTTGGGAATTATGTGATTCAATTGAGATTGGAATTAGGATTATATGATTTTTTTTTTCTTGAATACGAAATTTTATGCTTGAGTGAAAATTATGATTTTGTGCTTGAATTGATTGTTGTTTCATTGGTACCATTGAAGTTACCTATCTCTTTTTTTAGGAGTTGTGCTTATTTAATTTGATGTTGTATTGCCATTCCTTTGCCTTGGTTTGTGTCAAATTTAGAATTTTGAAATTTAGAATTTATGTTTGTTGTTGTCGTAGACCAAGAAGGGTTCTCTTTTATTGTCTTACTACTCAAGTTGTGCTTCTTTATGTTGTTGGGTTTGACTTTTTATGTTGGCCATTTGATTTAATGCTTATATGGTGATCTACAGTTTACTAATATTCCTATCAGTTGAGTTCTCATAACTGTCCATGGTTTGCTATATACATGCCGAACAAATATGTCACGCTACTTATAATAAATAATGTTTTTTTTCAAATAAATCAAACAAATCGAATGTTAAATTGTTTTGAATGTTATAGTTTGGGTTTTTCGAATGTTCAATTGGTTCGAATGTTATAGTTTGGGTTTTTCGAATAAATTTATCAATTTGAATGTTAAATTGTTTTCGAATGTTCAATTTGAATGTTAAATTGTTTTCGAATGTTGAAGTGGCAATAGCTTAAACAACATACTGCAACATCAGATCATCAATCTGCAATGGCAAAAACAACAATTCTAGAATCTGAAAATGCAGTCTACTGGACATGACCATATGTACGGTGAGATTATAACACCAATGTACAATTACAAAGGGTTAATGAGGATCATAAAATTCGTAGGCTGGTAGGTATTTTATCAATAGGTTAGGATATTCCTCCTTCCTGACCTAAATGTTAGGCTTTCTCTTATTTTTTAAACTCATCAAACAAGCATCTTGCCCATTAACCATTAATGCCGGACAAATTTTTTCAAAAGACAACCTAGAGCACATAGGTAGGTTTTAAGAATAAAAAAATTTAATTGATGCATACGACTTGATCATAAATAATTGAACTAAACTCTAACATTTAGTATAACATCTCCTACATTCAGGATAACAAAATCGAATTATGGTTTACTAAGAAAGAAAATACATCAAGGCCACTCATATGGACAAATCAGAACAGCCTGCTCTTTGTAATTTGCTAATCTATTATCTCATAACATATAATCCTGGCTTTCAAATGTTATTGATTCAACATGATCTCTCTACCAAGTATAAAGAAACCATAGATATACAAACCAACACACCCAAACTGAAATCACAACAAGCAAGCTATTGAGATTTATATTGCTTATTATGATCCAGCAATTAAAGGATTGCATACGGTTCCATAAATACTATAAAAAACATACAGGTTCATCACCCGAATTGAAGAAAGAGTAAAACATTAAAAGAACATTAAATTGGGACCCATAGCTTGAAACGAAAGTCCAACTTTAGAGATTTGTCCAACTAATATAAGGTTGTATACAAGGTTGGATCCATAATATGTATTTGTATATAACTTTAGAGATTTATCCAAATTTTTTTCCTAGCGTTTTCATACATTATATGTATTGTTTTTTTTATTAAAGGAGGAAAAAATGTCAAATCCATCGACGAATGCCAGATATAAGGGGAAAGAAAAAGCTACGTCTTCTAACAAAGGAACCAAAAGTACAGTTTGTCCACTGGTATGACTTTTCATCCTATTTTTTGGCTATGGTTTTATGTGTATAAAGATGTCTATGATTTTTTTTTATTTTGTTAGCTTCAGAATAAATAAATAAAAAAAGATGTTTACTCCATTTACATGACAGTTTTTGGGGCTTTTGTGTGTGTTTGATCCTGTTGATAGATTGTACATAACATTGGATCTGTTTGACAAAAACATCCTTAATGTAGGCACTAACACACATTATGAGTTGTACACGTATGTTACTAGCTTTAATATTATAGTTTGATTAATATTATAGTTTAATTGTTACAGTTTGGGTGTTTTCGAATGTTAAATTGGTTTTGACTGTTATAGTTTTGTTAGCTTAAGATTAGTGCAAATAATGAAGCTTTCGTGTCAATTTTTTGTCCTTAATGATGTTTACTCCATTTACATGACAAACCCAATTTGCACTTTCTAGCGTTTGCTTACATTATATGTATTGTTTTTTTTATTAAAGGAGGAAAAAATGTCAAATTCATCGACGAATGCCAGATATAAGGGGAAAGAAAAAGTTACCTCTTCTAACAAAGGAACAAAAAGTACAGTTTGTCAACTGGTATGACTTTTCATCATATTTTTTCTCTATGGTTTTATGCGTATAAAGATGTTTATGATCTTTTTTTATTTTGTTAGCTTCAAAATAAAAAAAAATAGAGAAAAAATAAAGATGTGTTTGATCCTAATGATAGATTGTATATAAGGTTGGATCCAAATGACAAAAATATTGAAACTGCGAGGGTCAACATCTAAACATTATGAGTTGTACACACAGGTTAATATTGCCAATTGGATCAGTTTTCATATGAAGTTTTGGCAAATTTGTTTTAAATATAGCAACCTGTATGTATCAGCTTTGGGAATGTTGTTGTATTTTACCAATTTTTTCTCATTTTTTGTTGCATAATGTGGTTCAATAATAAATCATTATTTGTAAAAATCAAGTATTTTAATTTCTGGCTGTACAAAGTAGTTTATCTTATTATAATAATGAAGTTAGACAGGAATTTAAACATATTAAGAAAAGAGATACGTTTAAGCAACAAATCTATAACATAATAGTGTTCGAATCGTTTACAGTAGCTTGCATTAATTATCTATATATTTATATATATCTTACCTACATAATTATAAGAAATGATAGGGTATCACTGCGATAAGAGATACGTTTAATAATTGGTTTCTAATTATTTTTTGTTTTAGGCACAAAGCAATAATGTTATATCAAAAGCAATCTTGATACAATGTGCAAGTCTTGAGCCAGAAATGCGTTATGTTGGGAAAGAAAATGTGTGCTCCAAACGTCAATTGGGACAACGTGCACGTCAAGAACGAGAGAGATCAAGACAATGCGCCCCCGTTCAGCCTAGATTTTTCCCTTCTTTACCACTGAGTCGTCGTCGCCTAGCATGCCTAGGACGAGAATCAAGTAAACGATCCCGGCTTCAATCGATTACTTCGCCTATGGAATTACCCCATCCTATATTAGAAAGTATAGTGACTGCAACTGACTTGGATTCATCGTCCACCACCATGCTCCAAACTCTTGATGAAGACACCACAACAAATGTTCCAGAATTGTTGTCTGTACCCATCATGATTCAAGAATATCCTCCTCCAGACCTAATCGAAGGCACACCAATACGAACAAATGTCTTAGAATCATGGTCGACCATCATGCACCAGCATCTTGATGAATACATCACAACGAATATTTCAGAGTTGTTATCAGTGCCCATCATCTTTCAAGAAGATCCTCCTCAAAACCTAATCGAAGGCACAACAACACGAGCAAATGTTTTAGAGTCATTGTCGACCACCGTGCTCCAAAATCTTGATGAAGACACCACAATAAATGTTTCAGGGCTGTTATCTGTGCCCATCATGATTCAAAAAGATCCTCCTCAAAACCCGATCGAAGGAACACCAACACGATTGCAGTCATTCTCTCGGTGTTCCATGGAAATACCTGTTGTTGGGCCACCAAATGTCTCAGGGGTGTCGTTTGTGCCTACAATGCTTCTAGAATTACCTCCTCAAAACCTTGACGGAAGCACAACAACACCCTTGGAACCACTTTCCCCGCGTTCCTCAGAACCATCGTATGTGACAAACATGTTTCAACAAATTCCTAATCCGAATGAAAGCAACAGGTGTTTGTTATAATTTAAAATGTCTTATTCTCAGTCTTACTGTCTTATTCATGTTGTTCTTTTAAGTTTGTATTCAATTTATACGAACTAATTGTATGACATTTAAATTTGATATGTAGTGCATACGTAGTAGAAGAAGGTGTAGTTATAAGTGTTGCACTTGATCCTCGGGGACATGAAATTCTAGATCGTCATTTCCTTGGCATGATGAATCGAACATGTCCTCATTGTTCTGCCTTACACTGGCTTGCTGAAAAATTAGCACATTCATCTGTATCAAATCCTTTATTTGGTAAATGTTGTTTGCAAGGAAAAATTAGGTTACCTCCACTTATTACACCCCCTTTGTCGCTTAAAACATTGTATGATCACAATGATGAACAATCAAAATCATTTCGTCAACATACACGAGAATATAATGCAGCTAATGCTTTTACGAGTCTTGGTGCTACTTTGGATGAAAGATTAATTGTTGGGAGGGGGCCTAGAACATTTACCATCCATGGAGAATTACGCCATCGAACAGGATCACTAATACCACAACCAGGGCGTGAACCCATTTACTCTCAGTTGTACATTTATGATCCAAATTCGGCTTTAGATGTCCGCAGCAATAGAAATCCTAACTTGAGAAGGGATGTTTTGAAAACTATTCAAGATTGTTTATTGCACGTAAATCCATTTCCCACAAAATTTCAACAGGCTCACACAGTTTTAAGTGAATTGGGATTGACCGGACAAAATTTACCTGCCTATCTTCACTACAGTGTTGTAACAGACCGGCGTCGATATAATCTCCCAACAACGGATGAGATTGCTGTAATATTACCGGGAGATGGAACTGAGTCAAGTGGAATGAGAGATATTGTGTTACATTTGAGGGGGGACAATCAATTAATGCAAATTAATGAGTGTCACCCGGCTTATTTACCATTGCATTACGTGTTATTGTTTCCTTATGGTGAGCTAGGATGGAATCCAGATTTAATACAATGGAATGTTGCACAGGGTCAACCTTCATCTACTCGACTGACTCAATTGCAATATTACAGTTATCGTATGTTCCAACGTGACACTGAGTATTCAACTATTTTGAGAGCTGGAAAACTATTCCAGGAATTTGTAGTAGATGCTTGGGCTGCTACTGAACAAAATCGATTGACATACTACAAGTTGAATCAATCAAAGCTTCGTGCAGAACTTTACCAAGGTCTTACAGATGTTTGTGCAGATGAGCTTGGTCCTGAACAAGTTGGTCAACGAATGGTTTTGCCATCTTCATTCACTGGCAGTGGAAGACATATGTTTGAAATTTTTCAAGATTCAATGGCTATCACGCGGTATAATCAACACCCAGATATTTTTCTAACTATGACTGCAAATCCCAGTTGGCCAGAAATTACTAAATCATTATTACCGAATCAGATCCCTACTGATCGTCCTGATTTAGTGGCCCGTGTTTTTGAGTTGAAACGAAGTTTCTTGATGAAGGAGATCGAAACAAAGTCAATCTTTGGTAGAAAGGTGGCACATGTTTTTACAATTGAATTCCAAAAAAGGGGGCTACCGCACATGCATGCACTTCTGTTTCTTCACGGTTCAGATAAAATTCAGACATGTGCTCAAGTAGACAAAGTAGTGAGTGCTGAATTTTCGGATTGTCAAACTGATCCATTGCTTTTTGAAACAATCATAAGTTGCATGATCCACGGACCATGTGGTGTTCGAAACCCACAAGCTCCATGTATGGAAAATGGGGTGTGCACCAAGAGGTACCCTCGAGCATTTGTGGAATCAACAAGCATGGACTGCGATGGATATCTTGTTTATCGTCGTCGTAATACTGGTCAGAAATATATCGTGAGGGGGCAAGAAATTGATAATAGAGATGTTGTACCACATAATCCGTATCTATCAAGAATGTTCAACTGTCATATCAATGTTGAAGTTTGTGCGGGAATCAGATGTGTGAAATACATTCACAAGTATATTTATAAAGGACATGATAGCGCAACTATGGTGCTTGGAGGAATTAATGAGATCCAACAATATCTTGATGCAAGGTATATTGGACCTCCGGAAGCAGCTTGACAATTATTTGGTAATCCTTTACATGAAGAGATTCCGTCAGTTGTACGACTAGCACTTCATTTACCTGGAATGCATCGTGTGGTCTTTAACCCTGCTGAATCTTTTGGTACAATCCTTTCTAAAGGTGCACAACAAGATACAACTCTAACTAGCTTTTTTACTTGCTGCGCTTCACATGAATCTGCACGTGCATTAACTTATCAGGAATTTCCACAAAAATTTGTTTGGAATAAGACCATCAAGAAATGGACTCCAAGACAAAGGGGCTATGCAATTGGTGGAATGTACTTTGCTAGCCCAAATTCTGGCGAGCGGTTTTATCTGCGTTTGCTTTTAACTGTTGTCAGAGGTCCAACTTCATTTGACTGGCTACGTACGGTAAATAATGTTATGCACGATACATTCAAATTAGCATGTGTTGCAAGAGGACTTCTTGAAGATGATGAAGAATGGATACAATGTCTGCAAGAGGCTTCAATTATGAGAATGGGATACCAATTAAGGAGACTATTTGCTATTATTCTCACAGAATGCTCTCCATTGCATCCACTTGCACTGTGGAATCAATTCTCAACGCATATATGTGATGATTTAGTACACATAATTCGTACTATGTTTGGTGTTTTGAATCCAACTGATGATCAAATTGAAGATTATGGTTTATATTTGATGAATCAATTGCTCCACGAGTCAGGGAAGAGTTTATCTGATTTTCCACCCATGCCACAACCAATCGGAAATTGGAATGCAATAGTTGGCAACCGATTACTATTTGAGCATCAACAACTGCAGAATGAAGCACAACAGACTGGTGCACAAATTAATATTGAAGCCCTTAATGATGCACAACTTGCTGCTTACACTGCAATCACATCGTCAGTATTTGAAAATAAAGGAACTACCTTTTTTTTAAGCGGAGGTGCAGGAACAGGGAAGACGTTTTTGTATAACACCATTGCAACAAAATTGCGTAGCCATGAATATGTTGTTGTTACTGTGGCTTCATCTGGTATTGCTTCGTTGTTATTGGTTGGGGGCCGTACTGCACATTCTACATTTTGTATTCCTTTGGAAACGCTTGAAAATTCGATTTGTGGGTTTACTAAACAATCAATGCATGCCGAGTTGTTTAGAGAAACAAAGTTGATAATATGGGACGAAGTTCCTATGCAACATCGATATTGTGTGGAGGCAGTCGATCGCACACTTCAAGATATTAGAGATGATAAAAGATCTTTTGGGGGTATCACTGTTGTTCTAGGCGGAGACTTTCGACAAATTCTGCCCGTTATACCAAAAGGAGTCCGTGAGCAAATTGTGGGTGCATCATTGAGACGGTCTTTGCTATGGAAAGATATACATGTTTTGACTCTGGGTTTAAACATGCGATTAACTCGCACAGACGTCAGAAATGCTAATTTTGCTAACTTCTTGATGGAGGTAATATTCCTTTTTACCTTGAATTTCATGACATCATACTTTGATTCGATTAGTATAGATTTTTTGACTGATTATACTTTCACTTTCTAGATTGGGACCAATCCACAAGAAATCGTGCAACTTCCATCTACAATACACAGGTGTCATAGTTTAAATGAATTGATATTTAGAATCTATCCACGATTGGATGTGGCTGGTATAATGACTCCGAACTTTCTCACTGAACGCACCATTCTGTCTGCTTGCAATGATGATGTTAATGATATAAATGCTGCAGCACTGAATATTTCTCCGGAAGAGACAATTACTTTTTTAGCTGCAGATAAAATGTCTGAAGGTAATGAGCTTGATCGTACCATTAGGAATCGATATCCTAATGAATACTTAAACTCGCTGAATCCTTCAGGGTTGCCACCTTTTAAATTGGAGTTGAAAGTTGGATGCCCAATAATGTTGTTGCGGAACATTGCACCAAAAGATGGACTTTATAATGGCACGCGATTGATGGTTGTTAGATGTGCCTCACGGGTAATCGAAGCTCAAATATTAAATGGAGATAAAATTGGCAATTTAGTTTTCATTCCGAGAATATCATTGGCACCAACATCCTTGGACTTGCCTTTTCAAATGACAAGACGTCAGTTTCCTGTCCGGTTAACTTATGCTATGACAATCAATAAAGCCCAAGGACAATCTGTCAAGTTCGTTGGGGTTGATTTACGGACACCTGTTTTTAGTCATGGACACCTTTATGTGGCACTATCCAGATGCACATCTTCAGATCGTATTAGTGTCCTCCTCCCTGAAGATGGGTCAAATTGCACCGCAAATATTGTTTACCCTGAAGTTCTGTTATAAGATTCTTACAACAATTAAACGGTATAGTTTAAACAAGTTTATTTCTACTTATTATATGATCTTTCCAATGTTTCAACTTTTAGCTTTACATTGAGGTTCAATCTTTGCAGGATTGGAGTACATTTGCCAATAAGAACGATAGAATATATACAATGGACTTTTGTGGATGGGGCTGGCGTAATCAGGTAACTTTACTCTTATATAACTACATCAAATACTATTTCTACAAATATATATTGTGTTAATTTGATTGTTTATGTGAATAATTTAGGTGGTTGTGCATTCACTCCATTGGACAAAGTGCGTTCATATTGATACGAGGACATTTAGGGGACTGTTGAAGAGAAGGTTTAGTGAATTGGTAATGTTGACAGTCTCTCATCTGTGACAACATTCAAACGACCTGCAATCCAGTACTGACCCATCCACCTTCAACGACGACTAACCCTCCACTGATCAATTAGTTGTACAGTTAATCCCCTCTCTTACTCCCTTTCTTTGATTATCTTTACTTCTCAGACACGCACACAACACACAACACACAGACACACACACATACACAATTTAGAATAATATATTGCACAATGACAGCGCACACCACGCACAGATTACACACCTAACTACACCCATTCAAACACTCGCACATTACACTCACACCATTACACTACGAATAATAAAGATTTATGATTGAAATCCTTAGGCAGCTGAACCGTTAGTTGAAATGATACAAAGAAATATTATGTGCTCTTTCTCTTCTACATCACGCCCAATTCGATAAGAGCTCGATTATTTGATCATTACGTCTCTGTAGTATAAATTCTCTACACTCTTCCATATCTTTTCCTAAATACATTGGTAATTTCTTACCATCTCTCTAAATTCCTACCTATATCAATCTAAATCATCCCCCGTCCCCCTAATATACAAATTTGTGTGTTCATTAGTTTGTTTTGGATAATTTAGGGTAATGGATTTGATGACAATAATTATGTTCATTCCAATTAACGATAATTTGTATATTTTAATCATTTTCAGGTATACATGGAAGCATGCTTGGTGTTAGCTATAAAGAAGATGAAGTTGATGAAAATTGTTTCTCTAATTGTGCATGTGTGTGTTTTGTTTGTTCCATTTTTTGTACAGTCAACTAATTACACATGCTTATGATGATTTTGGGTATGTAATGATGGTTGTTTTGTTGGTTGGGTATGTATTGATGGTTTTGGGTATGAACTGTTGGTTGTTTTTGTGGTTGGGTATGTATGTATTGATGGTTTTGTGTATGGAATGTTGGTTGTTTTGGTGGTTGAGTATGTATTGATGATTTTGGGGGAAATAGAATTGAATCGTGGTGATATGGTGTATTATGATGATTGTTATGTATGATTTTAAATTCTGTAGACAGGTTTAAATTTGTTTGGGCTCCTATTTTTAAAGGAAATTTTGCTGAAATTTCTGAAAAATATTAGGAACTAGCTTAATTTCAATCTTAAAAATTATTTTAAATTGATGACTTTTTTTTAAGTTGTAAAGGATTTTTTGTGTCGACGTGCCTTCAGGCACGGGCAATTACTAGTAATTAATGAAGCAGGTTAGATTATGATTGATTAGCGCTCGACATGAATTCAAAATACCACGACACAATTGTCATCTTTAGACCAGATGAATTAAAAGTCATAAAACCCACCACCTTCCAAGAAACTGGCGGTGGTGGTGGGACAGTGTTTCCGATTGTGTGGCTGGTGTTTGTGACTGTAGAGTGGTGATGGTACAAGATAAGATTTAGGTAAGTTTAACATATTTTACACTCATATCCGAGCCATCATAACTCTCATAATTAGTTTGATTTTGAAATTATCCTCTCTCATAATTTTTTGAAATTACCCTGCTAGTCTAGGTTCCTTAAAAAATGAATCAGGTACTCAGCTGGATAATTTATGGGCAGATTGGATAGTTGAAAGTAGAATTATCGTCCCTAGTTTTTTTTTTTTTTTGTTTAATGATCAGGGTTGTTCAAGCCAACTTATACGTATCTCAATTAATCTCCTCTTTGATCTGGTCAAAGACAAATTATCCACGTCAACACTAAGATATTCAAGTATTCATAAAAAATAAATTCTTCAAAGAAATTGACGATGGTGGTGGTATAGTGTTTTCGATTGCGTCGATAGTGTTTGTGGTTGTAGAGTGGTGATAGTTCATGATAAGATTTAGGTAAGTTTAATATGTTTGACACTCATATCCGAGCCATCATAACTCTCATTGATGATGTACAAATTGAGTTTGTACACTACCTGTCAAATGAACAGTAATAAATGTAATAATAAAATAGAGAGAGAGAGAGAGAAAGCAACACAGAGATTTATAGTGATTCGGTCAATGTGACCTACATCCACTTTGAATGGTTAGGGTCGCCTAGTGTTTTATTACTTCAAGGTATGTAAGAAGAACAAGGAGATACAAGTTATGAGATTACAGAGATGTACTCGACTGAGTGTGATCTGCCCCCCAAGTGTTGGTGGGACTTACAATTTATAGTCACCTCATAACAAATTTGGGCGAGTTATTAGTAATTAAGTGGCTAATCTAGTGGAACTGCCGCTCTCTTCTCAACTGATGAGGCAGTTATGGTGCTCTTCATAGGATTCGGTCAAATGATGACGTGGAGGTTGATTCTTTCCAAGACGGTGTGGATGAGGCTCTTGGATGACCCTGCATGCTCCCTTGCTGATGTAGTTCCTCGAACCTGATGAGCTTGACCGGATGTGGACCACTTTGGACTGGACCTACTAGATCTTTTGGAGTTGGGCTATTAATTCAGACTGGGCTCATAATATGAGTTTGGCCTTTGGGCTTGGCCCATCACTCATAATTAGTTTGATCAAAATTACCCTGCTAGTCTAGATTCCTTATAAAATGAGTCAGGTACGCAACTCGATAATTTATGGATAGATTCAACGGTTGTAAGTAGAATTATTGTTTTTAATTTTTTTTTAGTTTAACGGTTAGAAGTGTCTGAACCAATTTATACATACCTCAATTAATCTCATCTCCGGTTTAGTCAAAGGCAGGTCACCCGCGCCAGAAACTATAGTATTCATGAGAGACAAATCCTTCATGACCTGGCTAAAGGAATTATCAAGATTCGAACTCATGACATCTGAATTTATAACTCGTTTCTGTTTTCACTTCAACTACCGCTTGGATTATCGTCCCTAGTTGTTACGACTACCCAAACTAACCCAAATTAACTCGTGGTGGTTAATAGCATGCTGAGTCAAAAACCAGCTTAAATCTCAGACGCAGACTATTTAGTTCAAAGAGTTTCACTGAAATATACTTCAAGCCCTATACATGGTTTGGGCTTGCTACATTTAAGGCCATAAAACCCAACACCTTCAAAGACTTGAGCCAACCCGAAGTTAAGTTCAGTTCGAATTAATAAGAAACTCCAAGATTATTCCACCATCAAGCCCAGCCCAATTGCAATCATGTAGATCTACGAGTCCCTCTAGCAAATTGGGCTGATTTATCAATAGTTTTGTACCAGTTGAACCAACACCAAAGAACTGTATACTTCTTCAGGGGTTTGTATTGAAGTGATCCTTACAATTTCTCATTCCTTCTCCTTCAGTTATTAGACTCATTTTGTTGGGTAATACATGTGTGAAAATTTTAAGTCGAATAAAAAAAATAAATAAAAGTATCTCAATATATAATAAATTGGTTCATCACTTATAGGCTTAAGCTTTTAAGTGGGGTGTGGGTTCCAGACACTGTATATTGGGTATTGGATCAACGGGTTCTCCCATCTCTCAATAAATGGTATCAAAGTCGATAGTTGACGATCCTGAGTAAACTCTCGAAAAACTGATATAGCGTACTGATATTAATGATGACTTTTAAGAAAAGTGATGGGCTCTTGATATTGAAATCATGAAAACGCAACTCAGAAAAATGAGTACAGCGTGGGCCTGGGCACAAGAGACCTTGGCAGAGTAGCAATACAGTAACTCATAAAGAATGGTAAAAACTTGGTTTTTTGAAGCGTGAAGAGTGGTAGATCAAACTCAAGGGAGAGCTAAGCCCAATGTGGTTCACACATCATGGAAAGATTGTTGGGTTTTACATGTGTGAGAATCTCATATCGGATAAAAAAAGAAATAAAAGTATCTTAATATACAATAAATGATGAACTCACCACCTATAGACTTAAACTTTTAGGTAGGCATAGATTCTAGACATTTTATATTCGATCTTGGGTCAACGGACTCCCTAGTCTCCCAGCACACTTACCCTTGGAAAAATGTATTCTCAACAAATAAACTCAATAATTATATTCCTTCATGAACCATACTATTTTAGTATCCAACATTTCTAGTATCTCTCCTCATGCTATTATTTATTTTCTCCATTAAAGGGAAAATTAGATGCTTTAGTAATTTTTTGGCTAATGGTGAAATGATAAAAGAAAAAAAAATATAACAATCAACTAATAGAATCACAGACACTTGGGATTAGCATTGATTTCAAATATTTTGTCTTTGCAGAGATTCGAACTCCTAACCTCTAGGTCAGGTTTCGGAGTTTGATAAGTCAGACTAACTTGTGGTGGTTAACAGCACTTTTGACTCAAAATTTTGTCTGACACCACCTAAGCGGAGCCACATGAGAACACAGGGCCCGGGCCCATTCTGAATTTTTTAAAAGGAATATTATTTATGTATATTTTAAATAATTATAAATATATTTAAATGTTCACTCTATTATTTTTTGTTCAATCATGGGTAATAGTTTTATTGATTATATAAAAAAATACTATAATATATTTTATGCAATTAGTTTCATTTATTGTGACGGGTTATAATTAATTTCTTTTTTTTTATTTGTATACGATATATTTATAGACGTTTGAACCTTTTTGTATTTTATGAATTTTTAAATATCAAATACAATGTAATAAATTTAAATATACTATTTTATTTTTATTGATTGAAAAAAAAAATTAAAATTTTTCAGTATAGTGCACACCCTAGATGGAATTTTCGGGCTCCACCCATGTGACGTTATTAGTTTCAAAGAGTTTGATTGGAATAGACTCGAAGTCGTACACATGGTTTGAACCAAATTAGGGGCTACAATTTTTGACCGATAAAACTGTGCCGCACAACTTTTTTATTAAATTTTGTATTTTAAGTGATATGTTAAAATTTTATACATTAAATATTTTGTGGAATTAGTGGATCCCACTAATCCAATTACTTACATTAATTTGAGATACAAAATTTGGTCAACATAGCATTACTCATTTTTTACACAACACGAAAATACGACTTAAAATCGACATGAAATTAGCGGACTAGGGTTGGTCATTCCTCGACACAAACTCGTATATGACACAACCCGTAAAAACAAATAATAAATGAGTTGGATTAGTATCAAAGACGAACAATACGAAATTAACACGGTTAACAAGTTTGAATAGCATTAGAAGTATAAAATGTCAATTTTTTAATATATTTTATCAAGTAATAACCTAATTCTTGTACAAAAAAATTATTTTTATTCATTTTTATTATCATATTTATTAAGTTAATTTGTAATTTATAAAAAAAATATGAGTATATGTTTGATTAAGGGATAATGAAGTTTTAGACATTAAATTTTTTATGCACGAATTATACGGGTCAACACGAATACGACACAAATATAAATAGGTCGACACAACATGACATGATTAATGAAGCAGGTTAGATTAGGGTTGATTAGCGCTCGACATGAATTCAAAATACCACGACTGTAGTGGTGATGGTACAAGATAAGATTTAGGTAAGTTTAACATATTTTAGACTCATATCCGAGCCATCATAACTCTCATAATTAGTTTGATTTTGAAATTACCCTCTCATAATTTTTTGAAATTACACTGCTAGTCTAGGTTCCTTAAAAAATGAATCAGGTCCTCAGCTGGATAATTTATGAGCAGATTGGGTAGTTGTAAGTAGAATTATCGTCCCTAGTTTTTTTTTCGTTTAATGGTCAAGATTGTTCAAGCCAGTTTATACGTATTTTAATTAATCTCTTTTTTAGTCTTATCAAAGACAAATTATCCACATCAAAACTAAAATATTTAAATATTTATGAAGGATAAACTCTTCAAAGAAACTGGTGATGGTGGTGGTATAGTGTTTTCGATTGCGTCTTGGTGTTTGTGGCTGTAGAGTGGTGATAGTTCATGATAAGATTTAGGTAAGGTTAACATGTTTGACACTCGTATCCGAGCCATCATAACTCTCATAATTAGTTTGATTGAAATTACCCTGCTAGTCTAGATTCCTTATAAAATGAATCAGGTACGCAGCTCGATAATTTATGGGTAGATTGGACGGTTGTAAGTAGAATTACTGTTTCTAATTTTTTTTTAGTTTTACGGTTAAAAGTGTCTGAACCAGTTTATACATACCTCAATTAATCTCCTCTCCGGTCTAGTCAAAAGCAGGTCATCCACGCCAGAACTAGAGTATTCATGAGAGACAAATCATTTATGACCTGACCCAAGGAATTATCAAGATTCGAACTCATGACGTATGAATTTATAACTCGTCTCTGTTTTCACTTGAACTACCGCTTAAATTATCGTCCCTAGTTGTTCCGACCACCCAAATTAACTCGTGGTGGTTAATAGCATGCTGAGTCAAAAACCAGATTAAATCTCAGACGCACACTATTTAGTTCAAAGAGTTTCACCGAAATATACTTCAAGCCGTATACATGGTTTGGGCTTGCTAAATTTAAGGCCATAAAACCCAACACCTTCAAAGACTTGAGCCAACCCGAAGCTAAGTTCAGTTCAGTTCGAGTTAATAAGAAACTCCAAGATTATTCCACCATCAAGCCCAGCCCAATTGCAATCATGTAGATCTACGAGTCCCTCTAGCAAATTGGGCTGATTTATCAATAGTTATGTACCAGTTGAACCAACACCAAAGAACTGTATACTTCTTCAGGGGTTTGTATTGAAGTGATCCTTACAATTTCTCATTCCTTCTCCTTCAACTTATTAGGACTCATTTTGTTGGGTAATACATGTGTGAAAATTTCACGTCGAATAAAAAAAAAAAAAAAAAGTATCTCAATATATAATAAATGGGTTTATCACCTATAAGCTTAAGCTTTTAAGTGGGGTGTGAGTTCTAGACACTGTATATTGGGTATTGGATCAATGGGTTCTCCCATCTCTCAATAAATGGTATTAGAGTCGATAGTTGACGATCCTGAGTAAACTCTCGAGAAACTGATATAGCGTACCGATATTAATGATGACTCTTAAGAAAAGTGATGGACTCTTGATATTTAAATCATGAAAACGCAACTCAAAAAAATGAGTACGGCGTGGGCCTGGGCACAAGAGACCTTGGCAGAGTAGCAATACAGTAACTCATAAAGAGTGGTAAAAACTTGGTTTTTTGAAGCGTGGAGAGTGGTAGATCAAACTCGAGGGAGAGCTAAGCCCAACGTGGTTCACACATCATGGAAAGATTGTTGGGTCTTACATGTGTGAGAATCTCATATCGGATAAAAAAAGAAGTAAAAGTATCTTAATATACAATAAATGATGAACTCACCACCTATAGACTTAAACTTTTAGGTAGGTATAGATTCTAGACATTTTATATTCGGTCTTGGGTCAACGGGCTCCCAAGTCTCCCAGCACACTTACCCTTGGAAAAATGTATTCTCAACAAATAAACTCAATAATTATATTCCTTCATGAACCATACTATTTTAGTATCCAACATCTCTAGTATCTCTCCTCATGCTATTATTTATTTTCTCCATTAAAGGGAAAATTAGATGCTTTAGTAATTTTTTGGATAATGGTGAAATGATAAAAGAAAAAAATATAACAATCAACTAATAGAATCACAGACACTTGGTGCTCGTACTTGTCTGCATAGTAAAGGCACATATCTCTATCATCAATCTTAAAGCTAATTAGTATGTTACACTTTTGTATTGCCATTGTCTAACTAAAATTTCACCGACAGAATTAAATAGGGATTGGTCCCTTTACCTGTCTTATTGTCTTAGCACTGTTGTTATAACCATTTATGCTTCCTTTTGATTGACAACGAAGAAAAAGTTTTCGAATACCCTAAAATCTAAGAGTTAGGGTATGAGTAGAGGTCTTTTAGGATGCTTCGGGTCTTCATTTTTTTCGATAAAGTATCGAGAAATCATCTTAACCACACACTCCTTAATCTCCATGCAAAAGAGAGTGGGACTTTGGCTAATTAGTAACCAACTTTGTCTTTCAACAAAGCGCACATTAAATGATTGTTGTAGTTGCTATGATTTTGTTGAAAGAATTATGATTTGACTTTACTGACTGGAAATGAAAACCCTTTTGATCATTCGAGGACTTTTCTCACTTCATTGCCATTGTTAGGTGGTCTCCTTTGTACAGTAGTTCATGTGGGGCACATAGAAATATACTCCTTTTGGCTTTTGGTTAGGGGTGGTAATCGTGTTGGGTCAAGTCGTATTTGTGTCGAGTACTAATTAATTCTAATTCAACCCGTTTAACTAATCGTGTCATGTTGTGTCGTATCGACCTATTAATTTTCATGTCGATTTCAAATCGTATTTTCGTGTTGTGTCAGAAATTGCCTTGTCACCCCTACCTTTGACAATGTTACTCACCCTCCTAAATCTAATCTTATCTTATCTTATCTTATTGGCTGTTTGGTTGGTTTAGGCAAAAAAGAAGACTGTTTTCAAATAAAAGCCATTCTTTGACCACACTTATGTTTCCTTTTCTCTTTGCCGCCACACACCTACTCATACACCAAACTCCTCCCTATACCATCAATGTTTGATAAGGACCCTCTTGTAGTTAAGTGTCTTTCCACTAGCAGTAGCTCTCTCGAAGCCTTTATAATCCATTTCCAACTGTATATGTTACTTCTTACTTAGAAAAAACAAATCATTCTTTTAGGTGGCTGGTCACTGAAGCCTGTTGTAGCTAAAGAGTAGCTTTCTAGCAGTCAAACCAAACACCAACCATCTTTTATAGTAGTCAAGTATAGGTTGAAAATTTTCAGCAAGTTGATAGGGTTATGGACCAAGAGTAAAGATTGGAGAATCCTATGACTCAAACTTACCATTGTATGTTTACATTTTGGCGGACAGTTTTGACTCATGATCATTGTAAGTGACAAAGGAAATTACGTAAAAAAACACTTGTTGCTACTGCTACTTGTAGCCTGCAGGCTCCGTTTGGTACATATATCAGAAGCGTCAAGATTTAGGAAATGAAGAATTTCATGTTAGCGTGCACGACAGTGAACTATTAACAAACAAAATAATAAACAGTAATTAAAACAGAGAATACATCAATTTACATGATTCTGTCAAATCATGCTTACTCCTGGCATAGTATTGTGGGGACTATGCCCTCCTCTCCCCTCCTCCCGCACCTAACTTAAAATTCAACCCTAAAAACATGTTACCTTTGATTGTTGTTTTATTTTCACTCATAAAGTCACATGTTCTTTCGTAAATCTGTTAAAATGAATCATCGCGAGATTAATATTTTTATTATTCCTCGACTAATGTTTTCCATGATACCACAGATGTCAAAGTTATTTTAAATACTTATTCTCAACGTCCATACAAAATTTTCTAAATTGGATTCATGCCATGAAAATAGTGAGCCATGAGGACATAGTCAAGTGCCCTAAGAGGACCGAATGGTCGCATATGCTATTGCAATCAATGTCAGAAGCACAAGGTTAAGGTACAGAGAAGTAAACAGGAACATGACCTATGTATGAAGCCTTGTGCAAGTGCAAGTAAAGGGACAGGTTTTGTTGAATGGACTTTAACCTTCCCAAGCATCGAGGTAAGAGTACGTCTACTTTTAGTATGTTAAAACCGATAAACACTGCATAAAGATATGAGCCACAAGTGTCTCGGGTTGTGCGATAAACTAAATTTATAATTCTTTTTCTTTCTCTCCCTCTCCCTCTCCCTCTTCTTTTTCTCTCTTATCCCCTCTTCCACTCTATTACTAGGGAAGTTAGGGCCCGTTTGCTTTGAGTATTAATTATGGGTGGTATTAGACATCATTTACATTCCACTCATATTCAATGGTATACTATACCCGGTCTTAAATATTTATCCCATTCTTCCCCTTGTTTGTTTGTTACAAAAAATACCTACTTAAAAAAAAGTCAACAATTGCGGCTATGACATCTTATATAACAAATATACTATTTTACCCTTAACATCATTCATTCAATTTTACCCTTAACCATCTATACAAGAAAAAAATTTAAAATAATTTTAAAAAAAATATTTAATACCGTACGCTTAAACATAATATAAAGAAAAAATTCAAAATAATTTTTTTTTTAAATTAAAAAAAAAAAAAAAAAAACCGGTAACACCGTACGCTTAAACATAATACAAGAAAAAAATTTAAAAAAAAAAATCGATAATATCGTACGCTTAAACATAATACAAAGAAAAAATTCAAAATAAATTTTTTTTAAAAAAAATTAAAAAAAAAACCGGTGACCGTACATTTAAACATAATACAAGGAAAAAATTCAAAATAATTTAAAAATAAAAAATAAAAAAATAAAAGGTAACACCGTACGCTTAAATATAAAACATTTTTAAAAAAAATTAAAAAAAAAATCGGTGACACCGTACGCTTAAACATAATGTAAGGAAAAAATTCAAAATATATTTTTTATATGTAAACTCTTAACAAATGAGGGCATTTGTGTCAATTTACATGTTTATACCGTCCTTTCACTTGTACCGGGAAGATAATACCACCTAGTAGGTGGTATTGCTTAGTACCATATATAAGGTATTAATGACACTGTTCACAGCGGGTCGGTATTACGACCCGAAAATTAATACCGAACAAAAAATGACAAACAAACAAGGTATAAAATGGACCCCACGTACTATTTTTCTAATACCACCCCTTTGTACCAGCCTTATACTTGAAGCAAACATGCCCTTAAAGAATTATAGAATGATATAGGGGTTAACTATTAATTTTTTGTTTAAAAATTTAGATGAGTCGCAGTCAGTTAGTGAGAGAGTGAATGAGTGATTATGTAGGGTAAGTGTTACTTGTGCATTAGAATACGCTTTGTTTTTTTTAAAATAAATCAAAATTTTAAAAATTGAAGAAATAAGAAGGGAATACTATGCGGGCAAAAATTTGCACAATTACTAAAATGTTGAAGGTGCACCTCTGGTCTTCGAATATCATCTCGTCCATGAGCTACAAAATCGGAGAGATGTTAGAAGGACCTCCGGCGTTGTGCCAAGAGAGGTCCCTCCGATGCTTAAATCAGTATTGCGATCAATCTATAATATAAAACAGAGCGGGGCTTCAACAAGCCGATCCTACGGTCTTCATTATCCAAAGGCTTCAACATCCAAAGGCTCACAATACATCTCATTCAAATTCAAAAATCCATATATTTTCCCCCTAAATCCATCTCATTCAACTTAACCCAACCCAACCATCACATCCAACCCAACCCAACTATTTTTTGGATAATAGTATGGACTACCTTGATTTCAAATTGACTGGCTGTTTTATGTTGCAAAGAATCTTTAGGTAATGTAGAATTCTTCGAGTTTTAATTTAATTTTTTGTTACGCCGTGCCTTCAGGCACGGGCAATTACTAGTACATTAATAAGCTAGTGTATAAAACTACAAAAATGATAAAAAAAAAAAAGTGTGTGGAGTATGGAGCTGAGGTGCTTAATACTTGAGGCCTTTCTTACCTTTGGGTCTTCACCCATCTTTATAGAGAAAATTGAAAGCTACCCACCGTTGAGAGACCATGCTTCTTGAGTTGATATATTCTTAAAATATGTGTCTTACATTGTAGGTCTCAAAAATTGTGCTGAACTCTAATTGGTCAATCAACAAGACTAACAGCTTGGTGTTGTCTTGAGAAGATAAATCACGAGTCTTATTATGATACACTCGTCTTATTATGATACACTCATGTAATGTGGGACCCTCCCCACCCCATTGATGTAAAATATGGTCCATCAAATACTTCTATAGTCAGGAAGAAATTGCCATTTCATTTTTACGTTACAAAATATATCATACAAAATTATCAAGATTGTTCCAATAACAAAGTTTCGGTGATTATTATTTTAAAATTGAAGTTCGGGTTTTGCAATGTCAACTTTGGTTGACCCCCAACATGCGATTTCACATATCCGAATTTATATAACAATCACGAATTTGACAAATATGTGAATAAATTGATTTTTGGTTATAAAAAAACTATTTTTAGATCCAAGTCTATTGATCCATCCAAGAACTCTAGAAGCCCATAGCCATGACCATATGTTCCCCACTATTCCACTGCCGTTTAGAGACCGGTCGCCTAAGACCACTCCCCAACACACCATCGAACCCAAAATTCTCCACCCTATACTAAGTCTATGGTACGAATCCGTAAGGATTGTTCAGTGATTGAGTCTGACCTCTGATAATTTAGAGGTCTCAAATTCAACATTTTTTATACATTCTAAGGACTAGTCTCCCTTATTCTTGAGGAAATATGTTTTAAACTCGTTCGAACTATAGTGGTCAATATCTGAACTCGAATAAATAATCGACGCAAACTTTAAGACCATGTAACAAAAAAAATACTACGGTACCATCGAGACACTGTGCCTAAAATAATTTGAATTATTGAGTTTGATTTAAATGATTTGTAATAGGTGATTGAAAAAATGATATTGTAATAACAAATTATAAAATAAAAAAAAATATAAACGATACACATTTTTATTGGTCAAAAAATAAAAATATAATACCAAAAAAGTACATTTTTATAACGTAACACTCCTTTTATCCTCCTGATCAGTTAGATTCTCTGTTGTCTAGCAACCGAAGGCACGTGCGACCTACCAATTCTAATCGCGCTATAAGCACCAACCGCATGTGCCACACGGCACGGCCCTCGCGCCAAGTGTCACAAGAAGAGAGTTTATGGCACGTGTGTGACTTTGGCATATTTGGCTTATGTACACGTGTCGTATCACGAATGGACACCACATGACTTTGTACCTAATAGCCATGTGCAGCCGCGCAACACGACGAGCCCTTCTTCCACTAATGATAGGGACAATTGTTAAATTAATTAATTATTATTTTGTTAGGTTTAATCCTAATTATTTAAACAGTAATGCTATGCTGTTATTCAAACCGCGTATAAAAAAGTGCTTGGATTTGCAAACTGTGAAATGACACGTGGCACCGCCTAATTATGAGAGAGAATGACCCAATGAATTCTTATAAATTCACAATTTTTTTTATTTTATTCTCTAAATAATAATTTTATTTAAATTATTGACATAATTTATTGACCTAATTCATAATAATTATTAGATTGATTGTGGATTTAAATTAAATACCGAACTTCATTGTCTATTTAATAATTATGAATATCATTAAGTCAATAAATTAGGTTCAAATAACATTGTTCTACTCTAAATACAATGATTCGTAATTTATTTTATAGTCTGTCATTATTTATATAACATTCCTCTACTCTAAATAGGCTTGCACCGACTATTCTTTCAAGTTCAACGGCATGAAGAATAAGGGTGGTTGGTCCTTAGGGGATGTGGGAACTGGGAAGAGATTAAATTTAGGACTTTAAATTATCAAATGTCAGACTCAATCATTGAATCATCCCTAAATTAAAAACCATTGATCTAAAAATAAGTTAAAAACCGTTGTATAGATGAGAATGAGTATGAAATTAATAATAATTTGGACAAAAAATTGAAAATTACATATTTGTCTTGAATTATAATATTAGTAGGATCAAAGTTACTGTCCAAATCCAGTAATGGTAATGGATTTAAATGACCCAAAAAATTCTCTTCCCAAATTACCTTAAATTTTATTCTTTTAGAGTGTGATAATTATAGTCTTCGTGAATTTATTATTTATTATTTTTTTATTTGGGTTTTATTTGTTTGTTGTTGTAGAGGGGGGGGAGGGGGTGTTGTTCATGTATCTCTGTGCTCATGGGCTACCCAAAAAAATATAATGTATGTGTTAATGGATTCACATGACAATGAGTAGGTCGACGGGTAAAGTCGTTACTCGTTAGGAACCTAAAGGCTAAAGGCAGGTAAAAAGGCAACGTGGTCTGAGCTTTTTCGGACCGTTTCTTCGGTGGGCTCAAAATGTACTTTTTACGCCACCACAGTTACCAAACTACCCTTTCAATGCGGCTGCAGCACATATAGGCATTGTCATAATCCTTATAGATTAGCGTGTACGCGGGTAAAAAGATTGTTATTAGCATCGTATTATGAATTAAATTATAATAAAATATCATTGTTAAGATGAATTTTTAATTTTTTTGTTATAAATTAACATGAAGAAGTAGTATTTCGATCCAAAAATGTGATAAGTTTCGGTATCCCACCTCCTTAAGTCTTTTTTTTTTATTTTTGGTTACATTGTATTTAGACTTGTGCCGACTACTCTCTCAAACTCAGCAACTAACCACCGTGCACCTCCTTAAGTCTTACCATGTATATAAATTCACTTAAACTAAAACCTATATATATTAAGAGACATGCTATAAAGTAAAGTTAAATCATCTATGGAGAGAGAAATTTCAGAATTCATAGCAATCTAAGCAGAGATGTTGTGGCATTGAAAAGGTTAATCAGGTAGTCCATTAGAAGCAGGTTAATGTCTTTAAAATTTAGCAACTGGAAGAGCATGATCTAAGGATATGCATGATCAGTTGGCCTAGAGTACTGTTGTTTTTTATTTTTGCCTAGCTTTTTCCATTGTTCATTTGCTAAATTTGTGGTTTAGTTGGTTTCTTGAGGGTTTTTTTTTTTTTTTTTTTGTTTTCCCTCTTTGTAATTGAACTTCATACTTATCCAATAAAATTTATTTATTTATATAAAAAAAGTAATTTTATTTTCCAAACAAAAAAAATGCTATAAAGTAAACCAACATAAATATGCTCATGAGGATTTGTTCATGATTGAATTAGAGCTAGGTAACATGCAATTCTATACGTTCTAAATTCGACTTCCCAAGATACATGGTTTGCACGTAATTACATTTATGCAAGATTTATGTTACAATTATGAGTTCAGTCGTTTTTGGAATAAGTTTCTTCGAACTTAAGCTATTTTTAAAATATTCGGTTATTATTTATATATATATGTACCTAGGAAGTTGAAAAATAAAATACCCTGCTAGATACATTGTATTAGGTGAACCAAATGTTTTTAATTCAGCAGCTTTGTCTGCTTCTCACTTTCAAAGTGAACCATAGAATTTAAATATAAGACCATAAAAAAATATACGCAAGAATTAAAAATAATACTTTGAGAAACATGAAAACATATCCCAATGGTAATACAATAAAACCATGCTACTTCAACCTCAAACGTTGGATTAAGTTTTAATGACATAAAACATCGTCATTATCGACTAATCCGACGGCTGAGATTAAGGTGGTATGGTTATTCGATAATGTCGGAACGACGTTTATTATTCTCCATTAAAAAAAAAAGAATATTTGAATATTGAAATTCAGAAGAGTGCCGAAACCGCTTGTCGGGGATAAAGAAAGAAAATATTCGGGTTTTCCGATGGGAATACCTCATCCATGTTCATTGTTCTTGTCATACCAGGTTATATCCGGTTGGCTTTATATACCATACACTACGTGTGAACAATTTTTAATATAAAAAAACTTTAAGGAATTGCGATTCTATTTGGACGTTTTAGCCATGACCTTATTTAGTGCTAAGTGACAATATGTGTCACATGAAGATCGAAAGAGAAAAACAAAGTTGTTCGGGTCTCATCGTGCCGTGAATTGATACATTGTATCATATCAAAAGTAACATGTATGTTTTCACCCGTGTTACCTTGAAGTCATATATATAATCGGATTCATTCTGTAGATATTCAGATTCGTTAAGTAATGTTTTGTTTGGTAGGAAAGATGGAAAGTAGGAGGGAAGAAAAATAGGAATGATACGCTTTCTATTCTCCAAAGAAAAAAAATATGAATGATACATTTTTGCTCCGTTTGATGAGAATGATGAAAAGTAAGAGGGATACACTTTCTATCATTCAAGGAAGGAAAATATGAATGATACACTTTCCTTCTTTTGTGTTTGGTAGGATGGACAAAAAGTAGAAATGATTAATTTTTTTGTGTTTGGTATTAATGAAAAAATAGAAGGATGAAAAAATCTATATAATAAAGTACAATACAATTCAAATCTCAAAAGATAAACAAAATGATTTTTGTTTTTCACGGTTGAGATCTCTTTAAATTTTACTTTAAAGTTAATCCGACAGTTAATATTAACACCCCAAATTTAATAGAGAAAATAGGCCCCTAAGGGTGTGTTTGGGATAATCTTTTAAAAGTGCTTCTAGAACTTATAACTTCTCATAAGTATTTAAAAAAATAAATAGTGTTTGGAACTGCCCCATCTCCACCACTACCACCACCACCCCCACCGCCCCACCACCACCACTATCACTATCACCACTATCACCACTACCACTATCACCACTATCACTGTTGTCGCCACCACACCACCACCATCACCATTACCACCATCCCCCTCTTCCCACCACTACCATCACCACCGTTGTCGTAATCCTACCACTACCACCACCACTGCTGCCACCCCACCACCATCTCTTCTATAACAACCACCACCACCATTTCACCACCACCACTGTCGTCGCCACCACCACTGTTGCTACCCCACCACCACCATCCCCATTACCACCGCCCCCACCACTATCACCCTTCCCCAACGCCCCACCACCATGACCATCATCATTGTCATCCACGGCTGCCACCATCACAGTCGATCGTCGTCACTCACCACAACCATCACTGTCTCCCACCACCACCATTGCTGCCCACCACTACTACCACCGCTCGCCCCCACTACAATCGGTGCTTAAATTCTTTTTTCTCTCTCTATCTTTGTAATTTGATTTTGGATGTGAATACAAATATATTTATTGTTTGCTATTTTTTTTATTACTCCGTGTCTTCAGGCACGAAAAATAACTAGTATAAATATATAATATATAATTGATAAATATGATATATAGACAAATAACATATATTTTAATGCATATAATTAACTTTTCATCCACTTTCTTCTTAATTTTGGAACGATTGATTTTGATGAGTTGGAAGGAATGCTTAATCTATCCACTTTTTCATCTTTCCTATTTTCCTTTCTTACCAAACATGATGTTTTATCTATCCCTTCAACTTTCCGTCCTTCATTTTTCCATTGTACCAAATGGAGCATAAGTGAGTCTAGTATATAAACTCGATTATTATCTAAATTAGTTAATACTAAATTCATACCCGATAATTTTGAGATTTCATTTTAGATTGATAGATGTTAGGCCTATTTGAAGCTAGCTTAAATAGATAGTTTTTAAGGGTTTTGGAATAAAATAAGTCAAGTTCATTTGGACCTTGATTTTTTTACCAACTTATGGAAAAAAAAATTTGGACCCAAAAAGATTTATTTAGGTTGATTTAAGAAACTAATTTAATGAGCTTTTTTTTCTGATTTTTTAGAGTTTTGTCGCGAGTCCCACATAATTTTTTAATTTGTTATATTCATAAAATATTATTAGTTGACATAAAAAAATTTAAAATTCATATTTTGGGAACTATTATGCATAAGTTTCACATACATATAATTATTTTTATTTTGACACAAAAAGTCAAAAAAGCTAGAAAGTCGCTCCAAATGGACTTTTAAAGTTTTTTAAAGAACACTCCCAAATGATTTTGAGAGATTTTTTTAACTCTGACTTTTTTTCGAAACTTTTCAAATCGTAATTTTTCACCTAAAAAAATCAACTCCAAACAGGCTCGTTGTTAAAAATAATTAGTCTATACAAGTGTGCCTCTTCCAACCAAATATAAGTTTCAACCCTAAGGATTTAGCAAAAGCAGCGAGTGCATGTGGTATTGTATGGCCATAATTTCTGAATCTCGTCAAGTTTTTTTTTTCCGACAAAGAATTACTTGTCTTGAAAGATCTAAAAATTTTCTTTATGCATACACACGTATACAAATACATATATGTTGCCAGAATTTTTGAATTTCATCAAGCCTTTTCCACAATAAGAAATACTTGTCCCGAAACATCTCAAAATTTTCATTCTGCATAAATACACACACACATAATGTTTTCTTCAATTTTTCAGATTATTCACTATGATTTTAAGTGAGATATGCTTAGATTTAATAATTATTGGTTTAAGTCTCGACCCTTTTAGAGTCCAAGATCCTATGGACTTGCAGAAAGTGGCCCTAGCAGCTCATTCAAACAATATTTTGTGGGCTCGAGTTGGGCAACGACCCAATTCCAGGGAAGCTCGATATTAACGAGCTCGGTATAGCTACCAACTCGGGATATGGGAGCACAGCGCAGGACTAGTCTGTAAAAACTGCAGCATGACACGTGGACAGGAGACAAGAGAACATTACCTGACGACTCTAATGAACAAAAACCTGCAGGTAGTGAAGACAGATCAAGTACTACAGTCGGCAAGTAGTGGACGCAGAAAGACTTTGGGGACCACAACACTAGGATAGAGACAAACGCAGAAGAAACTGCAGAATCAGTCAAAAAAGATAAACACGAAACCCTAACTATCAGTTGTATAAATAGCCAACAGGACTACAGTGCACGGGAGAGCCATTCGAAAAACCATCGAGAAAAACCTAGGCATCATCTTATAAAGGCTTCAAGCCAAATAACCTGTAACAACAATCTTCTTCCCCAAACAATACAACCCTCAAAGGAACAAGAGTCTCACTTACAGTGGACGTAACCTTAATCTTTTGACTAAGATGAACCACTTATATCGTTGTCTTCTTCTTATCTCATACACACAGTATACACACTCACATTCTCCCATACACATACACACATGTTAGACTTCACTCAAGTCTATTCTACAGATCAGTCCAGCCGATTTCGAGCACCATCAAGATTCAAGTGTTTTTTTGGTCATAATGTGTTGAGTGAAAAACTATATATTATGATAACAGCTCAAAACTGTGTGCCAGTTAGATGGAAATATAAAAAGAAATTATCAAAAAGAATTAAAATATACAATTACAAGTCAACCAAGATTATGGTTAAATTCAGTTTTCTTGGGCAGTTCACGAGCCAATGCATCGCACCGCCCCCTAGGAAGATAATCTAACAAATTGAGTGACTACATTCTTTATTGGAAAATGTAAAATAAGCAAATAATTTACTAGTTAATCATAAAAATCTATTTTTGATAATTAAATATTTTCTTCTTTTTTTTAAAAAACCTTTTACATTGGCCCTATGTTCTTTGGTAGTTACCAATGCAAAAACGATTCTTTCGAAAATCACTTTTTTAGTCTATTTTAGTGAAATTAATCTAATAATTTTTTACTTATAAAGTACCTTCCGAAAAATTTTTACTTATAAAATTTTTAAACCGAAGTTAATCTCAACTTCTTCACTCAAATGGGATCTAGATCCCTTCCAATATATTTTTTCGTATTTTTTTTAATGATAGATCACCCATCGTAAACAGACGGGAAGTCCAAGTATTCTACTAGTGACAAGTACATTAAATTATGACCCAACTATCAATATTGAGTGTCTCTTGAGCAAGTTAGATGTGTTGAGTTGAGAGATCAATTTGAGATTAATCCAAATTTTTGTTGGTTGTGTAGTATTTCAAATATTGTACAATCACTTATTAAACTTTCTGATTTGAACCATGTAAAGAGTTACACAGAAACAAGTTACTCTAACAAAACAGTAATAATAAAGAGTTACACAGAAACGAAAGAGTTACACGAAACAGATACAGGAAAGAGTTACAATAGTCTTAACGAAACAGTAACAGTAAACAATTACATGAAAGAGTTACACGTAACTGTTTGTATAACCAATATAAATACTAACCCGATTGCAGAACATGAACTGTTATTGAACTTTAGGTAGATCAAGGCTAATGTTTGACACTATGTCCTTAAGACAGTTTCGCCCCCACACACGGTGCTTATAGAATATCGAGCGCCTGCCTCCCAGGATACAATGATCTTAACTCAAGCAAAAGTAGCACTCCAATCTACTCGTCCAGCGAACCAAAAAATTGTGTTGTGTACTCTTCAAATGTAGACTGTCTTAATGTCGAACATGCACTAATGCCTGCCTTAATGGATTGATGAATGAATTAATGGTAATGAATGTCTGGGTATTTATAGACACGTTGGTGACTTTCCCAACATCCATCATTACTAAAAGACACAACCCAGTATGAAAAGGCATAACTCAATGCAAGGCAGAAGACATCAATTGTAACTGTTCTCTATGAACAGTCACAACCCAATTTCGGACTGGAAGGAAGCAACAATTCCTAACCAGTGCGATCCACCCAATTAAAATTAAATGAATTTTCTCCAAAAAGATAGGGCTTAGTCTAAAACACACCCGCACCCCGCCCGATCGGGGTGTGGCGGGCGGCGTGCGTGTGTGGTAGAACCGAAGGCATGTAGGTGCTCGCTCCGCTCATAAAACTGTGGTACCCCTTGGGGCCCAATCCTATAGAGCAAACTTGGTCTATATATGCCTAAGTAGAACTTCCTCCTCAACCAATGTGGGATTGGTGTCAAATCCCACATTGCACAACCTTTATTTTCTCATTTCAAGAAGGTCACTTTGGAGCCTATTTTCTCATTCATTTCTTACTCGATTTGAGCAAGTGAATATACTACATTATTCTCCTCACGGAATAGAATATGAACCCACGAAATTTTATTTAAAATGATAATCGAGTCCCACTTTAATTTAGGCTCAAAGTCGACCAAAAACTCAATTTTTATACTTAAAAAACTGTTTTGGTCCAACAATTTTAAAATCCTTAACCAAATTAAATCCGAACTTCTTCACTCAAACATGAGCAATACTATACGTTTAAAAAATGTGCACTAAAACTTGTACTAAATCACTTGCAACCGTTGGATCAGTGAGTTCCATCCCTGATTCAACAGTTACTATTGTTTGATGCACATATTTAGTGTATAAAAAATTACCCCTAAAATATTGTCCATGTTTAAACTTGTTAACTCAAGCTAAATAGTTCGAGTTCAAGTCAAGTATAATTTCTCTAGTTCCATTTTCAGGAAAATTTTGAGTTGAATTCGAGTTTGATTCTCAAGTTATGCAATCCAATCAAAAAAAATTCGAATTTTTATATTGTTTGAACTATTCATTAATTCAGATAGAGTTCAGTTGGGTACAAAACCCGAGATCCCAATACAAATACTAACCAATTTTTAAATCGGGTTATGATTTTTTAATTTTTGACCCAAATTCACTCAAAAATCATTAGAAACTTTTGTCAACGTACTGAATATTTCGTTTTTTTGGGTTTAACAGTCCCGTCTCCGTTATTGAATATGACGTTCAAGTCAGTTTACGCTCACATCAACTAATCTCATTCTCGATCCAATCAAAAACATGTTATCCACAACGTACTAAATATTTTGGATTGGATTTGAGTTCACCCTTAAGTTGAACCCCATATATAGATAATAATGTCCATTTATTATTTCCATCAAACTTTAAGAAAATTTTAGGAAGTAGCTAAATTAATGGCCAGAAAGTAGTAAATACAGTTGAGGTAATTAACATAAAAAAATATTAAATTTTTTTACTTTTATTCAAAACAAGAATGCCAAATAAGGTAACTTTCCGTACTGAAAACAACTCAGAGAAAGTTTCATTATTATCCATTTTTCAAAGAGAAATTTCTTTACCATTTCCAAAGTAGTTGACTCTTACAAGAGTTTTTTTAACCTCATTTCAATAATAATGTTATACTGACTAAAAATTTTTACCAAAAATTTTATCCCAAGTGATGTGACACAGTTTTCACCATCAAATAAATGGGTGCTATTAATATTCAATGACGGAGATTGTGTCACATTATTTGGGATATAAAACTTGATAAAAAACTTGGTAAATATAACATTATTGTTCAATTTAAGGGCAATATCAAAAGTAGTTTAGATCGCTCAAGTAAACTTTCCCTCAATTTCCCTCGATTACAAATCACCAATTGTGTATTACTAGAAACCTACTTATACATCGATGGTTTCTCTTTAATTCATGACAAATAATCTATTTTTGACTGATATCAATGAAAAAGTGCAATAGAATAAATTCAAAGTCTATTAAAATTGCTAATATTCTTTAAGATTCAAGTTAATTGAGGAATTATATATCATAGGAGACACTAAAATCGCATACGCTAATTAATAATTGAACAAATTTTATCTCAATTATCTGAAAGAATAATTTGTTGGATGATGTTGATAATAGTATGATCAATTGTTTATACAATGAAAACATGACATATATTACTTTTTCGAATGTCAATAAACCGTAACAAAAATAAAAAGTTTTTTATTATTCTGACCCTTCAGAGTCAAAAAAAAAAAAAACACCAAAAGGAAAATTTTAAATCCAATCAAAAAAATTTTCAGAAAGAATTTAAAAGAAAAAGAAAAGAAATGCAAATTAAAAGATCAAAAGGGTAGTTTGGGGAACTTATATTTCTTTACAAACAAAGCCGCGTAAACTACAGCTTGTTTCTATCATAGAGAGTAAAACAACGGTTTCTCTCTCTTCCGCTGAGTAAATATTGGGTGGAATCGTAACCGTACATCATTATTGACACGTGTTATCATTATTTATTAATTATTTAATAATAAACCTATACATAGATAATGTGAACCCCATTTAGGTGGTTATTAAATATCATAGTAGGATGGTTACTATAATATATGAGGTTCACCTGCGTATTTGTTATATTTTTATTGGATAATAATACTACGTGATAATAATGACGTGGTGTCACCGTTATATTTTTTCCTCTTCCACAAAGGTATAGTTAAGGAAAATCCAACATGATTTTAGTCCTTGATCCTATGATGGAGAGAGAGAGAGAGAGTTTTTTATGGTAAGAGACAAGGGCCCCGAAAGAGTGGAAGGCAATTCCTATAGATTTTTAAATTTCTCACCAGAGGGAGAGAGAAATGGACTTGCAAGTTTTTTTTTTCTAATTGTAATGTTTTGTGGATTCCATATATCTTAAGTTTTTCTATGATGGGGATTGGTTATTCTGGAAGTTTGTGAAAAAGCCACCACACTCTCTCTTGTCTTATATTGACATCTCTGTTCTATAAAAGACTTACTACCCACCTCTCCAAACCTCCCCCCCACATTTGCTCTTTTTCTCACAAGAATTTGAGAGAGAGAGAGAGAAAGATATGGAGGAAATGGCTTCCCTATGGAGCTATCAAGAGGTGGGTCACCAGTCATTTATGGTTTTCTCAGTCTTTTCAGTTCATTTCTTCTTGGTACTGTTCATTTATTTGGTTTTGGCATTAATTGAAGCCTTTTCATTGTAGATTTTTTTCTCTACATTGTAACTGAATTCAATTCCAGACGCTTGTTGGATTTTCCCTTCTCTTTTCTTTCGTTTAATTCTTCTTCTAGTTGGAGTTTTCAGTTTCGTTTAATTTTCGAAGTGTTTCTGCAAAAAGAAACTCTAATTTAACTGTTTATTCTTCATTTTCTTGACATATATGCATTTCTCTCTCCTGCAATCTCATTAAACTTTGTGATTTTTAATTTTCTTTTCCTTTCCTTTCTCTCTCCTTTTTCTACCGAGAACATGGGAGGAAATCTTTGAATGTTTCTCTCTCTCTCTCTCTCTCTCTCTCTCTCTCTCTCTCTCTCTCTCTCTCTCTCTCTCTTTCTGTGTGTATGTGTGTGTCCATTGGTATACTTACAATTGCAAAAGCTTGTCTGAAAGGGGCATTCAAAGCTTCAATATATTCGAAAAATTTATGAAATTCCATTTATTCCTCCATAGCTACAACCTCAATTCTCATGTTAACTTAATACAGTACATTAGTTTTTGTTTGGTAAAGTGGTGAACTTCTTGTTTCTTCTTTTCTAACAAGAATTGTCTCAGTTAGAGACTTTTTTAGAAGAATTTCTTGGTAATGATGGAACTTGTAATAATATTTCATTAAAAATTGAATTTGAAGTGCAATAATTCCATTTTAACTTTTTAGATAGGATCCAATGGTAAACTCTCATTTCTTTTTTTATTTTTTTTATTTATTATTTGCTATGTTTGACTAAAATTTCTTATGATCTGCATGGGGCCCATGTTGGGATTTTTCTGTTCCTCCTAACTTTGAAATAGTTGTACATGGAATGATTGAGGGCCAGTTATTCTCTTGCAAAATATGTAATACTTCAAATTAGCTATTGGGTTCATTATGGTACTGATAAATTTGACGACTTTTGTATGTATATGTTCATGAATGTATGTTTACACATGTTTTTGTTCAAAAGCGTGTTTCGTGTCTGCTGGTGTTTTTCTTGATCCAATTCTCAGTTTCTGAAGAATTTTGGTGTTGCTGTTATAGTTCTTCTTCTTCTTCTTCTTCTCCTCTCTCTCTCTCTCTCTGTATGTGTTCCTAACGGTATGTGTGTCCCTCTTACTCATCATTGACTTTTTTTTTTAATGGCAGAGCATTGATGAACTGAAGCAGAAGCTTTTGTACACTATTGTTGAGCTTGAGTCAGTAAGAGTGGAAGCAAATGAGGAACTGAGAAAGAACAAAGAATATGAGAAGCAATTACTCCAACTCCTGAAGATTGCTTGCCAGGAAAGAGATGAAGCAAGAGATCAGCTTCAAAAACTGCTCAACAAGCTCATTCCACCAACTACTCCAACTGAATTCTTCACAACTCTTCCTCAACTCCAGCCCGAGAGCCCCCTCGTAAAACCCACAAAAGCAAACTCAAGCATAACTGAATCTAACAGTCTCTCCGACACATACAATTACCGGTCACATGGTTCGTCCCCGGTTAACTCCTTTTTTGATGCTGTTTCATCCCCTGAACTCTCAAACATCAACATGGGTGATTCAAGTAACGTTGCATTTGTGAACCAGCCCTTGGTTCAGGACTACAATGGCAACTTATCAACCGGTCTGGTCTCATTAGGAACACCAAAAATTGATCAAGCTTCTATAGTTATCGAAAATCTTGCTAAGGGAAAAAATCTACCTCAGAAAGGAAAGCTCTTGCAGGCTGTGCTTGAAGCAGGGCCACTTCTTCAGACACTTCTTGTTGCTGGGCCACTTCCCAGGTGGCGTAACCCGCCCCCTCTTCAACCCTTCCATATTCCACCTGTTACAATCAAAGGCTGTGATGCTGAAATTGTCACTCAGAAACCAGTTGCAGACTCAAACCATGTTGTCTCAAGACCATTGAATTCACAATCTTATGTTGAGATGTCTTGTGGTTCTTCCCAAATGCTGTCGACATCCATGCTGAATTTTTCTAACGGATCTTCTGGATCGTACCTGGGCAATGGGAGATTGATACCTGCAGGAGCTAATATTCACAGTTATATCCCAACCGGCAAACGACAGAGATTCCAATGAGATCATGAAATCTATCCTCCTTCCTTTTTGTATAAAACAGATTTTGGGTGGGGGTTGGTGTAAATGGGATATGCTGTTTTGAGTTTGAATTCCATAGCTACTTAACTTTGTTACGATTTCAAGTCTTTTTGCAATTGTTATGGTATGGGTCTCCAATTATATGTTTTGGTCATGATTAGCAAAGATAACATTAGGTTTCATAGATCTTGTTTTTCTCCCCAGTAAACACTAATGTTGCTAGATAGAAAGAAAGAAAAAGAAAAAAAGTTGCAAAAGGTCTTAATCTTTGAACAAAACAGAGATTGAGGCTTAAACCTAAAAAATGCTTTTGCTTTTTGACTCATGACATTTTAGGCTTGTAGGTGCATCACAACCATGGTGATGCTTGAGAGTAACTTTCGGAAAATTGTGGTTCGTGTGTAAAAGCTCTTTCTGTCATGATCAACACGAAAGACAAGCATTCTTGAGTTGAAATGTACTTGGTTTTGAAATTAATTTCCTGGTTCAGATTCTCCAAAGCTGAACATTTCATCCTCCCGATGATGGATGATTAAAAGCACGCTACAATTTTAACTTCTGCTCACTTTCTACTGTGACACCATATATGCAAAGCACTCTCTTCTTGCAGAAAGAAAAATAAATAGATGCAGGTTAGGGATATACAGACTCTTCCATTGTGCAGTTACTAGGTGACACAGCATCTTGATGATCAGACAGTAGATGACAAAGAAAAGGATCAGGAAAAGTTGACAGCTTGATTTGTGGGGATGTCAAAGGAAGAGTTCTATGGACATCAAATGTTAACTATTAAAAAACCAGAAGTTGCATACCAAATCAATCTTTGTCATCCAAAATTATTAAAGAATAGATCAGAAGATTTAGATTGAATATCAGCAACATATTTGGCAGTTTCATGCAAAAGGCCATCATTAATTTTATCACCAATCCTTAATGACCCTACCTGTTCCTGTTTATTGGATTTGATTTTGATCGTCACCATCAACTTCAAAGTCTGGACAAAAATTAGGGGCTCTAGTATAACAGTGTTCAAGAAATACCTGTCTTCAACATATCCATGAAGTAGATTTGTTCAAAGCATTCTGAACCTATAAGCTGGCATTTTATCCTATCAACAACTTCAACACATCATGCCTCCAAGTCCAGCCACGTCTCCAGAGTTCCAGCCTTCACATTGGACTCCATTGGTGATTACGTTGGTGGGTGTTGTTTGTACCATCTTTTTGCTGTTCTGTTACTATAGGATGCTACAAGGCCAGTGTTGTGTTTCTCGTGTGATGATTTCCAGGAGTGGAGATCAAAGGCGCCATCTAAATGGAGACAACCCTAATGATCCTTCTCTACAATTCCAAAGCCACGGGCTGGACTCCTATATTATGCACTCGCTTCCCATCACCCAATTCAAGAAGAAGAATGCAGAAGAATTGTGTCAAAGCAATACAGATTGTGCCATTTGTTTGGGTGAATTTGATGAAAGTGAATGGATAAAACATTTACCGAATTGTTCTCACGTCTTCCATGTTTCCTGCATCGATACTTGGTTTCAGACTCATTCAAGTTGCCCACTCTGCAGATCACACATTTATGATCTTAGTTCACCTCGTGACAATGTGAGTAGATTTGATTTATAAGGCCGGTCTGCCATTGGGACATGAAATGTTTTCTTTGGGGAAGTAAGAAATAGGAAATGTATACACTCCAATTTCCATATAGTTCCAGACACAAGGCAGTCATTGCATAAAGCACATTTACGCACAATCACAAGGATTTTCATGCTAATGTCATAGTAAATTATATGCCATTGTTGTTAGTCACCTAGGAAATGAGAAAAAGAAATTGTATTATTCTTGAAGTTGTGTAAAACTTTGAACAATGAACTTGGTCCTAGAGAGAAAAACTTGTCCCCCAGTTTTCTCACCCACAAAATATGTTGCAAATCCCTATAGTCAATCGGAGTTTTTGATCGCCATTCAAAGCTCGGGAATCAGGATGCCAAAGCCAAAGTCTACGAGAAATGAGAGGGGTGGTAAGCTAAAAAGGTGTTCAGACTCTATGTTCTCAACTGTTTCCCATTCAATTTTTATTGTTATGATATATTCAGGATGGTGAAAAGAGGCATTTTCCATTTGTTCCCATGAAAAACAAAAAACGAATAGGTAAATTGTAGATGAAAGACAAAGTTACTCATCGACTGTAAGGTCAACCAGATATGATGTTAAATAGTGGATACAGAACATGAGCTGAATGTAGCTGGTGAATCTTCCATCATTCTTTTTTTGGTGGGTGGAAATCTTCCATCATTTTAAATACCCAGGAAATGATAAACTTTCCCAAGCACCAAACAGAACCAGAACTAGAGACTGGAATGATATCTAGCCAAATTATACACAACTTAATATTGCTGCTGGCTCTACATGTAGCTATACAAAATTCAAAAATCAAAATACTGTTAAAGTAGAATGTTGGGTCATGATGCTATATCTAAACATCTAAATGATAGCTTCGAAGAAATGCTCGCCTAGCTGTTCATTTTAATGCTTGATAACTCGGTTCAGTACGTCTAGTTTGGCACCATGAATTCTTTTTGTTCCTGACACCAATGAGGACCCAATGTCTTGCCATCAATCTCTCTGGCGACCGGGGCCGCCCAGGTTGGAAGGGCTGTTGCATAATGCATCATTGAGATTGTGGCCTCATGAGACAATGCAGATGGACGACATGGATTTTTTCGAGATGGTTAACCACTTTTTTAACCGTGAGAGGGAGGTCATTCAGAACCCGCTGGCTCTAGAAAGGGGGCAGCCTCCAGAGGCGCTGCCTGAATTAGTAGGTGTTCCTGGCACAACAAGCAGGATTCCAGTGACTATACGAGCTGATTTTTGGCACAGCAGCTATGTTTGAGCCTATCAGAAGCAGCTGCTCATCCGCATTGTTGATGGTGGCCTGTCATTTCAGTTCACCTAAGCGTGAGGAGAGATCTTTGCTATCTTAGTTACAACAACAACCTGATATGCACTTCAGGCCAGAAGACCATTGCAAGTCCGAGCCTACAGGCCGATACTTGACAAGCCTCCTTATTATTCCATAATGCCAACACCAATATAGCCATCACCCCTTTCATGACTGATACCTTCAAATCTCAGGAGAACAACCTTCCACTAGTCTTCTCATTTCCCTTCAGAGTTTAATACTCTATCTGCTGAAGAATGTTTCTCTATCATCCCACTCAGTCTAAACATGTTCTCCAGGTTAGATCCTCACTTTTTGTCTATACGAAAAATCCTTCTTTGGGGAAAATGTAATCCAAGAGGAAAAGAACAGCCAATCCACTTAGAGAATTCTCTCAAATCAAGTAGGAAGCCATATAAAGCTAAGATTGACGGCAGAAACTGTTATTTGGTGTGATCTTTATGATGGTGAACAAGATGTCTCTTGGACATTTGACAAACCTTTACTGTTATTATGGACACCTGAGATATATATTCTCACGAACTATGTCATTGTAGATTCCTCTTCGTAAGAAAAAACATCAATCCAGTACATGAAATGCTCCACCCTAAATTTAGTTATGGAAAAAATGTTACCTAAAATTCAAAATAAGAGCATTATGTGCGCGCCTTTAGACATTACAGCCATGATTCATCGTTGGCATTATCCCCAGTTTTCTTGAATGCCAGCATGAGTCCTGCACTCCGCCGGTTGGCTAGTACTGCAGGCACTGAAAGCATGGAAGATGTTAAAGCCACTTAATCGATTTCATAATTGTTTTGATGTCTGTTATGGTTTTGGCTGGGCTGATATAGAAAATGTTTTTCTTTTATTTCGTTGAAAGACAAATACAGGCCAGCTTCGTGCAATTAGACTTTTACAATGCAATGTATCTATCAATTCATGCAAATTGTCACATGAGACAGCCATCTATCTCATTTCAGTATTGGTTGGCGAAAAAACAACCTTACAATCAATTTGCTAATATCAAAATCAAACAGTGCAAATGGTACACATACCATTGATATATTGACAATAGGAGAAAAACCAACTCATGAGCATCGTAAGATACAGGTCATATTACTCTCAGCAAAACCAGCAGAAGCTGAAACAGTACTTCCATTTATCATTTTCTAAGCCTTTACAATTTTTATCTAACAACTTGAAGAATATACAGCAAGATGTATACAATAATGTAACAAAGGAAACCTATAACACCAGAGACAAAAGAAATCTCTATAAAACAACAAAATACCAAGAGAAATAGACAGTCAAACTCCGAAAGTATGCCTGAACCCCAAAGAATGCCTGCTTCTCAAAGAAATTTCTGGTCTCAATGGCTCCATTGACCCCCATTATATCCTTATATACACAACCTGACCTGCCAAACCTCAATTTCAATGCTGCCTACCCCAGCATGAAGCTCAAAAACTGGTACTTCCTTGAATCCTCCCACTCTTAAACTCTCTCAAAAGGGTGGCGATATCTAACTCCAATAAGGTTTTATGTTCCAGCAGTCAGAAATGTCAACTGTCAAACCAACCCCAATTTATATCAACCAACTCCTACTAACCAAGCCACTGCTGGTTCAAACCTTTTGCAAAGTGAGGTCGCATTAACTTGACATACAAACCATTCATTGCTACAAGAGAATCATGAGTACCGTCCTCCACAATTTGGCCACCATTAATGACCACAATTTTGTCAACATGCCTCATCATTGACACTCGATGTGCGATGAGAATAGTGGTTTTGTTTCCCATAATCAGCGTGTCAAGAGCCTCTTGTACCACCCGGCTTGACTCAGACTCAAGTGCAGAGCTGGCCTCATCTAATAATAAAATGGGTGCATTCTTCAGCACCACCCGAGCAATCGCAATTCTTTGTTTCTGCCCTGGTGTTAAACACATTCCCCTTATCCCCACATGAGTGTCATAACCATGAGGCAAGCTGCTAATGAAATGGTGAGCATTTGCTATTCTTGCTGCCTCTTTCATCTCAGCTTCAGTTGCGTTATGTCTTGCATATAGGATGTTCTCTCTTACTGTTGTTGAGAAGATTACGGGATCCTGCTGGACAAGACCAAGGTGATTCCTCAACCATCTCAAATTGTACAGTTGAAGATCCCTTCCATCCAGTAAAATTTGACCAGCAACTGGATCATAAAATCTCTCTAGCAAAGAAATTATGGTACTCTTTCCAGAACCTGAAACTCCCACAATGGCAACGGTTTGTCCTCCATTGACTTTAAGACTGAAATTGCTCAATGCCAGCACCGATGGATTGGTCGGATAACAAAAATCAACATTTCTGAACTCAATACTTCCATAGACATTAGGGGGTTTTAGTGCAGAGCTATCATCTGGATCAATCTTTGGTACACGATCAATGATTTCAAAAACAGAAATGAGAGACTCCCGCCGTTTGAGAATGTAAGGGGCAAGGCCAAATGGTTCTACCAGAGCAAAGGTTGCAAAAGAGAAGACCATGTATTCCTTGAGAGCGTTGGGTAGATCAATATCTCCATTTTTAACAGAAATAGCAGTATACCAAAGTAATAGAGCATTACAGGCGAAGAGAAGGAACTGCGAAAAGCCAAATGCAAAACCAATGGCCATTCCATGGAAGAAGCTTTGCTTATATATTTCGCTGAGCTGCAATTCATAAAGTGCCATTACCTTGTTTCCGGCACAGAATGCCACCACAGTGTAAATGCTCTTTACTGCATCCTCAAGGACCAAAGATGCCTTCCTGTGCAGCTCTTGTATGCCCCTTGAAAACCCAGAAAGCCACATTTTCTGCAATTAAAAGATCAAATTTGTTTTGGAATTGAATTGATTGGGGGCAACTCAAAGGCATGTAACAATAGTATCAACAACTGACTGATGTAAAAGCTTTAGCAATTAAATAAGGACATAAAAATAAATTTCAACAACCCCTGGCCTCCCTCTAGCTGGCCTCCCACATGACCACTTTCCCTCAGCCTCTTGTGGTCATAGATGGGCCAACCACATGAAAACATTACACATCAGCAAAAATCAAAAAGTGGAGATACTAAGATGATTAAATATATATCACTTTCTGAAAGAAAAAGATTAAGAGACATCTAAGAATTATCAGTTTGGATATTTAAAAGTGAATACTAAAGATAATGTTAATAACAGAACTAAAGCAATATGGATTGAGTTGGATTATGTGATTGATATTTGAGAGGAAAGTTTTACAAAACACACCCTCTTAGGCTATGATATTTCACTCTATTTGAACATTGATATAGAGAGACTGGTGCTTGGGGGTTTCTCAAGGCAAGAACTATTATAAGGAGAATTCGTTTTTCCAAATTCGAGGTAACTCCGATCCTTAATCAGGGCATTCATTATGATTCATGGTTTAAAGTATGGACCAATACTGACTCGATACCTTTCCTTTCAAGAATGGCATAAAATCATAAGATCTTGAGTTTCATTCCCATCATCTTCTTTTGGTCTTTCGTTTGAACGGTGTACTCTTTGTCGCTTATTCAAAGGGCTGATTCTTTATACCGTTTTACTCATAATAAGTAAGTAAGCGTGAACAAGTACGCGTGAACAGAATTTTTGGAAGATTATTCAAGTCAAAATTGAGGTTTGTGGCCTTTCTACTTCCATATCTTCAACTTCCCTCTAGGTCTGGAGTCCACGTTTTCTAAATTTGAATGATGACGACTCCCAATATAAACCAGAAGTCTCACTCGATTCATAATTAACAACTCACTCAAGTCGTTTGAGAAATAGTTTTGTGACACCGCGAACTATCCTGCAATGATGCGATATAGTCTTACTCTTCACCATGTTTCACTTCTTCTATCTATTATTATGTGTGTATAGTGACACCATTTCGCAACACCACAAACAATGAATCTCAACACACTCTCAATCGATGGCCGATACTACAACTGTGAACCATATTATGATTTGTGTTAAAGTTATGGTTATTCTACAAATTGAGCACAAAACCGATGCCTAGGGCTAGAGTTGTCATCGTCAGTACTCTACGACAAGTTTTTGATGATAAATGTCATACCTATAAAGTACTTCAATTATAAAGATACTAACGAGGTTAGTAGGTTGGGTACGTTGAAGGATAGAGTTGGTTGAAGGTGTTAGGTGAGCTAGGGTAGCAGCTAACTTTGGCCACTGAAACAGTCCATTTTTGGCAAAAAAAGGTCTAAAATGTAGTTTGTCCAAAGTTCGGTGGACATCCAGCCTATCAAGTAAATGTCCAAGTCCAACTGGACACTCCATCTACAAGGTGGCCGTCCAACAGTATGCCAAATATATGCAATGGAATGCATGTGGATGTCCAGTTGTCTTGGGTGAATGCCCAGTTCTCCAGGGTGGATGTCAGGTCGACTGTGGTGGACAAATAAAGATGTATTAGCTCCCAGTATCTACAACTGATCTATAGGTGGACGTCTAGTTGCCTAAAGAGGAATGTTCGGGTTGGATTATATGACTTTTATTCGAAGAAATTAACTTAGAGGATTAAATTCTACTCATTGGATTGACTTAAAGATAGTCATATCTTGTCTTCTAGGATTGATTGAATTTGAGGAAGACACAAGAATTTTGTTTCATTTGAGATTACTGTCAGAATTGTAGGTGCAGCCAGACTATTGATTTAATCACTATTTTGGTCACTTGGCGTCAGATACGAGCTCACCCATATAAATTACTTCACACATTAATGGAAGGGACTAGGCTTAGGATCGAGAGGTAGTCTTATGTAGTCCTGGTCCATGGAGATGGAGACGCATGATTTTGGACTTCATTGGATTTACCAAGTTCCAAGAATTGTGATATTTAATGATTAATCAGATTTCAGATTGCAATATAATCACCAATATTTGGAGTTCCATGAATTTACAAATTGCTGAAAATTTAGGGCTCTGTTTCCCAAGTCCTGATTGATTCCGTGCAAAGGGTGGATTTGTAGTAATGTGAGTAATGTCAACGTCATGCTCTGGATTTGGGGCATGACACTTGAGCAGTTTCTAAAGCTAATGCCAACACCAGGAATGGTGTCTGGTTGATGAGAGGACTAAACATTGAAATGCATGAGTGTAAACTACCAAGAAGATCATGATGAACATAAAATGCTTTCCATCTTATAGCATAAAGAAATGAATGCAAACCTGTGCAATTGCAGAAACAACAAGAAATGGCAGAGTTGCCGAAGCCACAAATGCCAATCTCCACTCCAGTAACATCCCAATAAAAACAGCAACAATAACAGCTGCACTGTCTTGAATGAAAACGGAAAGTCGGTTGCTAAAAGCAGCACGCACAAATGTAGCATCATTTGCTAAGCGCATGGAAAAGGTGTCAGATGTGTTCTCCTCTTCATCAAACCATCCAACTTCATTGCGCAGCATTGCTGTAGATGGTTGAAAATATGCTCACAATATTTATGCTCCCACATTTAGGACAATAAAAAGGCAAATAAAAGTTAAGAATTCATTACTCAGAGAAGATGCATGTGCTAAGAACAAAATGACTCACCCGAAAACATGAGTCTCCTAACTCGCTCAGTCATTTTCTCCCCCATTATGCCGAAGTAGAAGTGCTGCAAAAAATTGGCAACAACTGTTACCACACCCATGCATGTGATGATTGTGCACCATTTGTTCACTTCATAATGTAGGTGATGCCCTTCACCATCCCTGTAATATGCTGTTACTATAAGTGCAAGAACATAAGCAAGAAGAGGATTGAAAGATCCAAATATAGCAGCACCAAAGCTTCCTAGAACTGCATAAAGCCATTCTGCAAAACTGAGCCTCACAAGCCTCCAAAAGGATGGAGGCCGCTGAAGTTTTCTCTCATTTTCCTTCTGTTCTGAACGAGAACACTCATTTTTTGAACCAGATGGCAAAAACAGTGAAATGTGGGATGCAGGGTCTGAAGCATTTGAGGTTTCTTGTTTTGCAAGACTGGCATCAATCTTAGGCAATTCCGGTAACCTTGTTTCAAAACTAGATGTTTGCTCTGGGTGTGGGATTTGATCTTTTGTAGATTCTTCATAGTCATAGGTGCCATTTGATGGCTGAATAGTATGGATCCCATTTTTTTTCTGATGAGCAGGTGATTTAACCATCTTATGAAACAGTGGTGACTCAACTATCTGCGGCGGTGATGAATCTTGGAAGTCGTTCCCTGATGATGAATCATTTTCAGTTTGGCAAGTTGTCTCCTTGTAGTCCCTAGTTGAAGTCCTGGAAACAGATCCCAAAGATATCAACTGCCAAAGAAGTGGACCAATAACATTTCACATTGCAACAAGAAAAAATTCCAGTAAAATGGATTCAATTTATTAACTGCTAAGTTAGGTGCAGCATACAAAAAACAAGTAGGTGACACAACATTGTCAGATATGATATAACATGCCATGGGTAAGAATATGGGACGTCTCAGAGACATCATAGAACACGCGCCAGCTAAGCATATCTGACAAAGTAAGAGGACAGAGAGTAAAACCACCAGACACTGCCTAGGATCCTTAGTTGATGTGTTGTTTTGTACTGCTCTTTATGAATACTGCAAACTAAGCAAGATACTCAGTTTGAACACAATTTGTATTACAGATGCACTATCGTAATCTAGGTTAGCAGGTTGAATGCTAAACAATAACAAACCGTTTGACAATTCACGAGTTTCCATGTCCAAAGAATTAGGATAGGTTGACTCTGACTGGTCGACACACTGCACCGGACACATACACACTATCTTCAGCATGGGCATCAGTTTATGCACAATATATACCTTTTAGGAACTTCCGCTTCTTCACACCTAAAGAGCTCTGCATATTGTCCACCCAAGGTTAACAGTTCATCATGTGAACCCATTTCAACAAGTTGGCCCTCCTCCATAACAGCAATATAATCCGAAGTCCTTATTAGGCTTAGCCGTCGAGCTATCATAACAGTTGATCGCCCCAACATAATGGTATCTAGAGCCTCCAGAACAGCCCTTTCTGCTTCAGAATCGAGGCTTCCAGTAACTTCATTAAGCAGGAGAAATGAAGGGTTCAAAAGCACTGCCCTGGCAAGAGAAATTTTTATTTTCTGTTCTTCAGTCAATGATAATCCGGCTCTACCCACCTGAAATGCATTAACATTAAGTAAAAGCATCAATGAAAAAAGTATCATAAGCATATTGTGGCTTCAAGATGATTTTCAGTGCTTTTGACCTGTGTTTCATATCCTTTTTCGAGAGAGCTGATATAGGCATGCAAATGCGCTATCTTAGCAGCTTCTTCAATCTGATCTGTACTAACATCAGCTCGTCCATAAGCAATGTTATCCCTTAAGTTCAGGCTCAGCAAGGCAGGTTCCTGGGTTACTAGTCCAATTTGGTTCCTTAACCATTCTAGTTTCAGGCTTCTAATATTTTCTCCATCCAAAAGCACTTCTCCTGCACCATAAAAGAGAAAACCAGTCAAATTTCAAAACATAGGGAGAAGAGAGTAATACAATCCTTGCAGTTGCAGCAAGCATCCAAGAGGAAGATGAAATCTAAAATCTGAAAATTGCCAACTTGTGCAAATGCAGTACCTAAAGTAGGCTCATAAAACCGTTCCATGAGCGGAAATATACTACTTTTTCCTGATCCATTCCTGCCAACAAGTGCCACGGTTTTCTTAGCGGGTACAATAAGGCAAAACCCGCGTAAGATAGGTATTTCAGGACGACAGGGATAACTGAAATAAACATTCCGGAACTCGATGTCTCCTCGTATAGAAGCTAAGATATTTCCATCCTCATTAGGAGTAAAGCTTGAATGGCTGATCATCTCATAAAGTCTATAAGCAGCAATTCGCCCTTGCTCAAAGGAATAAAAGTTGGTTGCTGCTTGGTTCAACCCACTACAAACAACATTGGGATAAATGATGGAGAGAAAGGGAGAGGGAGAGAGAGAGAGTACACAAAAGGAAGGGAATGGGGTGCTTACAGGCCACTTAAAATTATAGCAAAAAGAGCTACGATTATTTCACCACCACTGGCTTTTCCGCGTGAAACTAGGAACCTTCCAACCCAAAGTTGTAAAGCACATGAAAATATTGCAAGTCCATACGTGAACCCAAGACCAAGCCCTTGCACAAGGCTTATTAATATACCATTTCTCAATGTTGCCTGAAGAGAAGTTGCATAAGAATACTTGGCCAATGTATCATTCGTGAATGCATATACTGTCCTAATGCAAGAAAGAGCCTGCAAAAAACAGAAATTGTATCTCAGAAACAATGGATTTCTACAACATAGAAGCACAATAGAAGTTAATTGTTTGGGTCAAAGACTTCAACTGCTGTGTTGGTCTACCTACAACAGAATATGATTAAGAAAAGTCAAATTTGAGGCATGAAAACCAGATACGTAATTTGTTTCCCTATGCATTTATACTTTCCATGTTAATAGAAAGCCCTGGGGGGGGGCGCTTGGAATAGGAAAAAGAAGATGAAAATCAACTTGCTCCATCCCAGAAAAAAAAAATCATCACTGAAAAGCAGAAAGTCCATGTCTCGGGGGATAGGGCTACGAGAGGAGACGATAAAATTTAAGAGTGTTCTCAAAATACTTAAGTTCTATGGTGATAAACAGCAGTATGATTCATTTTTTGTAGGATGTGGAGTTGACGCAGGCAGTGAAGCTGACACTTATTTACTCGGCCAAAGCATATGGGAAATAAGAGAATATAGGTAGCAAAAAAATAAGAATAACTAAAGCAAGGGTAAGGATGTCTATCACTTGCCTCTTCCAGACTCCGCTATAGGGGGAAGTCTTGTGCACCAAGACCAACGACAAAAAAAAGAGTATCTAGACCTTTCTTTGATTCTGGTGGATAGAGAGGCGGCTCAAGAGAATGTGGTCAGTCTCTAGGAGCAGTTTTGGCTCCAGATATTGCAGATCTTAAAATTTGAGCTTAAGCATGGAATAGAGGATTGGTTGGAGTGGAAGGAACAAGGGAGGAAAATCAATTTTACAGTGAGATCTTTTCACACCCAGCTGTTTTGTGGGGAGGAATAAGTCAAGTATTCCTCACATCAACTTAAGACCATTTGTAGCGATTTACACAAGTGTAAAATTTTCCATTAATCAGTACTAAAAACTCTCTACCTATCAACAAAATACGAAAAATTTGTGCAGTTTAGAGGATATTTTTAATTTACAATGTGGACGAAGATGATTACTAATCTCCAAACAAGTGATTTAATAGCTACTTAGTATATAATTATTGCTCTCATTAGTTGAGTAGAGCTTTTTTCTTACTGCCTTTGTATGACACTGCGATCTGCGAATGGCAAGGTCAACACGTATCCCTAAAGTAAAACTACAATTATAATTTCTTCCGCAAGCATCACTTACAAACGTGATCCAATAAGCTTACCTAAAACAGTAAATGCAAGAAGCACAAAACTTGAATCTGTATTCAAGGAATTAAGGGAAAAAATTCTCTGGAGAAGACAGAAGAATCTCTTCCTAACCTGCTCAGCAGTGCTTGCTGCCTCAGCATAAGCATCTTGAATGCTGTCTGCAAGTCTGTGGAGAAAAATATTCGACATTCCCCCTCCAGCAAGAATGAATGGACCAGTGGCTAGTGTAATTAGGGCAATCTGCCAACAGCTGGCAAATCCAATGACAAGTCCACTGAAAAATGTTGACATGTTGTGAATATAATTCCCAACCTGACAAGGTAAAGCAGATCTTTTATGGCCTCAACCAACAAGACAGTGAAAGTGATGAAGCAAAGCTAAAATGACTTCACGACAACAATGAAAATTCAACAAAAAACTAATTAGCAAAGTGTAATTTGTACAGTCCATACACAAAGCATAATTAGTCCAGTCCACAACATACTTTTTCACTAAGAGCGGACTGAATGATTAGCACATCGCTTAAAACTTGGCTCACAATGTCCCCGTTGTTCCCATATGAATCAAAAAAGCTCATGTCCTGGTTAAGTAATACTTGGACATACTTTGACCTAATGACAGCAGTCTGCCTTTCCCCAGTAAGAATCCAGCACAAAACCTCTATCACATAAATGGAAGTAACATTAAAACATCAAAAAGCTTCAAATACAAAATGACGGCATGAAAAGAAGCAACTAAAATTGAGTCTTACCTATCCAACCTGCAGCAAAAGCACCCGAAGCTATATAAAGAATATACCAAGCATGCTGCACGATAAACGAATACAAAGTTCAATTGTCTGCACCGGGAAGAAAGAAAGCAACAAAATTGGCCACATACTATGCTATCTAGATATCATGAAGTAGAAGAGTTTTCTTTTCAATAACCTGTTCCAAGACTCAAGGGGACACAGTTCTTAAAAAGTATGAAAAAGGCTATGACAATGTATACTTGTATCTATTGCCTATCTTGCAGGATTGGAATATATAAACAAGAAATGCAAGCTGGTCCAAGACACCAAACTAGCCATTAATTTGATGCCCTTGCTTTACCTTCACCAAATATTCCACAAAAGTATGAGCATAGTATATTGGTGTTAATATAGCTATGGGAACCACCTAATTCGTAAAGATGGAAACAGTGGATAACTTGTGTATAACACTGCATATCAAAGAATGTTGGCCTCTGCCAATTAACACAACTCAGTTATCCTAACAAAGGTTCAGTAAGATGAAATTGGGAAATAGATTTCATATTAAAACCTTTTAATCCGAAGATATATTGTCTATTATAATCCGAGCATTCTCCTATTAGTGTTATGCGTTGTTAATATAATTTGATGCATCATTCAGTCCACTTGACGAACAATACATTAAAACATTTTAAAAAATATGTGTAAGCAGTGGGAATTTTCTACCAGTCACAATAACATGATATGTACACGACAAAAAGTTAAGGGGTCATTGTTGATAATAACTTGACCAGAACCCAAAAATGACACGACCAGCTAGCTCATATTATAAATGACTTGACTCCAAAACAAATAACTCGTTTTGACATGACAAACTCCTTTAGTTAGCACTGTTGAGAGAGAAGGCATTCTAATCATTTCATTTGTGATTTGATATTTAAGTGGATACTTGTAAGATTATAAAGCATTTTACTTCGGCTTGCCAGTATCGAAACCACCTGAATTGTTATTTTATGGAGCCTATGAATTGTGCATCTTGTTAAAATAGAAATGATTCCTAGTCCTGGAATTCTGTTTTAGGCGTTTAGACCCGGTACAGCAGAATTGATGCAGGATTTGGTTTAGTATTAACTAGTAAGTCATGAATAATTAAACAAGTCAGGTTAGGACTGAAAAAGAACTATATATCCATTACATATTTAATTATTCACATTGCACAGGAGCGATATGTATTACTAATGTCATTTACTCGTGGAAGAAAGCAGAACAAGGGTGTCAAAAAACCACCTGAGTGAACTTCTGAAACAATTCATCCGATCCCTGTGAACGATCAAAGCTTAGCAAATGTATAATCTTCCCGAACAAATACAAATACACCACGATCGCCGCACCATGGGCCGCCGCAGCCAACGACCCAACAACCATCAGAGTCCAATCAACTCCGTTGGCACAAGCAAACAGCCCCAAAAATGGCACGGCGGCCGGTGGTGGTTCCGCCTCCTCCTCAATTTCCTCTTCATCATCTGCTGGGCCCACCGCCTCAATGCCCGGCTCTACGTACGCAAAAGGTGATTCAGGAGGCTCCGACACCTCCGAGACCGGAGTTAATGGCTGCATGTGAGGCGGAGACCAACCAAAGACACCTCTGGCTGACATTGTCTTCAAGAATTCCGAGTAAAACCCTAAACCCTAATTTCATGCAAATGTCTGGAATCGGAAAAGATTGAATCTTTAAGACATAATTGGGGTGAGTGGGTGGAGTGAGGAATTGTCGTTTCAGAATCTCTCTCTTCGGATGGCTTTATCTGATTTTTATTGGGTAATCAATGGTGAAGAATCGGTATATACATATATTATGTTGAACAGGCTGGGTTTTGGTATTCTTCTTTTTCTTCTTCTTCTTCCTCTGTACATGCCCCTCTATGTCTCTCTCTCCCTCTCTCTCTCTCTCTCTCTCTCTCTCTCTCCCAAATGAACGTCGTCTTCTTTGGTGCCTTTTTTTGTCGTTTACATCTCTCTCTCCCTCTGCATTGATGGTGTCTTGAGGAGCCGGTTCTTGGCGGTTCTGTAGTCTCAGGGTGATGGGCGTTAAGAGCAAAGAGGCAACTACAATTTGGTCGTTGGAAAGGTTTGAAATTGAATATGGGGGTGGTTGCATCGACTATCGACCCGATTGGTGTGTAAAAGTAACTCCAACAATGCTATCTAAAATAGTTACTCAAAATATATTTAAATATTATATTATCTATTTTAGTTAATCATTTTTTAAAATGCACTCTAACAACACTATCTATTTTAGTTAATCACTTCAACTAACTTTAACTAATTTTTAATAATAAAATTTTAAAAAAAACAATTCAACTATACATTGTATAAATTTAATCAATTATGGATTACAAGAGTAAATATCATAAAACATGAACTATAAGAGTAAATATCATAAAATATATTTAATCAATTGGGGGAGTTTACTGGATTTTTGGGGGGTTTTATTGGATTTGTTTGGGGGTTTTACTAGATTTTGGGGGGAGGTTTGTCAAATTTTTGGGGGTTTACTGAATTTAATCGCAACTCATCGTCTTCCGCGAGAGAGACACAGACCATACCTGCTTTGGAGCTTTGCCTTCAGTCGGTGGAGCAAGTCTTCTGCGATGGGGGTGTTGTTGGCACAAAAACAGAATAGCTAGCCAAATGAAGGATATGAGAAATAGCGAGTGTGATAGCTAGCCTATTGGAGACAAGATTTAAACATTGCTTATGTAAAATAGCTAAGAAGGCTCTTTTACTTAGCCTGTTGGAGATGCTCTAAGCAATTTCCTTATTTCCCCTCGAGACCCCTCCATTAGGGAAAATTTTCAGTTACACTCCTTCTAATTTATTATATTTTTAAGAACACCCTCTTTATTTTCTGAATCTTCATTGATACCCCTGTCAGATTAAATGTGTTAATTAGAATGCAATTTTACTAATTTCTAATGATATATTTTAGAAAAAACTTCATCCACACATCCACTAGATAGACATATCTTTAATGAGACCCCCTCTATTTTTAAAATTTTTTTACATATTAAAATTCGGGTTAATTAAAATTCGATTCAACCTAATTAAAATTTATTTTTTATGTATTAAAATTTGAGTTAATTAAAAATTATATTTTTTTTACGTATTAAAATTCTATTCGAGACTCAAATCAAATTTTAATCGACTCGCATTAAATTTTAATCTGCATGAATTTTGATATATAAAAAAAATATAAATTTTAATCAAATCAAATTTTAATACGTAAAAAAATCAATTTGAATCAATTTGAATCGAATTTTAATAAATAAAAAAATATAAATTTTAAACAACACGAAGCGAATTTTAATCGGAGCTAACTTACGTAAAAAAATAAAATTTAATTAGCTTGAATCGAATTTTAATCGACTCAAATTTTAATATGCAAAAAAATTAATTTTAATTGACTCAAATTTTAATCAAATTTTATGTAGAAAGATTATTTAGGGTTTATATAGGGGCAATTTTAGTATTTTAAATAATTTATTTTTATTATAAATAATAGTTTAATGATAGGATGTGTCAATAATATTTAAATATAAATTAGAAGGAGTGTCAGTAATTTTTTGATAATAGAGGAATATTCTTGAGTATATGATAAACAAGAAAATTTTCCCTTAATACCCCCATGTCATACTGTTAAACCACCGTTTCTAACAAAAAAATTTCATCTAAAATATTAAAATTGCCCCTACATAAACCCCCAAAAATCTTTTTACATAAATTTTGATTAAAATTCGAGCCGATTAAAATTTATTTTTTTATATATTAAAATTCGATTTGAGCTAGCTAAATTTTATTTTATTTTTACGAATTAAAATTTGAGTATATTAAAATTATTATTTTTACATATTAAAATTTGAACTGATTCAAGCTCAACGTGATCTACTAGTGCTGATCAAAATTCTATTAAAATTCAAGTCAATTATTTTTTGGATTGTATTTTTTTACTTATTAAAATTCGGGCCAATAAAAATTAGATTCAAACTGATTAAAATTCATTTTTTACATATTAAAATTTGAATCGATTAAAATTTATATTTTTTATGTATCAAAATCCAGACCGGTTAAAATCCAATTCGAGTTGATTAAAATTCGATTTGAGCCGATTAATTTTTAATCAGCTCAAATTTTAATGCGAAAAAATATAATTTTTAATCGATTCGAATTTTAATATATATAAAAAATAATTTTTAATTAGTTCGAATTAAATTTTAATCTACCAAAATTTTAATACGTAAAAAAATTCAAAAAAATAGAAGAAATCTCATTAAAGATATGTCTATCTAGAGGAGATATCATTAATAATTGCCCAAATAATTATATAAAGAGGTTGATCCACTTCATTCACCAAGCAAATGATCTTCGCTTTGGGGGAACACCAAAAACCACCATCTTTCTTTTTCCTTTCTTCGGTGCTACATTTTTCTTTTCAAGGGGATGGGAGTCAAAAATAGAGTCAAGACAGTCAGATTTGAACTGCTCCGATTGTTTAAAGGTCCTAATTAGTTGTACCAAGTTGATGGATGTGTAGCTAAAATTCCTCTGATACTTTTTTATCTATTTTATTTTTTGGCAAATTATTCACTATTAAGAATTATGGGACTCACTAGTATTAAGAAATCCCACTTGAATTGACCATATGAGATACAATAAAAAGAAAAATAGAGAAAAAAAAAATGAATCGAAAGAAATCTTACTCCAGTCTAACCTTCCACAATTCACCATCGCACAAACTGAATGCGAGTCTAGGTAAATGGACTTGTGAACAAGAAGTTGTGGAAGCAACAACTTTCACAAGTGTCATGTGCCAACTTTAAATATTTTTTTTTTTTAGTTCAACGATTAGAGGTGTTCATATCAGTTTACACACATTTCAATTAATCCTCTCTTGGTTCGATTAAAAACAGGTTATCTACGTCGAGATTAGAATATTCATGAAGGATAAATCTAGGGTCCAAAGAATTATCAAAATTCGAACTAAAGACATCTAAATTTACAGCTCGTTTCTGTTATCACTTGAGCTATTTTTTAAGGTTTCAACTATAAAATTGTCTCACTAGGCATTGTTGGAGTGGATTGATTTCATGAACTTGGTGTTACTAGTTGGTGCACACGTGCATTGCACGCCAACTATTTTAACTTTTTGTAAAAAAAATAGATAAATTGAACCAATTTTCTTTATATTTATATGGAGATGGTTATTGAATTTTATGAGGCTCACTTGTCCACTTGTTCAGTTGTTAGTGGTAGGGGTGTCAAACGTGTCGGGTTAAACGGGTGAAAAATATGTAAACCCATACACGACACGTTTAATAAACGGGTGAAGAATCTCAACACAAACACAACCCGTTTAATAAACGGGTAACACGACACGACTCGTTTAACCCGTTTAATTTTAAAAAAATTATATCAACAAATTTTAATACTCCACTTTTTTTTACTGTCAATTGTACTTACCTTAAAAAAGAGAAATTTTTAGCCAAATCTCATAAAAATCAGACTTGAAGGCTTAAAGAAAAAGGCAAGAGGTCATTGCTTTTTATAGGCAACTCAACCCTCCCCATCTTCCCTCATTTGTCAATGTGGGACAAAAACAAAAGGCATTGGTTTGCCTTTGTCTTTGAAGTGCTCTCCATCTCCCCTCATTTGTCTTTGAACTACTACTTTACTTTTTTTTTTTATATTGATTTCTTTACTTCTTTTTTTCTTGATAATTTTTTAAAATAATTATTAATTTATTATTATATTAATTTTATTTAAACAGGTAAACGTGTGCTAAACAGTTTGACAGGTCTCACCCGAACACGATCCGTTTATTAAACTTGTTTAGCGTGTCAACCCGTTTATCACCCAAACCTGTTAAAATCTCACCCAAACCCGTTTAATTCATGTCAATTCGTGTCGGTTAATCGTGTCGTGTCGAGTCGAATTTTGACAACCCTAGTTAGTGGACCGTTACACAAAGTGATACTTCTAACGTGGGGAAACTGTTACGCTCAAAATTTTTCTCGTATTTTGGGTTATATGAACTGAATTGCATAAGGTTTAAAAAAAAAATTTGAATTGCATTGCATTTAAAAACTATAATGTTTAACTTCAATAAGTTAGTAATAGATGAATGACTACTGATTTTTTAGACTAATAAGAAATTACTACAATAGGTTATTATTGTTTTTTTTTTTAATCTTTTTAAGGATAGTATTATTAATTAAGTTTTTTTGACAAGTATTGACATTCAAAAGTAGTATATAGATTATTAGATCTATTTAAATATTTATTTTTTTAGTGAATTTGGATATGTACTACGTATCTACAAATATATAACGTAATTTTGTGATTATTTAATAAAATTGAGTAGAAATTTATGTGTTAAATGTTAAAATCGTCTCTAATCAACTTATTCAGATCAAAATGGATATCTATTTTAACGGATTCACATATACACTGTGAAAAATAAAATTCGTTAGACAATTGAATTGGATTCAAGTCACATTGTTCAAATCGAATTTATATTGTTTAGGAAGAAAATAATCAAAAGTCAAACAATGAATTTAATAATTGAATTAATGCAACTGACAAAAAATTCCTCAAAAATAGATAAATTAGACATTATATAATTTTGAAAGATAAATAAGAAGATCAAAAAATTTTCTCTTAAGCCACTTTACAGAGGATAAAAGTAAACATTATAGAATTATTAAAGAATAAATAAAGAAATCAAAAAAATTTCACTTAAGCCACTTTTATTAGTAGTATAGATATAGAAGAATTACATCCAGACCTCCTGAGGTTTGTCACTTAATCACTTAGACCTCCTGACATTTAAGATATTACACATAGACCCCTTGAGGTTTGTACGCGTAACACTTAGACTCCTGTTATTAATATATCTGTTAATAAATTATACTTAGACTCCCTGAAGTTTGTAAGTATATAATACTTAAACCCCTTAAGTTTAAAATATTATACTTAGACAAAAAATACTCTAATCAAAGATAGAATATCAAATATTTTAAATTTTACAACCAAAATTCAAGTTATATCGTATGATTTATTGAAATAAAATTAAAATTAAAAATTTATTTTTTTCTTAAAAAATCGTAATTAATATACAATTATACTATCTATTGAAATAAAACTAAAAAATCAAATAAGGGGTCTAAGTCATTTATAATAGAACATAAATTTTACATCCAAAATTCATGTTCTATTATGTCATTTATTGAAATAAAATCAAAAATAAAAATCTAATTTTAAAAAAAAAAATCATAGTTAGTATATAATTATACTATCTATTAGAATAAAACTAAAAAATTAAACAATGAGTCAAATTGTAATGGACACAATATCTTTTAGCTTTAATTGGGGTAATTTGGTATTTTATTTTGGTCATTTAAACGACCAAATTAAATTCCAATAGACAATATAATTGTATAATAATTACGATTTTTTTAAAAAAAAAATTAATTTTTGATTTTATTTCAATAAATGATACAATAAAACATGAATTTTGGTTGTAAAATTTAAAATATTTGATATTTTATCTTTAATTAGAGTATTTTTGGTTTAAGTATAATATTTTAAACTTAAGGGATCTAAGTATTATATACCTACAAATTTCAGGGGGTCTAAGTGTAATTTATTAACAAATATATTTATAGCAGGGGTCTAAGTGTTACGTGCGCACAAACCTCAGAGGGTCTGTGTGTAATATTTCAAATGTCAGGGGGTCTGAGTGATTAAGTGACAAACCTCAGAGGATCTAGGTGTAATTCTCCCTATAGATATAGATAGATCCATATAATCATTAAGTAGAATGAACACACATATCTGTCTTTATTCCAATTTGGTGCAACTTTGCCTTTTGTAGTCTTCCTCAATATAGGTCTATTTGTGGCAACTGCTGCAACTTTTAACATGTGAAATTTGGCTCTTTCTGCCATATGCCAAGAAAAAGAAGTTTGAGTTGTGATTACAATGAATACAAGCACGGTTAACATTAAGTTATAAAGAGGCTCTTCTCTGCCTATTTAGCTGCCACTCATTCAAAAATGTTTGAAGGACATAAAGTGGATGTCTGCTAAACCATATTCAAATCCCGTCAATTCTATTTTTCTTCATTTTTTCTTAAGAATAGATCATCATTAACTCACATAGAAGTCAATTGATTATTTAGTATTAAATAGTGATATCACGTGACGATATTAATGTAACATTAATATCATAATTCTTGATTTATCCTTATAAAAAATTAAAACAAAAGTTCATAAAGCAGAAGGTAAGAAACTAATTTTTTTTTTGAAAGTCCCCTGTTATGTTGTTAAGGGCCCATTAAATTTGGCCTGTCAAATGAACAGGACCGGCTCAACAGCATTGAAAAAAAAGCATGGGTTTTAAGTCTCAAATTTTTAGAAGGGCCCAAATTTTTAGGTACATTACTAACCCATAAAAAAATTAAATTTTTTAAATTTTAAACCCTAAAAAAAGGCCCCAAAATATTAAGTACAATCAACATTTTTATTAATAATTTGGGTTTATAATTCAATTCATAACATTAGAAATTTAAAAATCATAAGTTGAAAAAATAAAAAATATTCAAAAGTCAACTCTACCCATTCTATCTCTCTGTAAAAATTAGTACAAAATATTAAAAAAAAAATTTTAAATTAAACCCTCTTTCTGATAAAAAAAACAAAAACAAAATGGTTTGAGAGAACTCTATCATTCTGAACCAACCAAATAAAGTATATGATTTTTTGGGGACTTTCAGTTTCCAAATTCTAAGTTTTTGATGTTTTTCGAACCTTTCACTGCATTTTGAGAAACCCATAACATTTTTCAGAAGTGATGGTGGTTGAGAGTTTACTTCTAACAGCTTTAATGAGTATTGTGTGCTTCATGGAATTCAACAAAAAGAAATGTAAACCTTTTTGCTAGTAACAACTCCTCAAGTTGGAGGGAATCCTCCTTTAGTTTGAATGTTCTTTTGGAATCATCCTCCACATTGTCCATCCCCCACGGCACGGGTTCTTGCTTTTCATGAATGTGTCTCCCCCTCCGCTTATATGAGTTTGATCCGCCTTTGACTCTGTTTGCTTCTGAATCCCTATGAGCCGTTTTACGACCTAACTTTTTTGGAGGGTCGGCAGGACATGGGGGCTTCAACTCATGCATTAGTTTACCGAAAATCACCTCTGCTATCCCATTTCCTTCTATTCAAAAGGCGAGCAGCCCTTAAACAAAAAGGCCCTAAAGTAGGTAGCCCCAAAATTCATAGGTATAGGAAGAGCCCTATCAAATAGAGATTTTTTTTCTTTCGACCATCTTTCAATTGTTAATACAAATATAAGGACTGCTAATACAAAGAGTATTACACCCTTGATCGTGAAATATCGATTGCTTGTTGAACCCTGTGAATTGCGTGAAAGTAGGATACTCCAAATGCGAGGGTCAAAAAGTTTTATAAAACATTCTTGGTGAAAAAAAATGTGAATAAAAGATCCAATTGAATTGAATTGGGTCTATGAATCTAAGAAATAGTGAGAATTCTTGATCTCTCTCAATTTGAAAATCCAAGATTTGAATTGATATCCTTTCATTAATTCCTCCTAAATTGCATTGACTTATTCTAAAGATTTCATTTCAATTGGAATTTGGTTATTCACCATGTACGAGGATCCCCGCTAAGCATCCATGGTTGAATGGTTAAAGCGCCCAACTCATAATTGGCGAATTCGTAGGTTCAATTCCTACTGGATGCACGCCAATGGGACCCAGTGCCTAATGTAAGGATCCCTAAGGATGCATTGTATCCTAAGTCTCATTTGAAATCGATTAAGTCAGCTTTCTTAGCTCTAACTTATGAGCTTGCTGCTTATGGATCAATGCTGAGATTAGACTGTACAAGAAGCCTTCTTTTTGTCAATAGTGCTGTGGAGGGAGAGGGTACGTTTTGCCCTTGACCCGACTAACACTGAGACGGCCAATAAAGATCTTGATTGCTTTGAGCGTTGGGTAGGTCCAAAACTGCTCATGTTTGAACAATTTGAATATCAGGGTGAGTAAGTTCGATATGGTGATTGAGGGAGCGAGACAACGGGAAAACCAACTACACTAAGAAAGACCCAGGGTGGGGCTCGTTGAAGAAACTCGATGGTCGCATTCTTCTCTTTTTTTTTTTTTGAGTGGTCTCTTCAAAATAGAGTATTGGATTGGAGTCCAATAGGGAAATATCTCAAAGGTCTCACTCTTGCCAACCTTCTGTCCAGGATGTCCAATCCCAATTGGTGTTCGGAGTATCTATGTTCTCCTCTTGGATACGTAACTCATAAACTGATTTTGAGGTGAAGTTCCCATTACTCACAGGCCCCAAAAAGGTGTATCTTGAAGGGAGTTAGGATGGGGCAAAGGGATATAGAATAAGTCATCCAAGATATTTTGAGGAAGAACCATACCTTCCTGGTGGAGCTTCCACTTTGGTGATCAACGAAATTTGCCACGATGCTTCCCAAGTCTGCTGAATGTGGTATCTGGATTCTCTGATGCAAGGGAGAATCTCCCATCCACCAATCTGTCCAGAAATAAAATTTTCCACCGTTTCCAATTATCCACTTATTTCCTTTATCAATTATTTCCTGTGTTTTAAGAATTGCTCTCCAAGTAGGAGAGACATTGCTTTTCATATGCCAATGATTTTGGTTATCTGCTAAGTATTTTCTCTTAATAACATCAACCCAGAGTGCTTCGTTATTGGTCTTAACCTTCCACCCTAGTTTAGAAATTAAGGCAATATTGTTTTCCCTGCTTTTCCGTAGCCCTAAACACTCTACCTTCTTTGGAGTACAAATTTGGTTCCAATTTATCAGAAGAATTCTTTTCTTCTCCACAGTGTCCTCCCCCCCCCCCCCCCCCCCCCAAAAAAAAAAAAGGAAGTCCCTATTTACTCTATCCAACTAGTTACATGTGCTTTGTGGAAGCCAACTAGTTTGCATACACATAATTGGGCAGGGCTGAGGTAATTGCTTGTATTAGTGTGGCTCTTCTTGCCATTGACAGTGTTATAGTCTTCCAACCACTAAACCTACTCGGAACTCTTTCAACTATGTAATGGTAATGTTGCTTAGAAGATCTATTATGAACAATGGGAATTCCTAAGTATTTACTTAGGTCATTCGTGAGGGTCAATCCCATTTTCCTTCATAGTCTTAAAGCTTGAGTTCTCCCAACATTAGGTGACATGAAGAGCCTAGATTTGTTTAGGCTAACTTTTGGTCATCACACAATTCTTTTCAGTGGCTTTAGAGAACAAAATAATGTCACCCACAAAAAATAATTGTGTAATTTCAGGGCCATTTCTAGAAGCCTTAAGCCATTTCCAAAGTCCTTGGCTCACTTTTTGATTAATAATCTAACCAAGCTTTTCCAATGCAGAGAACAAACAAATATGGTGTAAAAGGATCACCGCTATCTCAATCCCCTTCTAGGGGCAATTGAGTCCAGCGGGGAGCCATTCCATAAAATTGCAAGAGATGGTCCAGTCACACAACTCATAATTAAGTCGATCCAAGAAGCAGAAAAATTAAAGTCAATTAAAGTCTGATGCAGAAATGGCCAGTTTATACTATCATAAGTTTTTTCCAAATCAATTTTAAGGATCATTTCTCCACCCCTGCCTTTTTTCCTTCTCATCGAAGTGATCATTTCCTAGGTAATCACCACATTATCAATAGTCCGTCTACTTGGAATGAAACTACTTTGATTTGGGCTCACCAAGTTGTTCATGAAAGGTGTTAGTGTGTTAGCTAATAGCTTGGTTAAAATTTTATAGGATACATTACATAAGCTAATAGGCCTAAATTAGGAAACCATAGTAGGGTTATCAATTTTGGGAGTAAGAGTAATCCAAGTATTGTTCAGTTCCTTAGGAAAAATTCCACTACTCATGGATTCTTTAATAAGGTGACAAACTGAATGCCCCTTGATCTGAGGCTTTAAGCCCCTTGATAATAAAAACAGTTCTCTTTATTTCATCATTCTCCACAGGGGCTTGAAGCAGATTTTTTTTTGAATGTGAAAGTTTAGATTGAAAACAATAATATCATTGGTCAGGACAATAAATTTATTCTTTTTTTAAAAAAATCTTTAAAGTACCTTAAGACTTCTTGTTTAATATCTTCATGTTTCATCCAGGTGATATGTTTTTCTTCCTTCTAATTATGGTTGATACATGAAAAAATTTAGTATTCCTATCTCCCAAGGTTGGATAATATGAAAATATTGGATTATATTTATATATGAAATTAATGTATACATAATATGTAATCTATATAATAAAGTACAATATAAAAAATAACTTTTACTTTTCGTGGTTAAGATCGTTTTAAATTTTACTTTAAAGTTAATCCGACATCTAATATTAATTCCCCAAATTTAATAGGAAAAATATGCTTCCTAAGAGTGTGTTTGGGGTGACTTTTCAAAAGTACTTATAGAACTTATATATAAAAAAAAAAATAGTATAGCATCTCCAACCTTGACTCCAATATAGACTCAAATTTAAATTTGAGTCAAAATGGCTCAAAAAACTTCTTCAACCTTACCAAATCAAGGCAAAACTTATTCTGGACCCAAATTGAAGCAGACTCAAATTTTATACCAAATTTCTTACGGTAACTTTTTAATCTATCTAAAGATAAAAGATTTATTCGATAACTTGTTCTCTGTCTCTTCTTACCTCTCTCTACTACGCTGCTTTCATCGCCGACCACCACCGAAGTTTTCACAAATCATTTGAAGACCTGTAGGTAAATTTTTTACTTTTCATCTTCCATCTTTTTGATTTCTTATTTTTTCAAAACCCTAATCTCACCCACTTTTTATACTATATAAACTCTAAGCATGCCCATAAAATTTTTCTTTGATTTTTTCGAGTTAAACACTGTCAGTAATGCAATTTCAGACTACTGATACTTACCGAAATTTTAAGCCTTCACAAACCCACAAATTTAGAAAATTTGTCATTTTATTTCTTCAATCTTTCATTTTTGTTAAAAACGAATATTTTTGTGTTCTTCAAACTATGTTCATGTCAAAATAGTTATATATTTTTCCTTTTTCTTTTTCTTTATCTGGATTTATAAAAAATGATAAGGGATTATAACAATCTTAAAATTCTGGGGTGATTTCTTTATTCCCATGTAGTGTAATATACATATTCATTTTTTTTTTTTTTGAATTACCCATTTGTAAAGAGATATGAAAGTTTTATTTATTTTATCAAACATCATGATTTGAATGACACAAAAAAATAAATTTTGGAACAATAAGAAATTTATTTTAAAAGATTTGAGTAGATATTTGAGTTTACCCATTGAAGTACTCTACCAAATCAAGCTTTTTACTCAAATTTGAGTCTAAATTTGAGTCATGGTTGAAGATGCTTAGAACAACTTATTTTAATTACTTTCAAATAAGTTAAAAGTAATTTTACCACTTAAATACGTAAGTAAGTAAAAGTAAAAAAAAAAAACTTATACTTCTTTAAAATTAATTCTCTACAAAATACTTCACCACTACCATCGTCGTCGCCACTCCACCACCGCCATCACCACCCACCACCATCATCATTTCATTCTTATATTTATTATTACTGCCACCATCATCTCACAACCACCGTCACCCATCGATACCACCCACCACCACCATTGTTGTCCACCATTATCCACCACCACCCGTCGTCACCCACCATCGCCGCCACCCACTATCACTCACCGTCACCACACCTACCACCACCACATGTCATCGTCCGTCACTGTCGCCACCCCACTGTCACCTTCCCCAACCACACTTACTACCACCACCGCCATTCGCCGCCACCATCACCACCACCGTCGTCATCGCCCACCATTGCTACCACTATTGTCTTCGCCCCACCACCACCACTACTAACCACCATCATCATCGCCCACCACCACCCACACCCACACCCACCACAACCACCGCTGTCATCCATGACTGCCACTACCACCATCGTCACCCAAAACCCACCACCACCATCACTGTTGCCGCCCACGACTACCGTCACCACCACCACGGTCGTCACCGCCTACCATAACCATCACCATTTCCCACCACCATCGCTTTCGCCTATCTCCGCTCACCCTCACTATAACCGGTGCTTAAATTTCTTTCTCTCTTCTTTATATTTGTAATTTGATTTTTAGTGTGAATACAAATATGTTTGTGATTGACAATTTTTTTTATTACTCTGTGTCTTCAAGTATGGACAATAACTAGTTAATAAATATAATATACGTATATATCAAACAAAAATTAGACAAATAACATATATTTTAACACACATAATTAATTTTTCATCTATTTTTTCTCCCAATTTTGGAGGGATTAATTTTTGTGAGTTAGAAGAAAAATTAATCTATTCACTTTTTCATCCTTTTTATTTTCTTTTTTTTATCAAATATGATAATTTATCCATCCTTCCAATTTTTTATTATTCTAATTTTTTAGACTTCTATTTTTCTATCATTACAAACAAAGCATAAAGAGAAACCAACGTCATTTTCATTGGGTAAAAACTTTCCTTAAAATATTGAAGGAAAGTTATCTTTGACCCGGCAGTTATGGAAAAGGAGATTTTAATAGCTTTCTAAGTTAAAACTTGATTTATTGATTCCGTTACGTTAATTTTTTGGCAACCGTAACACTATATATTACCGTCACATAACATCACTATTTAATAAAAATATAATAAATAAGTAATTAAATCTCATATATTTAGTAATTATTTCTCTATGTCATTTGATAACTATTTCATATAATAAAAAATTATTTATTTTATTATATTATATTTTTATTAAATAGTAATATCACATTATATTTTTTGGGCCAGTTCTTGTTTGCGCCTGTCTCCTAGTCCTATACGAACTACAAGAAGACATCTTTTTCTCAACGGTCGAGATTAGCGTTGAAAAGTCGAGACATTGTTTGTTCCTCTCTCTCACTCACTAGAGTTCCGTAGTCCGTAGCAACGCCACCAGCCTTTTCTCTGCTTCTCTGGCACGTGTTTCCGTCTCTCTCTCTCTCTCTCAAACACACACACGCACACACAGTCTTGGATCACTGAATCATGGTCTCCGTACAACTACACCGGCGATCTCCGGGAAGTATCGGCATATTTGTCCGCCGCTGGTGAGCTACACTTTCTTGATTGTTTTTATCATGCGTGGCCTCTATACGCAGTGAAACTAACAGACGAACTCAAAGATATACAAATTTGCGGATTTCGAAATATAGGTATTGATTTGGTATGGAATTTGTGATGAAATATAGATGTGGTGTGTAATTTGGTGAGCAGAGGCGGTGGTGGATTGGATGGGATATGGCGGAACCACCCTCACTTTCGCCGGCCGTGAAAGAAAGCATGCTATTGAAAGGGGCCTTTGCAGTGGGTGGAATTATGTCCACTCTTGTCATCTATGGAATCTTGCAGGTACACTTCTCAGATCTTGAAGTTTCGGGCGTCTCATCGCATATGTTTTCAATGTTGCCAGAATTAGTTTTCTGTTTTGTTGATTTCATCTGTTCGAGTCTGAAAATTTCAATCAAGTGGAATTAAATTATTTTCGCACTGGTGCGTAATTTACGAAGCCTTTTGCATGTTTTAGCTGGTACACCTGTGGAGAAATTAGCATAAGAACATGGTGGTAGTGATTTTTTTTGGGCTCAATTTGAATGGGTTTTTGAATACTTCAAAGTGGCCTTAGAGAGAAGGTAAGGTGCCTATTAGGTTATTCCTTATTGCTTTCTACTCGTACTCAGAAGAAATTTTGATTAGTGCTTTCAATCTTTTGTTTTTTTGAAAGAATGTGCGAATAGACACAAAGATCCACTGGATTTTGGTGTAATAAGGTTTGGGTTTTGTAAGGGATTATCAGGTTGGGAAATTACAAGGACCTACGATTCAGAACCAAGTATCAGCCCCTTAGAGGACTCCATATACAGTTCTTTATAATTCATCATAGGTGTGAACCTTGTGATCAACTTTAAGTTCGTTCGGGAAATTTAATTGCACAATTTGGAGTGCATTATATGTTTGTCAAAGCAATGGGAACTACAACATATTCTTTGAAGGAAGGATGACAGGCTAAAAGTTTTGTTCACTTGGCTGCTGTCTATATTTCTAAAAGTTTTGTTCACTAGGCTGCTGTGATTCCTCCTTTCACTATTATTGTCTTGGCTGTAGTTTCTTGCTCATTAACATTCCTTATTAAATGGTAAAGGAGCCACTATTCTCATTTTGGAAGTTCAACATCCTTGTGGCAATGTTCATGCTATTGCCTAATCTGCAATTTTTATTTATTTATAGAATTTTTCTATTTTTTATGCCTCTCTCAGTGCAAATCATTCAGTTATTAATATTGAACGGATTCATTGAAGTTTATTGTTGCAGGAAAAGATCATGCGAGTTCCCTATGGACCAAACAAAGAATTTTTTATGTACTCGTTATTTCTTGTCTTCTGCAACCGCATTGCTACCTGTGCTGTCTCTGCTGGCACTTTGCTGGTAACTGTTGGTTTTGTGGTTAATTCATCAGTTTTTCATAGGTCTTACAGGACATGCGCTGCTTCCCCATAACACAATTCACATCAGCAGAATTTTCCTGCTACTGCCTTTACACACAATGATGAATTATATATTTGTTGTTACTTAAGGCATCTTATTTAACCAGACTCTTTAATCAATCCAAATTTTGTTTCTCTTCTAGGCAAGTAAGAAAGCCATGGACCCTGTTGCTCCAGTTCACAAGTATTGTGTTGTATCAGTATCTAACATACTAACCACAACATGTCAATATGAGGTAAATTGTGTCCAATTTCTTTTTTTTTTATCTTGATTTCTCCTGATGTAATAATTTCAAATATGCTAACTTCCTCCATATTGGTTAGAATTTTGTTTAATTTATAGTTTACATTGGAGGATGAGAAGTCACTAGTAATTATTGCATCAACTTTATTGATGTGTGTTCTGTCCAGGCCCTCAAGTATGTCAGTTTTCCTGTTCAGACCCTGGCAAAGTGCGCCAAAATGATACCTGTAATGGTAAGTTAACTTTGCATCAGTCTAGGTGTTAATCTCCGAGATCTCCTTCTTTAATAGCAGTATCACTACCAAAGACAACAATCCCTACATTCTCATTCTCAAGATTCAAGGCTATTCCTTTCACACCGCTGAAAAATCTATGTTTTTTGTAAAGATTACTGACCTCATTTTATTTAATCTCTACAATAAGCTGGCTTAAATTAGGTTTGTTAACCATTTCTGGACCAACAAGTGGAATATTGACAAAAAATATATATAAGGTTAGAGTTTAGCAGAGAGAGCAGGGGGGAGAAGTTGAAGATTGGAAACTATCTAAGATTTTTAAAATGATTGTACATTTTGCTAATAGGTGCTAAACTCAGTTTTTATTATTAATTTTCTCGTCAACATCCCATTTGAAATAGATTTTTTGCGCATTCAGAAGAAATTTCAACTATTTGTCTTCAACTTGTTTTCCGTTTTACATCCCCATGATGAGGCAAATTCGAGCTCATGCCACACATTCATGTTTGGCATTTAACTAGTGGGAGAAATGTAGACGCGTATTTAAAGTTTCTTTAGTTTTGGGACCTCTGCCTATTGTCTCATAAGTTGGTATGGCAAGTGATTTTGTGTCCCAATTTTCACGCATCTTTCTTTTGAAAATTTGAGCCCTATACTTCATAAACCTTTCCAATTTACCGAAGTTTGAGTGAGACAGATCACCAAACAGCTTATTAAACCAATAATTTATTGTTCATCATTGTAAGAATACCTTGCCAAACCTTGTTTGCCTTCTGGTTGTCATCCTTGTAAACCTTTATTTCTACAGCTGGATGAAATTTCCTAGAGATTTTGTTCTTGAAGCAATGGGAAGGGGTAAGGATCTTCAGATTGGCTGACTATTCGTTTCTAATATATCAGATTCAACAATCTTCAAGAACTTGATTTGAATAATATGAAGACGATGATATGGTCGGGGAACATGAAGTTTGGAAATGGTTTTGTTTAATCATCTCTTTTACTTTACCTTCTTTCCCCTTCTTAAGAAAGTCCTCTGAGGGGGACCGTCCAATATAACTCTAGTTCCAGCTAGAAGTCAATTGGTCGGTTAAGTTAATTAATTGTATCCCTTCTTTTGTGTTGCACCTGCAATGCTGCTAATTATCTTCATTTTTTACTTGGCGTACATTTGCCATTATCCTTCCGAATGTTGGTTCACTCATTTTTAGTTTACCAAGTAAGTGGTTGACTTTTTTGACTCATTTTCATTTTATTATTTATGCAGCTTTGGGGTACTGTCATCATGCAAAAGAAATACAAGGGACATGACTACTTGGTGGCTTTTTTTGTGACCATTGGGTGTTCATTATTTATTCTATATCCGGTAAGAACTATCTCCCTATATTCCTTTAGTAACAATAGCATGACCATTGAAAATGTGTTTCTGTTTAGGGTAGTTAGGGATCAGGAATGCTGTATTTTCAAGCTGTGTTCAAGAATATTTGTTATCAACAGTGTATTGGTACTACAATAATATGGCTATCCCCACACATCATTGTTTAGAGTTATAAACCTGTGGAATCTCATACTTTTTTGTAATTACTCAAGTGTTTCGGAACTTGAAGTCAGTTTTTTCTTGATGGACAAAAAACTACTTCTTGGACAACTCAGGTAAGCTGCAGAGTTGTCACCTGAGCACACAGCAGTTGCAGCTGTTAGAAAATTATATAACCAGTTGGAAACTTATTCTATAAATAATACAATCAAGCATTACATCGTGATTCTTGTAGCAAATGGTGGGCAAGGTTGTTTGTACATATACGTAAATATGTGCTACATGAAATGATGGTATGCTAAGGTCCTTTTTTACCCAAATTAGTTGGTTAAACGATCTGTATGTTAGGTCAATAGATCCACTGACCAAAAATACTCTTACATATCAGTGACATCAATTACACCTGTTATCCTCCCTAACGATAAGATATTGCAAAATTAAATTAGACGTTGGCTACTACATTATATCTTAAAGCTGTGGACATTTTTTTTTGGGAAAGGAAATGATGAATTTGTTAGGAAGTGAGAAAATACATGAACAAAGGTCAGGACTCGCTCAGAGGGAAAAAGAAGCAGCAACAGAGGTACAATACATATAGCCAACACCATGATGATTAATTCCTGAAAGACCACAGAATCCTTCATGGAGGGTTAGAGGAGCATGGCAAGCAGATATAAGATAGGATAATCTAACCAACCAATCCACTGATTCCGAGCCCTCCACCCCCTACCTCTTTCAATTAAACGCTGCTGGACACCCAAATCTAAAGGTATTGTAAGGCCTACCAAAAGATTCAAACCATATGCAATCCAAGCAAACCAACTTTTTCTTGTTGAGCAAGGGTCCTTTTATAGATACAGCTAATTTACACACTTGGAGAATGCCCATTAGAAAAGGCTTGTAGGAGCAGTTGTCCAAAAGAAATGCATAACCTGGAATGACCTTTGTGCACCAACTGGAAAATATTGATTGAATGGGTTCTTCGAAAACATGTCATACACACTGCAGAAAGATAAGGGGATGGTGGAAAGAAAAACATCCCATGCATGTTAAGCCACCAAGTAATACATTACTAAAGCGATTCATAGGTGGTTAACATTTATAGTCTTGCATTTGCTACTTAGATTCACTGCTTAATTTTATCAAAAGATCCAAAGTAAGGTTTATATTCTTAACTATCACTGAAGCAAAGAAAGCCATTCTGACGGAGCATGAGGTCACAGAACACTTAATGTAGTTAGAGATTCTTGAACTTTTTGCTGGGTTGATATTATGTCATTCAAGTATGTTACAGAGTGCTTTGATAAGCAGAAGTGTTTGTGGAGACTTGACAGTGAGTTTTGGTATGTGCTGACTGGAAAGCAAAGGTCGAGAATATTGTTTTCCTCCCTTTATTAGATATGCCTTTCTCTGTTTATTCATGTATTTGTCCTAGGCGTTATGTATTTTGTTTGGAAGGCATATCAGGTGTCTTTTTCTGTGTTTTATGGCTTTCTAGTATAGGAGTTGACATAGGTCTCATCTTGAAACCTTTGCGTTAGGGACTAATCCAAGATGGAGGTCCATGATAAACTTTGGAAGATGTGTTTTCAAAGAGATGATAGGTGCTGATAAAATCTTGTGGCTTTTTGATATAAGTTGAATTATTTGGTGCATTGCTTTTAACTGCAGGCAACAGTTGATATCAATCCTTATGGTAGAGGAAGAGAAAGCACAGTGTGGGGTGTTTCCTTGATGATTGGCTATCTTGGGTATCAATTCCATTATATATTCTCCTTCCCTCCCCCATCTTCAAACCCACAAAAAAAAAAAAAAAAAAAACCCTCCCCATCATGGGAAAAACCCCTGCAGTTTAAATATACCAATTCTTTCACCTGTTCAGATTGCTGTACGAGCATTGATAAATGCCATTTGCTTCTCATCAACTGTATGAGTTTAATATATTACCATCCAGATGACCCAAGAAAGTATGAAGGGGAAGATGAATTGCTGTTCTTTTCCCATGATTTTGATTTCTCTTTTTTATGTCCCACAGATTTGATGGCTTTACAAGCACATTCCAGGATAAATTATTCAAAGGTTATGATATGGAAATACAGAATCAGATATTCTACACCACACTATGCTCTTGCATGCTCAGCTTGAGTGGTAATTCCCTTTTATCTGAATCTCATGAAACCCTAAACACTTTCTTAAACTCTTGCCTTTCTGTAGTATCATGAATTGATGGTTCTTATTGATTGTTAGGAGACAATATGGACTTATTTATCCCAATCTATGGTCTTTTTTCAACTTTATTGTTTCGATACTATACTTTCTAACTGAATAATTGGAAAGCATTTTTTGCGAACACATTTCTATATTGAACCACACTTTCATGAAGACAACAACAGTTTGAGAAATAAGTTAGAAATTACGGTATCGGAATAAAAAAGATTTAAGATCATAATAAAATAGCATTTGATTAATAAAGTTTCTTTAGTGGTGACACAAACAAAAGCGTTATGGTTGTGCCAATTCCTATTATCTTTTGCCTCTATTCTTGGATTAGTAAACACAAGTGTTCTATTTATTGGCTTGGAAATTGTCATATTGAGCTAAAACTTCCCCTTTGAGGTTTGTGGTTTCACTATTTCACATATGAACAAAGAGGTTGATTGCATTTATGATATTAGCAATGCACGACGTGCGTTGCACGTAAATAAATTTAAATAATATTATTTTTATAGAAAATGTGAATTTTATGTGTAATTAAATTAAATAATAAATTAAGTGCCAAAATAATTAATTTATATTTTAATTATTACTAAATTTAATTATTGATTTATTTTATAAATTTTTAAGTAACTAATTTTTTATTTATTTAGATATTTTTTCGACCCCTTTAAACATTTGTACATCTAATTAGTTAATTTTTATTTTTGTTAAATAGATTGATTAGATCGCTTATTATTATTATTTTATTGCATATCACAAAATAAAAAACATATATTTGGCCGTAGAATTCAATTTGATAACTACATGTGTATAATAACTTAATATGTATAGGACTTTACTTCTTCATATAGATATAGATAATTATATGTAACTGTATTACTAATAAAAGAATTTAAAATAATTTAGAAGTCCTTATAAAAGATTCAAAAACAAGTTGAAAGTCAAATAGGTGTAAAAATAAAAATTAGATGCAAATATATAGGCGGGTATAATTGATTTTATTATAATAATTAGGGATAAGATAGGAAATCAAAATTTTTTCACAGATGCTGACATTTATAAGTAGTATAGATAAAGATAAATACAATATATAGTGCACTTATAAATGGTGCAGCAAGGATTTAGGAGAATTTGCTCAACCAAACCTGGGTCACCTAGGATGAGTAATTGTTTTACAAATTTTGGGAACGAGACAGGCTCCACATTGCAGATTCTGACTTTGGCTGACCTACAGTCTCTTTCAAAGTGAAACTAATTCATGGCATTTCATGAATAGAAATGAAATAGAAACTCCGCTGTTTTGTCATTTCCAACGCTCCTGGATGAAATAATTTATTGAGCTTTTAATTCTTTTCTTTTCATGTATGAATATGCATTATTACTTCTAAATCTGTTTTGGTTGCATTTCAGCTGTCAGTTGTCGATTATGTTGGCCTTTTCTGTTTGTATTTAGGTCTAATTCTCCAGGGTCATCTCCTCATGGCAGTAGATTTTGTATCTCGCAATACCGATTGTTTCGTTGATGTTGCACTGCTGTCAACGGTAGGTGATCTTTACAACAGTGCGATTCTTAACTGCTTTGAATAGGATTCCAAGTTCTCTATGTGCTCCTTCTGACTCTCGGTTGTCATGTGTTTACAAACACAACCATCTCACATACACGAATCAAGTACATGCCCATTGACCCATCTGACAGAAAAAAAATGTTAACTAGAATTTTCATTGCAGGTAGCGACAGCTAGTCAATTCTTCATTTCCTACACTATCCGCACATTTGGTGCCCTCACATTCGCCACCATAATGACCACAAGACAGGTAACTGAGGCTCCATCTTTTCCCTTTTGCTCTTCCTATCTGCAATCCGAATTGACAATGCCCCTTAAAATTCTCTTTGTTTATATAGTTGGTGAGCATTCTGATTTCTTGCGTGTGGTTTGGTCACCCCCTCAGCTGGGAACAGTGTATCGGAGCTGTAAGCATCTGTCTGAATCCTTCTTTATTTCAATATAGATTTTCAGGAGCTCAAATTCATTTCTTTGGATTTATGGAACAGGTTATCGTCTTTGGTTCCCTTTATGCAAGAAGCTTCTTGAAAAATAAACCCCAGAAACCTTCATCCTCGGAACAGACGGAAAATGGAGCTTCTAGTCCATTGAAGTTGAACCCATAGTACGAAATGGTTGCGTGATGGTAGGACTTTGTGATGCCTTTAAATATTGGGTGATAGCCTTATAGGTTCCTAACACACAGTGGAGGCAAAGCAATGAAAATGGCTTTGTTTTTGTTTTCTTTTTGTTTCACTTTTTTTTTTTTTTTTTGGGGGGGGGGGGGAGATGGGGGTAGTTATTGACCATTAGTCAATTTTGACTCAACATGTTGAATTAGTAACGTTACATGATTTGATAAATAATTTGATGTTAACCAGACTCGTTTATTAATAGTGTCGTATTTAAGTTAAAATGCCTAACTCATGAAAACAAGTTAGAGATATTTCGAATTGCTTTTACTAAGATCTAAATTGATTGAATTTATAATTTACTAAGGGTAACCCGTGCTTGAAGGCATGGTAAGTGAGAAGTGATGGATTTTGAGGAGGAAAAAAAATTCAATATTAATGGTTTTAAGAGGGATATAGGTGGTCGTTAAATTAATCTATTTAAGACCGTCGGATGAATTTATTAAAATCTGTCAAGTTTTATATTATAGATTGAGTAGACATACACAGATGATATGTTTAATTTAGCGGAAAAGATTTATTGGTTGGTGTAGATGAGAAGATCATGGGTTCATTAAACAATGTCCATATGGGGTGACATGTTTAAATTAAATAGGTCTGTCATGTTAAAATAAAGGAGTTTGATATCAACTCGGACCTATTTATTTGTCGAGCTAAGAGTTTGTGTTATTTTTAAGTGTGGATCTAGCAATAATAGTAGGGGTCACATTTTGTTGGTGGACATTTTTTGTGTAGTTTTAAAAATTTCAAGAGTATGTTTGCCAACTCTTTGGGCCTAGAGGTGGTCCAATGATTTTCAGGTTCAATTTCTTTTTACATTCTCTAAGGGTTAGACACTCTTGTTTTTAAGGAGATGGTCTAGCATGGTTTAAGTTACAGTGGTCAGTTGCTGAGTTCAAAGGAATACTCTTTTTTTTTTTTTTTTTAATTTTTTGAACCTTTGGGTCTCGGCTCTTTCATTGATAACCAATAGAAAGACTATCTGTTAACAAAATTGCCTTAAGCTCATCAGGTGGATTGTAAATCCAATTACAATGAAGTAAGCCCTTGTTCATTGATTTAGTCACCCAATTCGCTGCCTGGTTTGCATTCCTCAAAACAAACCTGAAATTCAATTTCAAAATATCAGATGACTTTAAGATGTTATCCATCAAGTTTGAGAGAATAATTGGCGTAAACCTGAATACCTTATAGCAAAAAAAAAAAGAGTATGTTTGTTTGCCCAGGGGCGGGCTAAGTTGTTTTGGGGCCTAACGCGAGGATTTTACGCGGCGTTTTTTTTATTTTTTATTATTAATATAATTTTTTATTTATTTTAATTTTCAAAATTACTAATAATTTTTTTGTATATTCTTCATGATCAAGAATTATTATATTACATTTTCGACCATCATTATAAAAAAATTTATTTGTTATTTTTTCATCATATAATTTCAATATCTTCTAATTATTTAAGATCTATCACTTATTTATTTCAAAATTTTCACTTAAATCTTTTGTTATTTTTTTATTACTAATAATAAATTTATTAATAGATTTATTTTTTTGTGATTCAATAAGTTTTTCTAATTTTTTTTTTTTTTTTCAAATTCCTTATTTCGGAATTGTTGTTTTTTAGTAGCCACAATTTTTTGACAATCCAATTTTTTTTTATAAATCAATCAAATACTCTACAAAAAACTTAATAAAAATCAAAATTATAAAACAATAACACTTAATTTTATCATTAGTGTTCCTAAAACTTAGGATATTATAATGCGAATAAGTTCATTGAAATTATATTTTGTATAAAATAACATTGAAAAAGAGAAAGCGCGAGTATAAAATAATATACCGGGATAGATTTGATGGCCTTTGTTGTGTGAATTAGAAAGACGGTCACAAGTCAAAGGGAAAAAAGAATCTTTTATTTTATTTTTAGATGGAAACAAAATTTTATTTTGTGTGTGTGTGTGAGAGAGAGGGGTTGATGTTTTACCAGGAGAGACACAGGAGAGAGAGTGTGTGTTTGATTGATGTAATTGACCGATTAGAAAGAGTAATTAATGGTATTGATTATTGACTTCTTCATTTTTCATGTGACAGTCTAATTAAAATTTCATGTTTTTAAGTAAATGAGTTGTGAGCTTTTTATTTTTGCTATATCACAAACACTTTTAAGCTTTTGGGCCCATTTTTGTTTGAAATCTTTTGTTAGTTTAAAGTACATATGACTTTTTTGCTTGGACTCAATTTTATTTGAGTTTAATTTTTTGGTTTCGATCATACTGAAGACTTATAAAAAATGGGGCCTTCATTTTAGATGGACTTAAAGCGATCGCTTCTTCGACCTAATTATTAGGCCGGCCTGTGTTTGCCTTCAAATATTTTCTTATACACCTATTAACTCTCCAATCCCACGTGTAAGTCCTCTGGTTAAATAGGATAGAATCCTTTTTCTTTCGTGTGTTGTCTTTTTATTTTGCAAAAATTAAGTAATTTCGTATTGACCGATTTATTTGATGGATTTAATGATTTTACCTATTTGACATGTGGACCGTTAAAATCACATTCGTTAAAAATTACGTGGAGGTAAAGTGAAGTTTATTCATTCTTTTTATACTTTTTGATTTTCTCAAATTGGTGTCAGAAGAATTCCCAGTATCCACAAATATAAGTTAAGATTAAATTCAGCGTAATGAGATGGTGTTAGCACTAAGATTGTTTTACTATAAATATATATTACAGAAAACTCATAAAACAAAGTGGCTGTAGTTTAGTGGTTAGAATTCCACGTTGTGGCCGTGGAGACCTGGGCTCGAATCCCAGCAGCCACATTGTTAGCATCTCCTTTCTTTTGAATTTTAATAATTTAATGGGTTCATATGTAAACCTTCTAATATTTAGTCGATCTATCGGTTACGCTCGCATGTCAACAAGTACTAATCAATTCATTTATATGATTTATTTATAGTCGTGTATATTCAAATTTGTACACGTATAAATCATGTTTATTTTTTGAATAAAAAGCGGTGTATTTTATTAATTACGAAATATCATAAATAAATAAAAAAGACATTAAAAAATCCGGAGTTCTCTCATTCCAAACAAAAACACTCTCAATAAATCTCGCTTGCTTGGCTAGACTAAAAGCCACTCTCAATGAATCATAGATATCTTGTACGAACTAAACTCTTGTAACTCTGTCATCACATTTCCAAGATTTTCATTCATAGAACCCATTCTTTCTTGAGCTTCCCATTCCTTGATTAAACGCAAAAATTGAATGGAGTCCCCTTCCAAACTGATCTGCAACACTCCTTGATCCCTACAAAACCACATTGCCTCCTTCATAGCAACAACTTCAACACCTATCGCCACCTCCCTGCTATAAAAACACCATTCATGTCGTTGATAACTACCCCCACACCCACATACTGACCTTCCGCCAGAACAACCCCACAGAAGTTTGCATTCAATGGACCAGCAGAAGGTGGTGTCCAAGAAGCCGAAAATTGATATTAATGGTCTACGGGTTTCATTAGCCTGTTGGAAGTTTTCTAAGAACCTTCTAGCTTCTTCAACAATGGTTGCAAGATTCTTTGAGGATCCAGAAAAAATCATCTCATTTCGATGCTTCCAAATCATCCACCACTGCAAAAGAAATAGAGCAAATTCATTTGCATCCAAGATATCATGTTTGTCCCTTGCCCACTGTTCTGGATTGACTCCAGAATTATGGATAATTCTGTGAAGTGAGCTCAGGTTCCATGCTAATTTTGCCCAATAACAATCTTGTAAAATCTGTATACTTGATTCAGTATCCCTTCGGCACACTTTACATAGATTGTCCTCCTTGATTTTCCTTCGCCATAGATTCTCGTTTGTAGGCAGAGCGTTCAAACAAAACCGCCATATAAAATTTTTGGTTTTATTTGAAATTCTTTACTTCCATAAAAAATCTCAGTTCATATTACCTGCGCTAGAAGATCCTTGCTGGGAACTAGTCCTCAGGTCTACAAAAGTCTGCTCCACTGTAACGAAATAGGCACTACGTACTGAGATTCTACTCCACTGTAACTAATAAATCGTGTGTTTATTGGGTTCGTATTATGTTAAGTTGAGTTTGTTCGATCAATTTATTTGATGATTTTAATGATTTTACACATTTAACAATCGGACTTGATAAAATCAAATTGAAAACCCAATAATTACATGTCAATTTTGTATTGGATTTGGTTCGCGAGTCGTGTGTAAAATAGTTCCGCCTCATTTACATCTCTAATAACACCCACAACATCAATTATCTCAGATTAAAAAATTCATATTTGAATAAAATATATAACATTTGACTCTACCTAAAATTTATCTAAAATTTTTATGTAATGGCATTTTCTTGACTCAAACTCAAACTCAAATTTATGTAAAAAAAAAAAGGTAAAAAACTTAATTTAATATAAACCTCTGTGTGTGATGGTAAAATCAAATTTATACTTAGATCTTTTAAAAATATTCTCATATTATCATTTCTTTAGATTTTTGGGAGAATTACACCTAGACTCCATGAGGTTTGTCAATTAATCACTCAGACCCCTTGACATTTGAAATATTACACACAGACCCCCTGAGGTTTGTGCGCGCTTAACACTTAGACCCCTGCTTGTAAATATATCCATTAATAAATTACACTTAGACCCCCTGAAGTTTGTAAGTATATAATATTTAGACCCCTTAAGTTTAAAATATTATACTTAGACCAAAAATACTTCAATTAAAGATAAAATATCAAATATTTTAAATTTTACAACCAAAATTCATGTTCTATTATACCATTTATTGAAATAAAATCAAAAATAAAAATTTAATTTTTTTTCTTAAAAAATCGTAATTATTATACAATTATATTGTTTATTTGAATTTAATTTGGGCGTTTAAATGACCAAATTAAAATACCAAACTACCCCAATTAAAGTTAAAAGATATTGTGTCAATTACAGTTTGACTCATTGTTTAATTTTTTACTTTTATTCTAATAGATAGTATAATTATATACTAACTATGATTTTTTTTTTTAAAATTAGACTTATTTTTTATTTTATTTTAATAAATGACATAATAGAACTTGAATTTTGGATGTAAAATTTATGTTCTATTATAAATGACTTAGACCACTTGTTTGAATTTTTTAGTTTCATTCCAATAGATAGTATAATTGTATACTAATTACGATTTTTTAAGAAAAAAATAAATTTTTAATTTTAATTTTATTTCAATAAATGATACAATAGAACTTGAATTTTGGTTGTAAAATTTAAAATATTTGATATTCAATCTTTGATAGGAGTATTTTTTGGCTAAGTATAATATTTTAAACTTAAGGGGTCTAAGTATTATATACTTACAAACTTCAGGGGGTTTAAGCATAATTTATTAACATATATATTTATAGCAGGGGTCTAAGTGTTATGCGCGTACAAACTTCAGGGAGTTTGTGTGTAATATTTTAAATGTCAGGGGATCTAAGTGATTAAGTGACAAACCTCATATGGTCTGGGTGTAATTCTCCCTAAATTTTTTTTTCAAACATAAATGATTCCATCCCATGAACATATTGCAGAATTTTTTTTGGTCAAATTAACATCCCAAGAGCTCATTTCAATCCACAGAATCAAAACAAGTACAATGGTCTGTGATGTTTCAAAATCCCTTTTGAAACTCTGGTCAAAGAAAAATTCACTTCAACAGAAGCCGATGAATGGTCTCTTCTAAAACCAAACAAAAACCCAACTACAAAATCCTTCTGAAACTCTGGTAAAAAAAACCCATTAACTTACCTTAATATTTCTTTGATTTTGTCATTAAGCAAGATTTATGGAAGCTGATGAGGGTTGTTGAACATCATAGCTTTCATGGTGGTGACGGACATATTTCCGATGAAGGAGGCTATGGTTTTTATTTGTATTATTCCTTGATAGATTTAATAATATCTCACCGAAGGGAGCTTTTGTAATATAGGATAATTTGGCCAAGTTATTCCACCATTTTATATGACTAGCATTGCACGATCTGTGTTGTATGTGAATATATTTAAATAATATTTTTTCATAAGAATTTCAAATTATAAATTTAATTAAATTGAATTATAAATTATGTGGAATGATTAATTCTTATTTTAATTATTATTAAACTTAATTATTGATCTATTCTATCCCTATTTGACTATTAATATGTCATTTGTTTAGATATCTCCCCGACCCATTAGACAATTTTCTATTTTTTTTACAATGAAGTGGCATTATAAAATTATCATTATTGAATACTTGCACATCTAATTATATCATAAATTTATTACATTTCTTGTCAACGAGGCTGATTTAATTGTAATACTATTGTTTGTATTATAATAATATGATATTGTTGCATATCAAAAAAGCAAGCATGACATATATTTAATCAGTGATTGTGGAAGCTCTTGAAAGCGTTCTTCTTTGAGATCGAAAACAATCAAAGCGTGCATGACATGGTCAAAATCACTCGACCGACGATTTGGATTCATCCAATACAAAACTCAGTTAATGCAAAAGTTTTGTGTCCATAAAATTTTTCACTTGTCGATTGTTCTCTAAGACGTCTCTTTGTCTAGAGTTATAATCTCGCACTTTGAAGTGTAATTTATTCCTCTTTTATCCTGAACACAAAAAGATTTAAGTAATTTGCACTCTTCAACACTGACGTTAAACCCAAAATAGTAATTGTTTTTTTTCTTTTATGGTTTGATGATTCCATGATTTCATGGGTGGAGATATTGTAGAGGGAAGTGTCGTGGCCAGAGTAGAGGCAGAATAAAACTTGTGTGACGTCGTCGTGTTTCGAGAGAGGCAAAGTCCAGTGGTGGATCACTGATGCACTGGCCTCGAATTTGTCGAGGGATGGAATCTAGTGGTGGTGGAATGATTCGCCACGGCAGGGGTGGATGGAATCTAGTGGTTGTGGAATGATTCGCCACGACAGGGGTATGTGAGAAAGAGGGCAAAAACTACCTTGGAAAAAGAAGGTTGTTGATTCGGTGAAATCACTTAAATACCCATATGCCAGGACGTGTGGTGTGATGCTCATGTGACCTCTTGTCGTCTGAATAATTGAAGGATTTTAACGGAAGGATTGAATTGAACCAATTTTGAAAGGTGAAGGGATAAATGACACAATGAATTGTTTAAGGACTTATTTGACACACTTGTAATAGTTTAAGGGTTAACAGTGTTTTTTACCCTACTCCAAGCATCCTTCTATGAACTACTTGAAATAGGACAATAATTCTAAGTATTCCAAATGACATCCTCTTTTCTCCCTTGAGAAAGGTAACATGCTTCACTAGACTATACTCTTCAAGTATTATCAGAAATTGCAAACTTAGGTCCCATTTGGTAATGTTTATGTTTTTCGTTTTTCTTTTTTTATTTTGATATTTGGAGAAAACCAGGAAAAAAAATTTGTTTGGTAACTGTTTTCATTTTTTTTACTGTCATCGTTTTCAAAACAATGGACGATTTTCAAAAACAGAAAAAAGTTGTTTTTGAAATATCAAAAACGTTTGACGCGCGTTGAGCATTAATGAGGTCAAGGGATCTAACTTTGTTAGTACCAAAAAAATAGACTTATTGGCCACCCATATAAATAGCAATTGATCTCCCAAACCCTAGCCCCTCTAACCTCTCCAAGCGCCTCTTCGTCGCCAGACCTCCCTCCCCCTCTCTCTCGCTCTCTCAGCCTAGACGGTGAAGGTGAAGGGTGAAGTTGTTCTAGTCTTCGTCTTCGATGGTGAAGGGTTCTCCATCAAGGTAAATAACTTGATCTGTCTTCGTTTTCTTCATCTGCGCCTAACCTAATCTGGGTTCTCTATAGCTGCTATTTTTTTTGCTCTATAGTTGCTTTGCTCATCTGTTTTGTGATTTGCTGATATGGGTTCTGTGATCTGTTAAGTTGTGTTGTATTTTATTTTATTTTATTTTTTTGCTTTTGTGCTATATTGTTTGAATTTTTTGCTACTGATTTTTTTTTTTTGCTCTCTGTAGTTTTTTTTTTTTTAAAGAAAAGAATTTTATAGAATAAAACTAGAATTACAAGAATCAAATGAAGGAATAACTTCTAAAGCTATATAATTTGGCTTTAATCCTTTAAAATGCCTTAAGAAAAGCCACATTATTTCAATGAACACAACCCTTTCTCTATAGTTGCTGTAGTTGGCTTGCTATTTTTTTTGGCTGTAGTTGGCTGATTTCAATTTGGCTGTAGTTGCTGATTTTTTTTGCTCTCTCCATATCTGCTGAGTTGTTGATTTTTTTTTGGCATGAAAAATGTATGTTAGATCCATGATTTCCATACTTTGTATTGAGAAATTATTATGGTTGTCTGTGGATGTAGATGGCCAATGTGAATGTCAGTCAGAACTTGGATAATGTTGATGTTATGGAAATTGAACCAACAAAAGTTGATCAACCGTGGCCTACTAAGAATGAGACAATTTTTATTGAGTTAATGGATGAGCAAGTTGCCTTAAAAAATAGGCCAATTACAACTTTCACTCGAGAGTCATGAAACTACATGCTTCAAGAGTTGAAACGAAGGACGGGCTATGCATATACCCATGAGAAACTTAAGAACAAATTTAATGCTCTAAGGCAAGTTTGGAAGGATTTTCACAAACTAGTTACAAACACCACGGGGGCTGGTTGGGATCCAGAGAGAAGAACTGTGACTTTTCCAAATGATGTTTGAGACAATTTGATCAAGGTATAAAAATGTTTATTACTTATATAAGAATTTATATAAAAAATATACTGTTAATTAGTTTCCTATCACTCATCTATTTATAGGTCAACAATCGTGCAAAAAAATTTAGGAAAAAATGTTGTCCACATTATGAGACATTGTGTAGAATTTACCAGGACACAACATCAATCGGTAAATATGCTCACCCATCAACCAAACCTCCCTCTGATAATGAAGATGAACATGATCTCAACTATGACCCAAAAGATGAGGAAGCTAATGATAATGGTGCTGATAACCCAGTGGATACCAAACGTAATCGAAGTCGATCTACCACTCCAACTAGTAGCCGACATCCAAAGAGAGAAACTTATGGTCGTGCCCTTACCAGTGCACTCACTGTGTTAGCCGATTCTGCAAAGCTTAAGACAAGCTACTACGAGAAAAAATTGGCAAGTGGTGGTGAGTCATTGACTTGTGTGGAGTCCTTAGGGGATTCAGTCAGTACAGATGATCCACATAAAGAGATGTTGAAGGCTTGCATGACTGCTTTGAACTCTCTCGAAGACATTGATGATACAGCTTACACAAAAAGCTGTTAAACTGTTGTGTGATGATGTAATGTGACGATAGTTGTTTCTTTCAATGCCTGAAAGTAGGAGGAGGGGTGTGGTTCTGAATCTGTGATGTTCTTGTGCTTGCAATGGTGTCATACAATATTATGTTATGTTATGTACGCTTTCTTTAATTAGGATTTATATGTAATAGTACTCTTTAAATGTTAAGTTATGTTATGTATGTTTTCTTTAATTAGTATTTATATGTAATGATACTCTTTTTTTATATTGCATCATAAACTCGGACGATTTGATTGAAATGATGGAAGAGGAAGATGAGGAGTGTATTGTTCAGATTGTTGTGTTACTATTGATGGAGGAAATTGATAGGCTCTCTTCAAAACAACCATGTAGAACATCTAAACTTAGGGGTCATGACTATGTCTTAGAATTAGTTAATGGACATGAAGATAGGTGCTATGATCAGTTCAGGATGGACCCTAACGTGTTTGTGTTATTTTGTGAGGAACTAAAAAGTAAAAGGAATTTGAATAGCTCTAGGTATGTGACAGTTCAAGAACAAATGACTATATTCTTACTAATTATATCTCACAATGAGAGAATTCAAATAGTAGCTGAGAGGTTCCAGCATTCAGGCCATACTATCCATTCTTATTTTCATCATGTCTTGAAGGCTGTTTGTAGACTTGGTGTCCATATTATCAGACCTCCTGATATTTCAATATTGTTCCACCTCAGATTCGGTACAATCCTAAGTACTATCCATTCTTTAAGGTAAGATATATTTTATTACTTAGTATTTGTTATGCACATTATTTATTCATATTAATGGTTTAGGTGTCGTGTTAGAATTGCATCGGCGCTATAGATGGTACCCATGTTGACGCGCGTGTACCGGTGGATGACCAAATACCATATCGTGGCAAAAAAATTGAACAAACACAGAATGTGATGTGTGCATGTTCATTCGACATGCGATGTACTTTTGTGATGAGCGGTTGGGAAGAAACTGCTAATGACTCAAGAGTATTTATTGAGTCTCTTCATGACCCAAAAAATAACTTCCCAATGCTTGGAGGAGGTATTTATTCAATTGTACCCTTATTTTTATTTATACAAATTATCATGTTAATTTACAAGTGTACTGTTTGACATATAAGTATTTTGTTATTGACTCTGGATATACGAACATGCCGAGTTTTTTTTCACCATATCATGGATAGAGATATCATTTACGTGAATATAGAGGTAGTGACTGACGTCCAAGAAATAAGATAAAGTTATTCAATTACCGTCATTTATCTATTCGGAATGTCATTGAACGTTGCTTTGGAGTACTGAATGCTCGATTTCCCATTCTCAATCAGATGCCCCCTTATCCCATAAAAACACAAAAATACATACCAACAACTTGTTGTACCGTGCACAACTTCATTAGAATGCATGCTCGTCAAGACCGATTGTTTGATGAGTTCAGTGATGAAAATAGGAATTGTACTGGCAATTCGGGATCGACTTCATAAAACCCAATTGAAGTAGATATCAGTCCAAACCAACTTCGCTAGATGGCTCGTGTGAGAGATGGCATTGCTGATGAATTGTGGGCAAGATTGCATGAGCATTGATAGACACTATTGTTGTTGGTGTTTATGAACTATGACTTTTGTTGTTGGTGGTGCTAACTTTAGTGTGGTGTTATTAGTATTAATATAACTATGAAGTATGAGATGCTTATGTGGAATGTTTGAAAATCATGGGATATATTTGTAGTATGTTTGAAAACTATTGGATGATCAGTTATGGATTGTTGTTTTAACTTTTTAATAGCATGAAATTATGTTAATGTATACAAGCTAGTCACCAAAAAAAAAATAGAAGTGTTACAACCAAACGAGTTTTCTGTTTTTGTTTTCAATTTTTTTTACAAATATAAAAGCAACCAAACACGTTTTCTGTTTTCATTTTTTGCTAATGAAAATTTAAAAATGATTATGTTTTTCATTTTTTTAAAAACCAAAAACTATAAACGTTTCCAAGCGAGCCCTTAATAGTGTCAAAAAGTTCTCACTTTTTGTTTTCTCTAATATCTCAATGCAAACGCAGTTACTATAATGATCAAAAAAAAAAAAAAAATCATGTTTTAAGTTAGTTATATGGAAACATGTTCCACTTTCATCCTCAACATCACTATATTGTAATTAGTTGCACAATATGCATGAATAAGAAAATTTTGTGTTCATCACATTTACATGGTTGCCCTATCATGTGAATGATTTGTCAAGGCCCTTATGTCCGGAGTGCTCAACTTTGTCCCAAAAATGAAACTAATTGAAGGGTGGCTATGCGAAGAGGGGTTTCCCATGTAAAAAGAGTGAAGAATGACCCCCTAATAAAGGAAAGAGAGAAAAAATGGTTACTCATTGTTACGTTCTTTGGTTAAAGAACTGGTGATAGGTCTAATTTCAACTAGGTTGGGAGTGGGACAAGAGTGCTTCTTCTTGTGTCTACCTATTTTGATCAGGAAAAACAAGAAGAATACAATTGGTTGATAAAGGGAATAGACTATTGGTTTGCTTCGAGGGAAACCAGCCTCCACAAGAGAACAATTAGATGAAATTCAACATACCTCTTTATTTCCACAAAACTCATATTTATAGACCCATTACAATGGACTTAGCATAACTCATTTCCTACAAATTAGCAATGCTCCTATAAAATAGAAACAAGATCAAACCAACTAAGCAATACTCATAGAAAATAGAAACAACTCCAAAAAGACTCGGTAAACATAAAAAACATCACCTGCAATCCCTATTTTATGTCTTACCACTAACCAAGACATCCTCTAGTGCCTAATGACTTGCAATAACTCTGCACACAAGACTTCATCGTAACACCCATTCATGCCCTTTTGCTTGCACAAAAGCTCCTCACCACACTTAGGATTCCCATTCAACATTCCAAATTATGAAGCTGATCAAATTTGGGGTCTAAATGATATTGAACCCTCACACTCCAATTACATTTTCCTAGGTCGTCTTATTAGTTGGGTGTGAAGCAGCTATATTATTGGATCAAAATAATATTATCAAAACTTTGAGGGTAAAAAATATAATTTGTCCCTTTTTTTCACCTAAAAATATTAATTAGATTATATTGGAACTTAGCATAAGTGGGAGGTTTGTGCGGACTATTCATTCGAACTACGAGTTTTGAGACCGACTATCATAAATCGAGCTAGTTTAAGGACATGTCTGAAACAATGGTGGCTGATCCTTAAACGATATAGGAAATATCAAACCTGAAAACTCGTTTGCAAGAAGGTGACCCGAGTTTTAAAGTATAATTAATCCTAATTTTTGTTTAACAGGCTATCACATGACGACCCTCTAAATAGGTTTTTGTTTTGGACTAATCTTAACTTGCACTCTGAAAGATCACTCAAATTTCAATTTATACCTTCAAAGTTTAAAAATATCAATTTACACCCTAAAAGATATAAATTCGTATCAATATGCACCTGAGGCTAACTCTATCCATTTTTCTGTTAAAAAAGTTTGAATAAATTATAAATTATACCCTCCAAGTTTAAATATTTCGTATTTATGATCCATAAATAATTTTATCCATTAATACTCGTTAAATAACTCTCAATTGTATCGTATCATAACATCTTCATGTTGTATTCGAGTCAATAAAAAATATTTTTCAAATTTTAAAAAAATTATAAAATACCTATTTTTGCCTACAATACTCGTTAAATAATTATTTTCTGTCTACAGTTAGATACAAACATTTTGATTGTCCAATCAAATTAAAGTTATATACGAATAACACAACTGTAAACAAAAAATAGTTATTTAACAAATATTATAGACAAAAAATTGGTATTTTTTAATTTTTAAAAAATATTATATGAATTGTCGTAAATGTGAAATATAAGACATAATGCAATTGACCCGACACGAAAATATTTTTGTATTGACTCGAACACGACACAAAAATGTTATGATACAATACAATTGAGAGCTATTTAACGAGAGTTAATGAATGAAATTCTTTTTAGATCATAAATGTGAAATATTTAAATTTTGAGGGGTATAATTTATAATTAATTTAAACTTTTTTAATGGTAAAATAGATAACTGTTAATCTTAGGTGTATATTAATACGTATTTATATATTTTAAGGTATAAATTAATATTTTTAAACTTTGAAAGTACAAATTAAAATTCAAATGATGATTCATGTACAAGTTGAGATTAGCCCTTTTTTTTTTTTTTCCCTTCTGAAAGACACTCTAAAATCTAAATAGTTAACCGGAGGGGAAAGAGAAAGAGAGATGGCACCACTGAAATCTCTGGAGCGGGAGTATCCAATAATCGACTCCAATTTCCAGCAGTTCTGTGCCTCGCATGGGATTATATCAGGTCTTTACTTTCTCACCCATTTACTTTCCTTCCTCATTTTCTCGAGAAAAAATCACTCTATTCAATTCTGCACGAATTTTTGTCTCTGCCCCTACTTCAATAATCTCATTCACAGCAAATAGTTCTGGTATTTAATCTTCTTCATTCAGTAGGCGTATTTTTCAGCTTATAAAAACTTCTGCGTTCTCCGTTTTTGAAGTAATTGAAATTTTCCATTAGTTCTCCGTTTGATTGCTGATGGAAAAGACATGAATAAAACAGGTAACATTTTAGGTTTTCAATTTATTGTGACCGACGAAAACAAAAGACTTTTTCACTCAGAAAATACACTACTTGGCCTAGCTTAGTTAACATGGTTGGTATCAGAGCTTCGAATCTCGCTGTCACTTAAATTATTCAAAGATTTCCATATGCAAGGCCTAAAATTTAGTCTGCAGTTAACGGGCGTGTTGAAGTATAAATACTTATGTTATACTATTTTTAACAATTTAAGCATTTGGAGGAGATGATTGTTTAACAGAAACCAACAAAACACAGGAATTTTCTTAGAAAGCAAACAGAGGCTGAAGGAATTTTATTAGAACAATATTAATTAGAATGCTGCTGGTGAATCTTGTACCATGTAAGTTAACTGGTGTCTCCCTGTGGAATGACTCAATAATTGTGTTGTTAATGTGCTACTTCCAATGTGCTAATATGATCAATTGGAGAGATCAAGTCTGCCTGAGCTCAGAACGGCTGTCTCTTGATAATTCCTTGATTTCAAATCGCGGGTTTTAAGTTGAATTTTGATAGGGGTGGGATTCTTACCAACATTGGGTCTGATATATGTGAATGTTTTGTAAATGCATATGAAATACAAATTGTCTTCTACTGCAGTTCTTAAAATACATCTGATTCTAGTTGGAGGTAGTAAACGAAGGGTACAAGTTCTAGGATTTAAACCTATCAAAAGTTTTTAACTGATTGAGTTTTTTTTTTTAATCAAAGTCTGGGTTAAGTATAATTGCGAAATTACTGCAGAATGTTAAATTGTTTATTTAGTTTTTGCATGAGTTGTGAGAAATGTGCACTTAGTTGCCACACGTACCAAGTTTTGTATGATAGAAAAGATGTATGCAGAAGTCATGATTTGTGACTTCCATGGGACACTCCAGCCTTATGTTTTCCTAAGATCCTATTGCAACAAATTGTGGTGTACATTAATGAAATAAATGTCCATGTGGTGCATGCATTTGGTTAGTTTTCTAGTTGCAGGACTTAGATTTACGTTCATTGCCCTTGTATTATGTTAGTTTCAACTTCATTGAAGACTGATAGGCATTGTTTTTCAGTATTTAAACAAACTTGCTTACCTGACAAGTTTTGTCCTTTTAATTAATCTGGTCTCATTCATCTTCAGTGGAGGATTTCCTCATTCATGACCTTTATATGCTAGTGGCTTTGGCAGAACAAAACTCTACCTCAGAGAGATTAAAGCAGGTTAGGTGTTTGGGAAAATCTACACACCTATGTAAATTTTCCTAGTATTATAGTACAGCATGAATTTTCAAAATATGAGAGTACTCTATGTGTCTCTCTCTTTTGTGGGCAAGTAGGGAATTACCCAGGTCCTGTCTATCATAGATGGCCTGCATCAACCATGGCTAGATGGTATGGAGTTGCTGGAAGATGCTCAACAGAATAAACGTATACTATCGATGGGGTGTGAAAGGTTGCTTGAGCCTGAATATACACAATTTGCTTTGGCTATGATAAGTCTATGGAAATACCTAGATCGCTGATTGCATTTTTTGTTAAATAGGATCGATATGTTTCTTCAAGGTGGACTCCGTGAAGGACATCTTACAGAATTAGTTGGACCATCATCCTCTGGTAAAACACAAGTAAGATTTTACTCCAGATGATAATTTTGTGCTAATAATCCAAGGTTCCAGATGCTTCTACATGAATTCATGTGATCTTTGGGGCATAAAATTATTACAGTAATCTTCACCTTACTTTTGATTGCCACTATTGTGTTTTTATACAAAATACTTGTATGACTCAGGTTTGCCTACGAGCTGCCTCCAGCGTTGCGAAGAATTATTTGGATAGTGTTCTGTTCTTAGACACATGCAACTCCTTTTCACCTAAACGCATTGCACAGATTGTCGGCCAGATTTCAGATCCTGACAATAAAGAAGTAAGCATCAATGTGCTAGACTGTTATTTGTTTCTTTTTTAGTTCATCCATCCACAACCCAATCCAGAAAAATATATTCCAGAAGCATAGAGTAGACTTCCTGTGGGGGGGGGGGGGGGGGCTTGTGTGCCTTCCACTTTACAATTTTTAATCCAACTATTGGGCCAGTTGCCTGCAGTTGGGTCTGGACAAGTGTCGTAACTTCATGTATAGCTGCTATAGCAATCACTCTTTCTTGACTTGCCTGTGAACTTGATATATGCACCTCCTAGAATGAAAAATAGGCCAATATGTGTGGGAATGTGTGGAAATGTAGGCTTGTAAATGCAACGTTTCTTGTTACTGGTGTGTGAGATTGCCTTATACCATGAGGCCTTGAGATTTCTAGTGCATGTCTGTCCGCTTCCTTTATTAAAGCCTCTCGTTCTTCTCTAATGTTCTCCTCTGTCATCTTTCTTGTAGGTGAACAAAGTTATTCAGCGAGTAATGAACAGTATAGTGTATCACGCTGTGTTTGACATCTATACGTTGTTGAATGTGCTCCATCGTCTAGAGTTTAATTTGAGATCTCAGGTGAATGAACATTGACCTTTCCGTCATCCTTTTATTCTTTTTTTTTTGTGTTGTTGGATTTCTTGGTTACATTCTACTAGAAATTGGATAGCCTTTTTGAATGCAGAAAGGTTCGCAGGTGCGGCTACTTATTGTTGATTCAATTTCATCGCTTATCAGCCCAATTCTTGGAGGCAACGGTACAAATGGTGCGTCTACTTGTGTGCACATAACAGCTATCTGACTATTTGGGACTATCTCTTTTATTTGCTTAAAAGCTCCATGTAATTTGCACATGACAGTTTCTTGAAATATTATTCTTAGAATTCGTAAAATGTAAACATGCACATGCTTGGTGCTTTTCATCTTACTGGGAGTGGTAAGTGCTGACCAAAAAAAAAAGCGTGGTAAGTGTATGTACATTCTTCATATTGTACATCCATGAAGCATCATGATTCTTTTCAGGATAAGGCAGGATCACAGTGAAACAGTTTATTAATATTTTTAGAAAGTTTAGTCAAATGGATGTGTTAGGCTTTTCATACACATGCTGAAATGAATAATGAATTATCAGCAATATTTAATTAACTTGGAAAAATATGTTACAAGAGTTTGAAGGGCAGAATGGGAAGATCTTCATCAAGCATACCTAAAAGTTCCTGAACTAGTCCACAACCCCCGGATCCCCCAGCCCCAACACACAAACTCTAATAAAAATCATAGAACTTAGAGGACAATAACACAAGTTCTCGAACTATGTTGTGCAGTTGTGCCTTTCATATGCACTATCTTTCTTCTGTCTGTAGATTGCTCTGTTGGCATCAAATTTAGAGACAATTCAGACTTCTCAGTGCCCAAGCCAAATGGCAAGCTTTTTCTCTTTCGAAGGGAAGGCTAGGATGCACAAATATAGATAAACCAGTATGGAATGGAAGTTGTGTATGGGCTCTACCAACCAATTTAAAATGGATTCCTATACACATATTCATAGATGTATTACTGTTAAGTGACACTCCTACAAGAAAAAAGAATATCAAACACCACTTAAATGTTCTGCCACCGAATGGCTTGCCTATATAAAATTCTTTGTCTTGTGTGTTTGATATCTTTAGTAGTTATCTGCACAATTGTGGATTATTTTTAGACCAACTATTCATAGAAGACCTTTGAACCATACTTTGTCAGTGGAATTGGGCTTGTGTTGGCAAGTAGTTGATTTTGGCAAGATCAAGAAGTTTTCCTTTCAGTTAAGACATTGTATTTTTGTTTATTTAAACTCAAAATGCATGTGGGAAAATTGTTGATTGTGAGCACGTTTTGATGTTTCTTTTATTCCTAGTCGATTTTTATTCAATGATAAAGGCCTATTCATTAATTTGTGGAAAAATGTTATGACATTTATCTGTAGAAGTAATGGCTTGTCCTTGGTTGGGAAAAACAGGACGTGCTTTAATGACTTCTGCTGGAATTTTACTAAAGAAGTTAGCACAACAGCATAACCTCGCTGTATTGGTAGGTTTTGCACTTAAAATTACAGTTGCATTGTCTTGTCTGATAGATAATATGATCTCTTCTTCGTAAAAAAATAGTATGATCTCTTCCTTTGTATGCTATGCTCTAGGCGTAACAGGAATACCATTGATCAATTCTTACTCAAGCTTTACTTTTTGTAAATACAAATTATGTCTTATTGTACAATTCCGATGCTTAATTATTACAATTGCCTACTTGTTGATTAATATCTAACTGTGAATGATGTACTTAAGGTGACTAATCATATGGTGGCTGGAGAGCAAGGTATTCTCAAGCCAGCACTTGGAGAGAGCTGGAAGAGCATTCCACACGTACGGCTTCAGCTCTCCCGTGACCACGGGAGCAACATCTGCAATATGTCCATTATTCGACATCCCCACATGGTATTTTTACCTTTTGACATAGTTCTGATGTTGCAGCGTATGGACTGATACTTTTGATGCATGGCTTTAAATTGCCCTCTTATTTCTTTTCTACACCAGTCATTTTCTTAAACCAACGGGCAGCAGTATTTTTGTATACGAGACGCTGTCCACCTTTGTTCCTCGGTGCTCTTCCTCTTTGTGCTTGTAACTATTTCTGTCATTATAATCATGTTTTTCAGGCTTCTGGTGAGGAGGTGAAATTTATGATTTTATGATCGATCAGTTTGGCCTATGTCTGGAAGTTGTAGAGTGAAGGAATGTATCGAAAGGTAAAAACACGGTCAAAGTTGTTTCCCGATATGACATTAGAATGGTGGTTATAAAGGAGGGAATGTTGCTTGAGGTTTATAAGAATCGTGAACTTGGTAAGAAGGTGATCTTACTGTAGATGCATGTTTTATATACATAGCTATTAATCATTTAAGTTATTTTCTTACATGATAGAATGTTGGGTAAGTATGAAACATTTGTATGAAATAAACGTAGCCGAAAAAAGAGAGTTAGTTTACATGTATTGTAAGACAAGAATAGAATTGAATAGGAACAATATGAAAATCGATATGATATTTTATAGTGATTGTTTTAAACATCAAACTTAGTGTTACAAAGTTCTAATCAACCCACTCAGAAAATGGGAAACACACTCCATTTCATCGACTCCATCTAAATTCTGAACTCCAGGCTTCATTGTAGAGTATATATAAAGAGCCACACTATTGTGTCCCATCAGAACTAACCCAAAGGAAACCACCTTAAACATCAGTATCCAAAAGCTTCACATCCTTCTGTCAAACTCATGGCAACCAGAAAGTTCTTTCCTTTTCCACACAAAGCCATTGTCTCCCTAGTTTTCCTAGTCCTGGCAATCACATGTGCATCCTCAGCTCGGATCCTCGAAGAGGAGGAACCACTGGCCCCTGTTGTTGCACCCGAGGCATCCGATTCAGTTGGACAACCGGTTTCCGGTGTAACTCCAGTGGGTACTGCCCCAGCTGCTGCCACTAGTGCTGCAACCCCTGATCATACACTTTCCTTCTTCATGCATGACATTCTTGGTGGATCAAACCCCTCGGCTAGAGCTGTGACCGGGATGGTAGTCAACCCGGCTCTCAGTGGTCAAGTCCCGTTTGCCAAGCCGAACGGTGCTGTCCTCCCAGTGAACAATGGTGTTCCAGTCAACAATGCCAACAGTGGAGTTATTAACAACAATAACATACCCTTCCTCATTGGACTCGGTGGAACCACATCTAATGTGATGCAAAACAATGGCAACAACATTATTGGAGGCGGTTTTGGGTTCCAGGTCCTGAATAGTGCCCAGATCCCTGCTGGGGCCACCCTCTAGAAGCTCATGTTTGGGACAATGACAGTGTTCGACGACGAATTAACCGAAGGCCATGAACTCGGGTCTAGATTGATTGGAAAGAGCCAAGGATTTTATATCGCAAGCTCAGAAGATGGGTCAAGTCAGACCATGGTTTTCAATGTCGTGTTTACCAGCGACGGTTATGCTGATAGTCTCAGCTTTTTCGGTGTTCATCGGATGGCAGTCTTGGAATCCCACATTGCCTTCATGGGTGGCACTGGGAAGTATGTCAATGCTAAGGCTATGCCACAGTCAAGGCCATTCCTGGTGCAGCAAACCAGCACAATACTGATGGAGTGGAGACGGTACTGGAGATAACTGTGTATCTCACTTATTAGTGTGTTTGGGTTTGATTGTGGCTGTCTGGGTATATGCTGAGATCTCTCTTTATGAGAGTGCAAAAAACACATGGAGTATCAAAATTTCTTACTGGTCCAGGAGACTTGTTTGTTAGAACAGCGACCTCGTACTTGTAAGGCTATAACTGATCAATTTGTGATGCTGCAGCATTTTCTTCTTTTTTTTTTTTTTGGCGGGGGACATCGAAATGATGAAGCTTTAATACTATTAACCATGCATCACTTAAGTTAATCGAAGGATCAATGATAGAATGTTTGTAATCCAAGAGATGAATCGTGACGATAAAATGTCCTCAGTGACAGATGTTTTGCCATCATAGTCGTTAGAGAATTGAATGGTTTAGAACATGATTGCATTGCAGGTTGATCGGTTCATCTCCCCTCTATTGAAAAAGTCTCCATTTTTATGGTTGACAGTAGGTGATGTGTCAGATCAATCAGAAGTGAACATGTGACGTCATTCGGAGGAAAAATAATAACGATAAAAGGACGACAGAATCGCCTCAGGAGTGATGTCACTTACAAAAATGTGACGTCGTTCGGGAAAAAAGTTATAATAACGGATGAGAATTCCTTCGGGGGTGACGTCACTCTATTGCATACGACATCACTCGGGGAGCTTTGTTTGTTGGGAATGCATTGGAGATGTCTACTTCACTCGGGGAGCTTTGTTTGTTGGGAATGCATTGGAGATGTCTACTTAGGAATAAACGAGGAAAAAGATTTACAAGAATCTGTACTCAATTGTCAACAAACGTGGGTCCATTATCTCATGCTGTCAGATCAGGTATGATGACACACCGTAGACATTTATTACTGCAAGGGAAGTTCTTCAATGTCAAATCTTGCAATTAACAATCGCCAGAGACTTAGACGTCGAAAGATTAATGTCATTAATGTGCGTTTTGTGAACGTGCAAAAGAGTTGGGGATCAAGGTTAGAAGGGATTCCGACTCGACGCCCAGCCACCTGACAAAGTTAGCCAGGCATCCTTGCTGTCCTAGGGATTAACCAATCAGGAAGCCTCCCGCCAAGGGAATCATATGAGGTTTCTTCAATAGAGACGCCCATCTCTCAAGCAGGTATAAATAGCACTCTTAGTCGAATGAAAGAGGTGCACACAACATATCCTCAACCCTAATACCGAACATTGTCTCATTCCCTCCTCATAAATGACTTAAGCATCGGAGGGGAATCGCCGGAGACATCTACAACCTCCCTTTTCTGTAATTCTTAGGTCTTTCGTCACCCTCACACCACAAGGCTACCATTGAGCATCAACTAAAGTGCTGCTATCTTACTATTGTGCGAGAAATTACCCACACAATGGTAATTTTGTCAACGGATGCGTCTCGGACCGAATTGACTAACTTAACCCTTAAGGATTCTTTGATATAGTCGGGTTGATTGCCTCTTATATATGTACACCATGGTATTTTCCAGATTATGAGTCTATTTGGAGTTAGCTTAAATAGATAGTTTGTAAGGATTTTGGAGTAAAATAAGCTCGGTCCATTTGGATGTTGACTTTTTTACCAGCTTATGCAACAGTTTTTTGGACAAAAAAAAACTTATTTAGGCTGATTCAAAAAACTGATTTTATGAACTTTTCTTCCAGTTTTTTGGAGTTTTTTTATAGGTCTCACATAATTTTTTAGTTTATTAGTGACAAAAAAAATTTAAAATTTATCTTTTAGGAAGTATTATGTATAATCTATACATACATGTAGTTATTATTTTTTATTTTGACACAAAAAACCAAAAAAAATAGAAAGTCACTACAAACCGACTTTTTTAACTTTTTCAATTTTTTAAAAAACAACCTAAACGATTTTAGAAGACTTTTTTTAAATTTGACTTTTTTGCAAAGTTTTTTAAATCGTAACTTTTCACGTAAAAAAGTCAATTTTAAACAGGCCCTATGTATGTCCTTTCCAAACAGAAAAATATTTATCAGATGATGACAACAAAAAAAAACAAAAACAAGCAAGTAATCATCCACCCCATGACCAAACAAAGAGAGAAATGTTAATTGTGGTCCCGAGAGACATTATGGTTGACTCAATATTGTTCATTATATGGCTATTTAACATATATCTCGAATTTACATTCTAAACACGAATTTAAAAAATAAATGATTGAGATGACTTTCACTAAAAAAAAGCAGAGGGGAAAAAGTATGTCATGCCTCTGTCCCAACCCATAAGCTGAACATGTCCTTGAGTGAGGACCATTGCCAGCCGCATGCAGACCCATATGTCTCCACATATCATCATGATGTACATGCATGCTGTCATATTCTTGCTTAAACATGACCTGTCCACTACTCAATAATGCATGAGATGTGTATGGTACTCAATGCTTGGGGGTCATCATGATGTTCCGTGCATTGGATTAGTTGGTTTTTCAATTGTGTTATGATCTCTATATTATCTTGCACATAGTAAGAAATTAGAGAAAAAATAATAACCATCTAACTAAGCCTTTGAAATAAGAATATGTATCCAAATCAAGGAATTGCAAGTTTGCAAAAGTCACCTTTGAAAGCACCAACTCTGAAAGAAGTGATGCAATTGAATCCTCTTTATTTGAATTCATCAAACAACCGTATTTAGTTGAATTTCACTCTGTGAAGTTTCGTCTCACTTGAGATTATCTAACTCTATTGGTCATGTGTGGTGTCTAGATTTACTCGAACTTGAGCTCAATTTGAGCATATAGTACTAAACAAGGTGAACAGGTTGTACATGAGTATATAATTTATAACCAAGTTGAACTGGATCAGCGAGAGTATAAGCTTGGCAACTAAGCTCGAGCTGAGCTTGAACTAATAATAGTCAACTCGAGTAAAACCTAAATACATCAAAACCCGAAAGAATTGACTCAATTAATACTTGATAGCAAAAGCTAAGTTGTTAAATTTAAAAGGGAAACAAGCAAAAGTCACCATTGCATGCTCCAAAAAATGATGAGCAAAGAGCACATGGGAACCAAACCATCTCTTTTACTTTACATTCTTTTGAATAATATATACAAAGATGACTATCATAGCATCTCTTAGTACTTCTACATTTACATTACACATCAGACAAGATTAGCCATTAAACTTCACCCTACTGGAATTTCAAAATATTTCAGTACATGGCTAAAAGAAACTCAAAAAAAAAAAGTTCTTGAAAGCCATTAGTGTCTCAGGCCAGCTGGAGACCATGATGATGAAGATGATGAAGTCGGAGATGGCCAAAATTCTGCATTCTTCACCCTTGAGACGCTTGTGAGTACCCCTAAAGGGGTCACATCCCCAACCACAGTGACCTTCTTTGTGGCCAAGTCTATACTAAAGGAGGTCACTCCTGCACAAACATGTACATCCAAATGCGTCCGTTTCATTTGATAGTTCAGTTGTTGAACAAAAGACGAGACGTAAAACTATACTTTTTTGAGTTTGAAGCTTATTAGCGACATAAAACATAGGTATAACCGATGTATGTGTTAATGAATAATTGTGTATTATGAATTATGCAAAAAATAAAATAAAATTTGCATGGTTTAAATGATTCCCGTTGAAAAAAAATAATGGCAATCCATCTAAATATTTATGCTTCTGATTATAAAAAAAAAAAGTAACTTAAATTACTTGACAAGAAAAAGCTTTAGCAAAACCCAAATAAAAATAGTACACAGAACTAAAGTACTTGCCTTCCATTCTGGAGATATGTTTTCTCACTTTTCCTTCACAACCCTTGCAATGGATAGATACCCTCAATTCCACAACCTCCAAAACCCAATAGAACACATGATATTAAGAGTATAATCACATTCATTAATAATAAGAGTAATACTACTGGGATCTAGAAAAGTAACCTAATTTACTAATATAATGATATGACAATGACATGGTTCAACAATATTATTGTGATTATAACAATTAAACATTTTAATTAGAACTCTATCGGTTGACACGTCATTAGGTCAGATTTTTAAGTTGCTGCATGCAAGAAACTAATTGTAAAACCAGTTTTCATTTGACATTAGGAAAAAAGAAGGAAGAGAGAGAGAGAGAGAGAGAGAGAGAGAGAGAGAGAGAGAGAGAGAGAGAGAGAGAGAGAGAGAGAGGAACCTGATTGCATGGGCGACTGTGAGTTGAAGAAGATTTTATTAAAGGAGAATCATATGAGCTAGTTGATGAAGATTTCAAAGTAGGAGAGTAATTAGAGCCAGTTTTTGAAGATTTGGAATTAGCATGAGAATCATTTGATGACAGCAAGAGCTGAGGCCTCACAGATTGGCTTTTATGAACCAACGCAGAGAAATGATCAGAACCTATAAAGGGTGTGTCACTTAAAAGGTATCTAGTGGAAGAACCAGAAGGATGGCTAGAAAGGTCAAGTATGTCTGCTGAACTTTTTCTTCTTACTTCACGTTGCTTGGAAGAAGAAGTACTATTTCTACTTGTTTGATAATAATGGGGCTTAGGATCAAAGGGTGGTTGAGGTGAACCAGGCACATGAGCTCGGTTTTTTTGATCACGCAGATGATGATGATACTGCTGTTGCTGCTGCTGATGATGATGACCACGATGGATTGGTCTGGTGCCATGGCGGATAATGCTACGATGATCCATGTTCGAGCATATGGCTGTGGATGCTGGAGAGGCACAAAAGAGGTCTATGGTCTTCATGTTTATGGAAGGCAATAACTCAAAGAAAAGGGCTTAGGCTTTGCAACAGAAAACAAAAACAGAGACTATATGTGAGAAAGCTCTTCAAAATGAGGCCAAGCTGATCTGTTTATAAAGTAGGGGTGGGGGTTAGGAAGAGAGAGAAACTCCATGGAAAAGAAAAGAGAAGCAGCTATGTCACTATGTATGTACCATCAAAGTTGATCAATAATATAACCTTGAGAACACACAAGATTTATCTGGACCTTTTAAAGTTGTGTTCACCTTTTTTGTTTTAGGAGCCTGGTTGATTACTAACCCCTAAATTTAAGGAAAATACTGTATAACTCAAATGAAACTCAAAAGTGAAAATCTAAATGCCGATGAGTGTGGTATGAGTGAGTTTTGTAGCATTGCTCTAAATCTAATAGTGGCATCAAGAATATTTGAATAACTTGTATGATTTTTGAGAACTTGTAACGCCGACGATACCGGTATCGAAAGTTATAATTTTTTAAGGTTAAATTACAATTTTTTTGAAGTGTAAAGTTTCTCATCATTCTTAAATCATTGTCACACATTAGCCCACCGGATTTGACTGCTGCAAAAAAAAGGTCACATATAGATCACCGAAAGTAGCCTATTTTAAATACTATAAATTTAATTTAATTTAATTTAATTTGGAGGGATTTAATGCACCATTTGACATTATCATGATATACATCACCAATAAAGACTGTTACAACTTACAATTTATTTACAATCCTAATAAATAACGGACACATATCACTTTGTCAAATTTATTTTTGAAAAAAATAACTTGTGTATCCCATAAGTTAATTTTGTAATAGTTTTTGATTGAGTGTGCACACCACATAACAATGTCATATGATACTTTGTTGTACTGATTCTAACTTTTGTTCTTGTCTACCTTGATGCCGAATCCTTGACGGAACATTGTGGTTTTCTTCCACCACTACACAAACATCATATTTATGATAACGGAGAACGCTACCCTAGAGAAAAAAAATGAGTATCATATCTTTATGTTTGAGTTTTGTGATTTTTTTTATAAATTTTGGGGGTCATTTATAATTTTTTAAAATCAATCTCAAGTACCCTAAAAGTTTTAACTTGACCCCCAAAAACTGTGATTTGAATCTTAAAAATTGTAACATTACCCAAAAGACTGTAAATTTTTTTTGATATATACAAACTCAAAAACTTTATCTCAACAGGGGGATCAGATATTGCTGGTCCAGGGGGACAAGTGGCCACCCTGATTTTTTTTTTTTTTTTTGCATTACCTATATATGTTTTGTTGTTGCCCTCTAAGTGCCCTAAGTTGTGCCCACTCAAAACAAACCAAAAAATGTTGAGTCCACTCAAAATAAACCACTAAATTAGGTCCACTAACTTTTAGATTTTTTAAAATTGTGGCTTAATCAAAAATTAGTTACACTTAGAAATTGTAATTTAGCATTTTTGTATTCCAATTTGCTTGAATTCTTTAGTCCGTGTTTGTTTATATTTGTTTCCTACTATAATTTCTCCTTTAATATATTAATAATAAAATTAAAGTAGAAATAGTATTTGTTCTTGTATTTGCTTCTTACTACAATTGCTTGTTACTCATACTTATTTGAAACAATCATGGAAAAACACTTTAAAAGAAACTCCGAGTTAAAGTTACGACAATCTACAAAAAGAAGTGTTAATGAATTTTTATGTGTTATATATGATTTAAAAAAATTATATGTATTATTTATTTTAATCGACATGAAATTAAAAGTTAAAACTTATAATTAGTACCCACCCTTGTATAAATTTTTTACTCTGCTCCTGATCTCATAAAAATCTAATGGTATGGCACTGAATCTTTCTGTTTCTAGCCTTTCCCTTCTACGACCATGTCTTTATCTCGGTTTCTCCCACATCCTTTTCCACCTTCCAAACCATCAATGGTGTTGGTGTCTCTCACTATCTTCCTCCCTCCCTCCCTTTCACATAATATTACTTACTAAATTACCCTTTCTTTTCGACAATTCTATTGTGGTTTCATAATCACGCGTTTAAAGCTATGGGGCTTTCATATTAATTAGTGGAAAGTATAAGGGGCCGGCCCCCTTTAGTTTATCCAATATTTTCAACTTTTCATAAGGTGTGTTATATCTTTCTTCTTTCACCCTTTTCCTCCTTTGTCGATCTGTTTCTTTAGCTTGTTTATTTCCTCGGCTGAGTTTTGCCTTATATCACTTCCTGGATCCTCCTATCTAACTTCTGCTACAGTATCTTTGCAAAACTTAGCTCGCCATATTATTTACCTTGATTATTGTCGAGATTTACGAGACAGTCAGATATTCGTAGTTTTGTTAATACGGACAAACATTATTTCTCTTATGCAGTTGTATTGTTTTTATGACTCTAACTAGTGATACTCAACTCACAGTACCGTCCTAGCACATAGCAGCTTCCCACGGCAATCATACGATCTCACTTTCATGTAGGGATGTTAAAATATGTTACAACTCGTTAACATGATAAGAAATTAAAGAGTTTGGCTATTTTTTAAACCACCCATATTGTAAACAATTGGACCTGACAAGACACGATTAATAAATGAATCGGGTATATGTGCAGCCTATCAAAAGAAATACATGATACGATTCGTTTATTCGGTTATACACAATTGATACATGACACGAATTCGATATAACACAATTTGTTAGACACAAATTAATAAATGAATCTGGTATACATGAAAATCTTTTTGACATGAATCCGTTTTACAAGCCACGATTGTCAAGCCTACTTTTATGCCATCTGAACCTGGTATTTATTCGGATAAAAAAAACCCGGTATTTATGACATTTTTTGAAATTTTGAACATATTTTATTATATGGTAATGGTATACAAGACTTAGAAGTTCACTGTTGCAGCTAAAAGTAATAGACCATAGAAGAACTATTCATGGTTATATTCCGCATTTGGTTTACATTCCCTTATCAAACAACATAAAAGAAGGTAGCAGTTAGCCTAATGATCAATGCCTCCATTGTTAAACTTTAAGGTCACAGATTCAAACTTTGTCGTCCTCCTTCTTATAATAGTGTTTGACAAAAATAAAACATACAACATAAAAAGAGAGTCATATTGACAAAAATGGAAGAGAGATATCGCAAAAAAGTTATTTGGAAGAGAATAGATGCTTTACAGGTTGCATGTACTATTGTTTGCAAGCAAGCAATCAAAATTAAGGAGGTACATAAATTCATTGAGAATTCTCAACATTCATTTATATGTTTGTGTAACTCATCAATTTTGATTGACTTTCTATAAACAAATAATTTACAAGATTACCAGCAAAGAATTTGTCCTGTGTTTTGTGTCTGTTTTTGTCCTGTGTTTTGTGTTTTTGTTTTCAATTTTTGTCAAAAATGAAAACAAAAATATGTTTGGTAACTGTTTTTGGTTTTGTTTTGTTTTCGTTGTATTGGAGACAAAGACAAAAAAATGGAAACAAAAAATTTTTATTCCAGGAAACACGCGAAACAAAAACATGCGCTAAAAGGGATTAATGAGATTCGGGTTTCGAACTCCCTTAGCATCAAAAATAGTCTTTTTTGTGAACCTATTTAAGCCCACCTCATTTCTCTCTCCTCTCCATTTTCACCTCACGCTCTCTGTTCTCTTCTCACCATCGCTGCCTCACTCTCTCCATTTTCTCACCGTCACCGACGAGATCTCCTCTCCTCTCTCTCACCGACGGAGGTAAGCCCCTTCTCCTTCTCTCTCTTTCTCCCTCTCTCATCTCATCTCCTCGCTCTCTCTCTATATATATACACACAGATCTGTATATATATATATATATATATATATGTATGTATATATACATACATCTGTGCATATATGCATATATGTGCACAGATCTGTGTATATATGCATACCAGGCCTTTAGGAAATCAAGATCTAGGTAAGCTTCATATCCAGTTTTAGGAAATCAAGATCTCCTTTTATTTGTTCAGTTTTTATTCTTTTCTCTTCAGTTGAAACATCGAATCTCTATCTGGGGTAATGTGGGGGGTTTCTCAGTGATGACTGATATGATGACGAGTCCGATCAATATATCCATTCCATTCAACCCTGATGACTAATCGAGGCATTTGTCTGAGAGAAACCCCCCCCCCCCCCCTCTATTCAAATTTTGGAATTGTTGATGATTTTTTATAATAGCTGCTTAGGAGTTATAGCTTTAATTTGGAAACCTTTGGAGGTTGAAGCATGGAATGTTAGGCATTCTTTGTAATGTGATTGTTTGCCTACTTTTCCTAGTTCTCTCACCTAATTTCCTGTCTTGATGTTTGCCTTGGTAACATCACCGATTCATGGTGCGATGGTTTATAAGGCTTGCCATCATGAACCAATGGTTGTGTCTGGGCAGGCACAATGGCATCAACAATTTGATGATTGATGATTTGTATTTCTTTATATGGTGTGGGAGAGAGATGAGGCAGTTCTTGACTTGGTTGTCTGTTCTTTAATGGGTATTTCATATCCTATGTTTTTTGTGATTGAAAATCTGTAGTTCTTTTATTGCTGTTCCTGAATAAGAAACCCAGATTTTAGCTTCAAGTAAGCTCGAAAAAACCCATCGTTTTGATTCTAGAATTTCTAGTCTCTATGATGATGGGTGGTGGATCGTTTAAATTGTTCATATGTGTTCTATTAGTACCGTATTTCACATGTTTTGCTAGTGGATTTACTCCTGCAGACATGTACCTTATAGACTGTGGATCACCTACCAACACTATGGTGGGTGACTGGGTTTTCATGGCGGATAACTTGGCCTCACAATTACTTTCAACCCCTGAAAACATCTTGGCCAATAATACATCCTCAAATTCTGCCACATCATCTGATGATTCGGCTCTTTATCAAACAGCAAGAATTTTTACTGCAACCACGAAGTACACGTTTTCAATCAGCCAAAGAGGGAGGCATTGGATTCGCCTTTATTTCTACCCATTTGTCTATAGGAATTACAATTTGAGCTTGGCAAATTTCTCTGTTTCCACCCCAAATTATGTACTCCTTGGGAATTTTAATCCTGCTGGCTTGTCTTTTAAAGAATTTTCAGTAAATGTGACATCCAGTACTCTTGAAATCACCATCACCCCTTTCAACAATTCGTTTGCCTATTTAAATGCTTTGGAAGTTGTCTCGGTCCCTGATATCCTCATCACTGATGATGCCGCCTCTGTCAACCCTCCGGGGAGTTTCCAAGGTTTGATGAGACAGGCACTGGAGACGGTTCATTGGGTGAATATGGGTGGACCAACTGTCTCTTTTGAGAATGATACACTATGGCGAACTTGGATTCCTGATCAGAGTTACTTGGTGCAAGCGAATCTTGCTAATGATGTATCAAATATCGCAAGTGTTAAGTATCCTGCGGGTGGTGCGACGGTAGATATTGCTCCACCTAGTGTCTATGGTACTGCTGCAAAGATGAGATCGGAAGATAATCCGAGTAGCAACTTCAATGTGACATGGGAATTCACTGTGGATCCAGGATTCCAGTACCTTGTGCGGTTTCATTTTTGTGATATAGTGAGCACATCTCCTTACTAGCTCTACTTCAATGTTTATATAAATTCATGGAATGTTGCTCCTGATCTTGATCTGAGTACTAGAACCCTTGGCATTTTGGCCACTGCATATTATATGGATTTTGTTATGGCATCAGCTGATATGATGGTTATTTGTATACTTTCTAGGATAAGCAAGATGCCTTTGTATACTTTCTAGGATTTCTTTTAATATATACATTTTGCACAATGTTGTATAAAACCTTTGATATGATGGTTGGTAGGTTCATACCATGCGGATTAAAAGTCTTGTGTTTGTTATCTTTAGATACCATGGTATAACTCAGTTGTAACTTCTTCTGAATGTTTTAATTGCTAGGGTGTTTATTGCCTTTCTGCTGCTAGTTTCTGTTAAAAAAAAATGGTTATTTGTTTTTGCAGTGCTTAAGTTGCATTTTATTTTTCATTCAGTGGGTTCCTGCTGTCCTAAACTGCAAAATGGGTGAGAGTTGACCTGAGCTGGGCTGTTGTGCAGTGTTTCACTGTGCACTGTTCTAGTTTCTGTGTTGAGCTTTGAGCTGGATTCCTGGATGCTGCACATGCTGAGCTGGTTTTGGAATGCTGCACATTCATATAAAACAGTTCTTTGTTTTATATGATTTAGATTTACTTGTAAATTTGGTAAATCAATACTTGTCTCGAAGGATTAAAGCCAACTTGTGGCTTTTTCCTCTTTGCTTCTTGTAAATTTTTCTTTACTTAATAAATTTTCTCTTTCTTAAAAAAAAAAAAATAATAACAAAAAATAATAATTTCGGAAATGTGGCTGTGCAAGATTGGTGCTTTGTTGAAGGTTTTTAATTCATGGTTGTAAATCATTTTTCATGAAATAAAGTGTTGATTTGTTTGAAAACAAAAAATGAGATATTATAAAACATATTTAGGATAAAACTTGAGGTAGTTACCAAACATGTTTTCTGTTTTTATTCTCATAATTTGACAGACAAAAATGACTACCAAACATGTTTTCTGTTTTAGTGTTTATCACAAAACAGAAACAAAAAATTGTCTCTGTTTTTGGATTTTTGAAGACGCGAAAACAAAAACGTTACCAAACGACCTCTTAATCCCTATTTGAAAACTTATCATGTCTCCTCGTTGATGAAGTCCATGAATTTTCTTTAAAGTCCATATGGTGAATGAGATAAGATCAAAGCCCATACTCCGGTTGGGCTTACTGGACATCCTCACTGTCACGTGCACGTTACTGGGCACATGTAGGGTTTTATCTCCAGCGACGAGCTAATTGGGGTTTTGAGACAGAGAGGGTTTTACTCAGAGAGACAGAGAGGGAGCGAGGAGGAGGAGGAGAGAGACGCCATGGGTAAGAAGAAGAAGATTTAAATTTGTTTATATCTATATGTATATATCTAGCGTTTTTCTTAGGCTGTCTGTTTGAATCTCTTTGTTATGTGTACTTTGTTAGCACGGATCAAGGTACACGAGCTGAGGCAAAAGTCGAAGCCGGATCTGTTGGCTCAGTTGAAGGATCTGAAAGCAGAGCTTGCTCTTCTCCGGGTCGCCAAGGTCACCGGCGGTGCCCCCAACAAGCTATACAAGATGTATGTCATTTCCGTTTTTTAGTTGCGGAGCCAGGATTGCATCTTAGTGGGGGCAAAAATATGTTTTTTTAAATGAAGAATTCTTAAGCTAAAATATAAGAAAAATATTAAGATCTAAGACTTAACTACTATGTGAAAATCAAGAGATTAATACCAATCGAGCATTAATAAAATATGAACAAACAAAAACAATAATTTTTTCCATAGTATATTTTCACTCCATCATAGAAAGTGCCACACAACACTATTGTTACAAATCTCAAGAATCATCTATAATTGGACAATTTTATGATGAAATTTCTCAGCAATTTTCTTCTAATCTATTCGAGAAATTAATTTTTCCAAAAAAGTATAAATGATTTTGGGTTAGCATATGTTAATTTGCATTTAATTGTGTTATTGTGTTATGAGCCACTAACTTAAGAAAAAACAATTAGAGGCAACTATACAATTAATTCTTAAAAAATAAAGGGCTCATTTGGTAGATGTATTATGAGGGGATTAAATATTGGATTGTACTATTTTTTGTTTAATCGGGCCTAATACTTTGTTTGGTAAGCCAATTTAATACCGTATTAATTTTAAAAACGTATACTAATCGTATATTTTTATATGCTAGACCTGTATTATGGAAGTATTTAATACCACCAATAGAGGTGGTATTATAATCCACCTCAAACGTATTATTTTACATATTTACTATTATAACCCTCAATTGATAAAATTAAGCTGTCATCAATGTAACAAACCCTGATTGAAGGTATTTTTGTTAATTCAACATTAATACGATGAAATAATTTCCTAATCAAACAACCGATTGGATTAAATAACTATTATCCAACGTTTATATTGTGTATTATCAAACACTAGATAAAATTATGTATTATTCTAATACCCTATTTAATCTTGTCTTTTATCCTTTTGTATTGTATTAGATTGGATTACTCTATTTAATCCATTCATTTCTAATACGTCAACCAAACGAGCCCAAAGTGTATTAAATAATAGAGGTATTGTCTTTCGTCAATATGTATGTGTTAGGGTATTTTACATGTGTTTTACTCGATTAACATATAGGTCTTGGTAGATGAAGGGAGTGAGTGGACAACTGATTTACCAAAAATAGAAACAACTAGGGCCACTATACAAATTTTTAAGAATTTATGGGGGCAATATATGGACTTTTGAATTTATGGGGGAGGGGGGCAACATTCTTTAAAATTTGTAATCTATAACAGTACCTTGACTTTTCTTCAAAATTCAATACCTTGACTTTTCCACTGTACAAATTTTTAGATATAATGTTCTTTGTGTGTGCGTTTGTATTCAAATTGATATATCTATGTATCGATATTGGTTTTTGATGTGTTTTCAATAGGATGATGAACTAAATGCAGAATGGTGGTGAGGTTGTTGATAGCGCAAGTGCTGACGGTAATATCACAGAAGCAGAAGGCGGCTTTGAGGGAGGCCTACAAGAACAAGAAGTACCTACCCCTTGATCTCCGCCCCAAGAAGACACGAGCCATCCGTAGGCGTCTTACAAAGCACCAGGTACACAACCAACCGCACTCTTCCCTTTTCTATGTAGCAGCTTATATTATATACACACTTGACACCTCATGGTTTCTTATTTTGCACAATGTTTGATTAATGGATTTTTTGACATATATAATCTCTTTCTATAGGTTGTAATTTAGTAGGTTTGGCTGTAGTTTTGATCTTTGGCCGAATAAATTTTCGAGTTTGAAGTACTTGTTGAAGTTGTAATTCCATACTACATTATCATGTGATGAGTAGAAAGCCAGAAGTTCTTAGTATTTAGCTTTTCATTGATTTTCAGCTATGAAAAATGAACAGTACCCACTTTCATAGTTCTCAATTTATGATAAATTATGTTCGTCTTAATTTGACCTTATCGGAGTTTATGAATGCACTTTGTTGCCTCGTGGTTTGTGGGATGTTGAGGATCAAACTAACATGTTGGCCCAGTATATAGTTGCCTACATGGAATCTTATCCTCATTTGAGGGTTCTGCAGTATATGAAAGCACCATGTTCGTTGAGGCTTTAAAAAACCCCATTGCCTGATACGAACTCCTATGAAACTTCTAACGAGCTTGTAGTTTAAGTAGTGGAATCTTCTTTGCCTTGTTGCCTTAGTTGATGGTTGCCTCTATACCTTGAGAAAACGAAGCCATGATACACGGTTGATGTGTTATCTATTCGGTTGATCCTTTGACCTGCCATAGAAATTTCCTTGCTTCATAGTTAAATAGTTGCATGGACAATGTTGTTTCAGTTTATATCTATTTTAGTATACCCTATGTATGATGGATTACACTTCAATATTGCCATCTTATTTTTTTGGTACCATACGGAAAAGTAATGGGCATTCCTTAGTTGACATGTATCCACTAAAAAGTGTAAAAATCCTATTGACCGGTGAAAACCAGTTATGAATTTCAACATGATCCAACTTATTTATCTAACTTCACCTCATAATATTTATCTTAAAAAGTTGAAATAGACCCAGGAAAAAAAAAAACTCATGGAAAAACATCCCCAAATAATTCTGGGTTGCGTTACACCTTTCTAGAGACGTTTACAACTATTTGGGGTTGGATTGGGTGAGTTTAGTATTTATAAGGTGAGATTATTAATTTATGGGTGAGATTGCCATTTTTGAGGTGAGATTATAATTTGTTGGGTGAGGTTATCACTTTTTTGGAGTGATGTTATCACATTTTGGGTTTGGCAACATTTAGGGGTGAGACGGTTTTCACTTTTTGGGGTGAAGTTACCACTTTTTAGGGGTAAAATTACCACTTTTGGGAATGAGATAACTAGTTTTGAGGGTGTGGTTACTACGTTTTAAGGGTGAAGTTACCATTTTTTAATATAAGATTACCATGTTTTGGGGGGGGAGGGGGGGAGATTGCAATTTTTCCAATTTTAGTTGGCACGTTTTGGGGTGAGGTTACCACTCTTTGGAATGAATTTACCACTTTTTAGGTGTGGTTATTATGTTTTAGGTGTGAAGTCACCACTTTTTCGGGTTTGGTTATCATACATTTTGGGACGAGGTCACAGGCGGAGGGAGGCAGGGGCCAGGGTGGGCACGTGCCCCCCCTCAAATTTTTTTTTTTTTTATTAGTGAGGTATATGTATTATATATTTATACATATATATTATGTGTGCCCCCTCATTTATATTAGGTCCACATTATTTACCCAAAATAATTAAAAAATTAAGCTCATTTAACAAGAAAAAATTGAGCTTACTATTATCTACCCAAACTTATTAAAAAATCAAATATTTGATCTATTACAATTCACCGAAACCTATTAAAAAAATAAAACTTTTAGCCCAACATTAAAAGCAAAATTTTTGGCCCAACATTAAAAACAATACTTTTGGCCCATCTATCATTAAAAAACAAAACTTTTGGCCCACTTGACTAAAACCTATCTTTTTTTTTTTTTTCTTTCTCTCTGTCTCACTCACTCCTAGCTGCCCACTGCCCAGCCACAAGAAAAAGATAAGAAACAGAGAGAAGCTCAACACGCGAGAAGCTCAGTTCCTTGAGTTTTTTTGTCCTTCCTTGCACCGACCTATAAAATTATTTTATACATTATATTTACCCCATAAATTTTTGAAAATTTTAATAATGGTTCTAGTTTTTTGTTTTTAATAAATTAGTGGACCACTAACCCTCTAAAATAAATATGTTAGTTTTGGATTGAGTCAATGTTCTATTTGTATATTGATGAAAATACAATATTTCTCTTTATCTAACACAATGTTCATTACTTTTTAAGAATAATTATAAGTTTTTATTTACCATTTTTTTAGTAATAGTAGTCTATAACCTAATAAAATACGATTGTATACAAAAAACAAAAGGTTGTAACCCAAAAATATTTTAAATTATTTTGAATAGGAAATTGCTCTATAAGATTGATAATGATCTCAACTAAATTTTGTAACTAAATAATGAATAATTTTACTACGTACTTGTGATTGTGCGCATTGATAGAAAATTAGTGAAAAATTAATTTACATTTAATTCATATACAAAATTTTAGAGATTTTAAAAAATTTTATATTTTATTGAAATATATAATTAGGTTAAAATGTACTAAAAAAATTATTTTGTCTTTTTGTTAAAATTTTGTTTCGGCTAAATAAAAATTGAATTTACTAGTTCACAATAATTTAATGTTGATTCTTACTTTTTTTTCATTCTTGAACTGAATTTTTTTGTATTAATTTCGGCAAAATATTTTTTTATACCAGTTATATTTTGCCTCCATTATAGATATTCATGGCTCCGCCCCTGGAAATATACATTTTTTTTTTGGAATTTTTTATGTTAAATGGACTTCATATATCAAATATAATATAATAAATATAAATATGTTATATAGTGTGATTGGTTAGACGGAAAAAAATTATAGTGCATAATTAAAGTGTCCACCCTAAGCAAAATTCCTGACTCCGCCTCTGGACGAGGTTACCATGTTTTAGGGTGAGATTATCATTTTTTCGGGTTTGGTTATTACGTTTTGCGGTGAAATTACCACTTTTTTGGATGTGGTTAGAAGGTTACAAATTTTTGGGGTGTTACCACATTTTGGTAAAATTATGATGTTTTAGTGATGTGATTTTTTGGGACATGCCTTGTTTAAGATAGATCATAGTTTAGCAAGATTGATCCACAAAAAATTTTAGGATTGGTCTTGGTTCGCCATTGTCGATTTTAAAAAAAATTTAAGCCATGACCGATCCTATTAAAAATTAAGGTGATCATGGTTTAAGGGATCGATCACAGAAACTTAACCCGTTCAATTATTGAGATCCAGCAACCATGGATGCATGATCAACCAATAATATATCGACACATATAGATCTAATTACAAAACATTCTCTCCTAATTTATGATCGATCATCACAAAACATATGCAATTTCTTTCAATTAGCATTTAATTCATGAATTGAATGTTAATTTTGTGTTAATTTGATGAACTAAATGTTAATTTATTATTAATTTGATGAATTGAATACTAATTGAATGAAGTTGAATATTGATTTGATGAGTTGAATATTAATTGGATGAATTTAGATGTTAATTTGATGTCAGTTTAATGAATTGAATGTTAATGGAAAGAAATTACATATTTTGTGATGATCGATTATAAATTAAGAGAGAAAATGTTTTGTGATTAGATCTATATATGTCGATATATTATTGGTTGTTGGATCCCAATAATTAAATGGGTTAAGTTCCCATGATCGATGGCTTATATCCTAAATTTATAATGTGATCGATCATGGTTTGCCTTGATTGTCATAGTTGATCATAAATTTAGGATCGATCTTACTAAACCATGATCGATCTTTAAACAAGTCCTAAAAAATCGCATCACCAAAACATCGTAATTGTACCCAATAAGTGGTAACGACTCCCCAAAAAATTGATAACTTCACCTCAAAATGTACTAACTACATCCAAAAAAAAGTAGTAATCTCACCCAAAATGTGATAACCAAACCCGCAAAAATGATAACCTCACCTCAAAACGTGATAACCTCACCCTCAAAACGTTGTAACCATGGTTCAAAGTCGCGGTATCGGCCATCGACTCAGAGAGTGCTGATACACATCGGTCTCGGCTTTGCGGCGCGGTATTCTGCCGATAAACTCAAAACGCAAGATAGAAGCTCAAAAAAAATTTGAAAAAATTATGGAAAATTCTAAAAATATAAACATTATCATTCATGCATCATATGTCCATAATACATCCAAAAACACATTAAATATAATTAAAATGAAACATAAATCGCTACCGAAAATAATTAGCATTATCAATGTTTAATGTAGGCATTTAGGAACATATTGAGCCATAATCATTGCCACATTGAATGACGATGAGGTTCAAAATCGTCGTTATTGTCTTTAGGATAGTATAAATTAGGATATTGTCCACAAAAAAGATAAGAGTACAAGTGTGAATATGGGTCTGATTGGGTTGGTTGAGTTGATTAGCTAGATGACCCATAATCAGAGTAGTGTGACTGTGGAAGTTGTATTGGTTGGTTCCCATGCTGATAGTACCCAAAACTAGGGCTGTCAAAATCCGACACAACACGATTAACCGACATGAATCGACACGAATTAAACGGGTTTGAGTGAGATGTTAACGGGTTTTGGTGATAAACGGGTTGACACGCCAAACACGTTTAATAAACGGGTCGTGTTCGAGTGAGACTTGTCAAACCGTTTATCACACGTTTATCCGTTTAAATAAAATTAATATAATAATAAATTAATAATTATTTTAAAAAATTAGAAAGAAAAAAAAGAAGTAAAGAAATCAATACAAAAAAAAAATAAAGTAGTAGTTCAAAGATAAAGGAGGGGAGATGGGGAGCACTTCAAAGACAAAGGTAAACCAATGCCTTTTGTTTTTGTCCCACATTGGAAAATGAGGGAAGATGGGGAGGGTTGAGTTGCGTATAAAAGACAATGGCCTCTTTCATTTTTTTTAAGCCTTCAAGTTTAATTTTTATGAGATTTGGCTAAAAATTTCTCTTTTTTGAGGTAAGTACAATTAGGGGTGTCAAACGTGTCGGGTTAAACGGGTGACGGGTGAAAAATATGTAAACCCGTACACGACATGTTTAATAAACGGGTAAAAAATCTCAACATGAACACAATCCGTTTAATAAACGAGTAACACGACACGACTCGTTTAACCCGTTTAATTTAAAAAAAAATTATATCAACAAATTTTAATACTCCATTTTTTTTTATTACTAATTATACTTACCTCAAAAAGAAGAATTTTTAGTCAAATCTCATAAAAATCAGACTTGAAGGCTTAAAAAAAAAGGCAAGAGTCTATTGTCTTTTATAGGCAACTCACTCTTCCCCATCTCCCCTCATTTTTCAATGTGGAACAAAAATAAAAGACATTGATTTGCCCTTGTCTTTGAAGTGCTCTCCATCTCCCCTCCTCTGTCTTTGAGCTACTATTTTACTCTTTTTTTTTTGTATTGATTTCTTTACTTTTTTTTTTCTTGCTAATTTTTTAAAATAATTATTAATTTATTATTATATTAATTTTATTTAAACGTGTAATAAACAGTTTGACAGGTCTCACCCGAACACGACCTGTTTATTAAACGCGTTTGACGTGTTAACCCGTTTATCACCAAAATTCGTTAAGATCTCACCGAAATCCGCTTAATTCGTGTCGGTTAATCGTGTCGTGCCGGATTTTGACAGCCCTAAATACAATTAGCGATAAAAAAAAGTGGAGTATTAAAATTTGTTGATATAATTTTTTTAAAATTAAACGGGTCGTGTCGTGTTACCCGTTTATTAAATGGGTCGTGTTCATGTTGAGATTTTTCACCCGTTTATTAAACATGTCGTGTACGGGTTTACATATTTTTCACCCATCACCCGTTTAACCCGACACGTAATCGTTTAACCCGACATGTTTGACACCCCTACCCAAAATCACGATATTCACGGCCACTACTAGCAGAAGACTGATCATATCCATAAAAGTTGACACAATCTGATGTCGTGTTAGAATATCCATCATGATGTCTCCTTGGAACATGATCATATTAGCCACTAATACTAGTACTAGTAGATCTCTTAAAATACGCAGGGCGATGACCATAATACCTATCACTATTAGTACTAGTAGACCTCGGAAGCTGCGAAGGGATACAATATCCATATGATCCATGTGCATAGTTAGATTCTATCCCACTACTTTGATGATGTTCGTCAGCCTCGCCAGTGTTATTTAAGGCGTAAAGTGAACCGAAGCGACCAAGGCTTCTAACGCCTAGGCGAGAAGCACGAAGTGAAGCGAAATGCTTTACCGAAGCGAAACGAACAGTTAAAAAAAAAAGTAAATATTTTAGTTTAATTACTTCTAAACATCTAAGTTCAAATTTTATATATACTAAATATTTAAATGCAAGTAAAATCATAAAAATTTAAATTAAAACAAACACTAATAATATCTCAAATCTTAATACATACTAAATATTTAAATGCAGCAGAATCAAGACAGCAACAGAATCAGGAGATTCAGGACAGCAGCAGAATTAGGGAAAAAAAACAGAAGCAGAACAGGAGCACATTCACATGTATTGAATAACATTTCATAATAGTTGTAAAGAATTTCATATTGACTGGACAGCAGCAGAATCAGCAAAAAAAACATAAGCAGAATCAGCAAAAAAAAACAGAAGCAGAACAAGAGCAGAATCAATTGTAAACAATTTCATATGTACTGAATAACAGAAGCAGAACATGAGAACATTCACATGTACTGAATAACATTTCATAACAGTCGTAAATAATTTCATATTGACTGGGGTCTGGACAGCAAAACAGGAGCATAATCAGCCAAAAAAAAAAATAGAAGCAGAATGAGAAAAAAAAAAAACTGAAGCAGAATCAGAAAAAAAAAAAAAAACAAAAGCACAATCAAAAAAAAAAACAGGAGCAGAATTAGAAAAAAAAGGAGCAGAATCAGGAAAAAAAAAAAAAAAACAGCGATCAGCGATCGTCTCTGTCCAGAACCAGAAAAGAGAAGGAAAAAAGAGAAATAGAAGAGAGAAGAAAAAGAGGAGACTAACCTTTTGCCTGCGAAGAAGGAGCAGCGATCAGTGAGGAAGGAGCAAGCAACGATCGTCTCTGTCCAGCCTCCAGCGATTGTCTTTGTCCAGCGGTGGTGTAGGAGCAGCGATCGTGTAGGAGTAGGAGCAACGATCACAATCTGATAAAAATTAGGGTTTGGGGTTGTATTTATGGGATAAGGGGATAATTCGGTGTATCAACATCTTATAATTTTTTTTCCAATTGCCCAATCCAACGGTCCATATTAAAAATAAAACAACTTCGCCTCGCATGACTAAGGCGTTCGCTTTTTCGCTTTTCGCTTAAGTGCAAGGCGCTCGCTTTTCTTGTTTTTTTCTCGCTTCAGTCACATTCGCTTCGCCTGGGGTCCTCTAGGCGAGATACCTTCGCCTCGCTTCTCGCCTAGACGCGCTTTTCAAAACACTGAGCCACGCATCTTTCATGTGATGTCAATCCCAAATTCTGCATATGATCATCAATATCTTGTCGACCAAGTGAATGATGGTGGCGTCTATTGGAATAATCATCACCATATAAGAGTTTAAATTCCTCCGTTAGCGTCTATTGGAATAATCATCACAATTATTAAACTCTTCCATGGTGGCGTCTATTGGAATAATCATCACCATAGAAGAGTTTAATAATTGTCTTGCCCCTGTGTCCATGACATACCGCCGGCTAGCTAAATATCACCACCATCTCTAATAGTCCCTCCACCACCACTCTTGTTGCCCTCATCATTATCTCCACCATGATTATTAGCATTATCATCATCATTACTACCACTATCACCACTACTATCATAAGTATCAACAACATTATCATCATCATCAGAAGAAGAATCATTAAAACTGACAAAAATTCTCATAGCCTTTTTACCCTTATTAGTTGGCCTCGTATTTTTTCAAAATCTTCTAGTAATGGCATAGTTGCTAGATGTTGGAGCCGTATTAATGTCACCTTCATCAACTGCATCTCATCCACTTCCACCTTCTTCAATGTCATGAATACCTTCATCTAGCCAACCTAAGTTATCAGGTGGTAAAATTGGTTCCTCCCCCTCTCTTATCCACTCATCTAATATGTCATCATCATTAAAAATATAGTTCAGATCAATTGGATTATAAAAATCATCATTTTCACGCTGATACGTTAAATTTCTAACTTGCAACCGCATATTGTAGTGCACAAAAACTAACTTATGTAGCTTTTTCATTGCCAATCGGTTGCGAAGTTTTGTATGGATCAGCGACCATGCACTCTAATTTCTTTCACACCATGATGATGAACATGTTTGACTTAAGACTTTGACTGCAATTTTTTGTAGATGGGGAGCTTCTTCACCATAATTGATTGACCATTCAGCTACAAAAAAAAAAATGCACAATAATAGTATTTGTCCATAAGAGTAACAAATGATATTCTAATAAATATATATAGTTTAAATAATAAACCTGAAAGAGAGGCATATACAGCTTTCCTAGTGAGTGCATTCCCAAACTCGTCATGTCTGTCAGTATATAATTTGATTTGCAATTTATTGTGTAATGTATTATGTATGCGACCAATATATATACATATTATAATAAATATTATAAAAAATCGTCATACCTCATTCATTCCCCTTGCTTGTTTATTCAAATCTAGTTCCAATAGTTTAGTAACCTTTTTTAAACCAGATTTTACCTCAAGATGGTTGGAAAATTGATTAGAATACTGAAAAACTGAATTTAAGAAATAAGCTGCAAATTTGTTGACAATTTAATGTAAATTATTGGAAAACTATCATATTTTACAAGCTACTACAGAATCAAAAATTTATGTTTGTAATACTTTTACCTGTTGCATGCAAGTGTCTGGGCAATTGGGTCTCCCATCTTTTGTCAATCACGGTCCAGTATTGCTTCCAATTTTTGACTGAATGTTGTATGACTAATTTAGCCCTGTCCATTGCCTCATAGACAATTGATAAAGTTGATTTTTTGTCTTGATCAACTATCTTTAAGACCCTAACAAGAGGCTCCATGGCGAATTGAACTTCTCTAGCCTTCTTTCAAAATTGGTCAGTCAAAATAAGATTTGAGACTATATCTCTTGTTTTTCTCCTCTTCTTGTCTTTGTTGAACTCACGCCATTCATTAGTGGTGCACATTTTTTTCAAGTCCGATTCATAACGGATAAAACTTTCAATGGGTATGAATTCAGTGGCAAATCGTGTTATACCTGGCCTCAATAAATCTCTGTCTCTGGTATGTTGCTTCATTAAGTTCACCACTTTGAGACTGTTTTAGATAAAGGATATGCTCGTCTTAGCATCATCTATGGTCTCCTTGATTGCTTTTATATGACCAATATATTCTAGCATCAAATCGATACAATGAGCTACACAAGGAGACCAAAATAGATGTTTCTTGTTATCCATCAATATCTTACTAGCTGCTTTAAAGTTTGCTTCATTATCGGTTACTATATGTACTACATTTTCTTCTCCAACTTCATCATCAACTTCATCCATAAGGGAGAAAATATAGTCTGCAGTTTTTGAAATGTTGGTGGTATCAACTGAAATATGGTAAATCATACTACGGTCACAATAAATCATGAAATTGATAATAGGTTCTTTTGTTCTAGAACTCCACCCATCTGACATGATTGTGCAACTATACTGAGGCCATTTACCTTTATCGAGGATATATACACGTCAAGTTCTTGAACCTCCTATTCCAAATAAGAACTACCAATTTGATATCTTGTGGGACCCTTTATTCCTGGGCCTTCATCCGCAATAGTGTCAATCATTGACTGATAGTAAGGCTCACTATCAACTGCATTGAATGGTATTGCATTGAAGAGGAAGAACTTCGAAATAGTTTTTCTCAGTTTTTTCAGGTTCTCACCTGAGAACATGTCTTTTACTGACTTTTGTTTAGACAGGAACATGTAAGGATCCATGCCACTTACAGGCACGTTGGCTCCTTCTTTTACACTATAGCTACGTGGTGGTCCACGCTTGATTCCTGAGCCAGATGGTTGTGATGATCCAGCACAAAAAAAATGACTCTTAGTAGAACGACTGCTTGCATTTGATACAGAGTGCCTACGACCCTCTTCCTCCATCCAAGCCATTTGACGGTTTTCCTTCATTGCATGCTTTAACTGTCTTCTTTCAAAATCACCCTCTTCAATTTGATTCTCACCATCATCTAGGTTGTAAAAATTTTCATCTCGTAATGATTGTATAATTCGTTCTTTTTTCTTCTTTACAGAAGCCATTTCTTTATTACAATCATTGAGATATTGTCACAATAATTGTGACACTTCTTTTGGTGTACATGGACATCCTTCCACTTGGCCGAATACATGTCAAATATGCTGCTTCATTCGAGTAATGCTACCATGAACTATTTTTCCACAATAGTTGCACTTTGTAATTCGTCGATCACCACCAACAGGTGTTGCGTGTTCCCAACCAATGTTGTATTGTTTAAGAGCCATTCTACAATATCACAAATTCTAAATAATTAAATATGTAACATGCAATTGATTGATTTCAAATTTTTTGAAATACGTAGTTCTATTTTTCTTTCTTCTATTTTAGTTTTTCACTTATAATTTTTTTTATTATTAAAAAATAATACTCGTAATATTTATTCAATAAATAAGTAATTTAAATATAAAAATAATGTAATTGTAACATTTAATTTTACAGAATTTGAAATAGAACATATATCCACTCATTTATTATTATAAAATATTAATGTATCTAATTATTACATTAAAGTTATAATTTTTTTTTATTATTAAAAAATAATACTTGTAATATTTATTCAATAAATAAGTAATTTAACTATGAAAATAATGTAATTGTAACATTTAGTTTTACAGAATTTGAAATAGAACATATATCCACTCATTTATTATTATAAAATATTAATGTATCTAATTATTACATTAAAGATTTTAATAATTGATGAAAGAGTAAAAAATCTTTAATAAACAAAGCCTAGTCAAAACAGCCTGTTGGAGGAATCGAACCAGTGACTATCAAAATGATAATATGTGTCTCTACCCAATTGGCCTACTACTTTTATGTTACCTTAAAGATAAATTTAAATATTTAAACACTCAGTCAAAACAAAAAAAGGCAGTCCAGCTTTTAAAGTGATGTTTTTTTTCCCTCCTTACATGATGATGATGGTGAGAATCAAATTGAAGAGGGTGATTTTGAAAGAAGACTGTTAAAGCATGCAATGAAAGAAAGCCGTCAAATGGCTTGGATGGAGAAAGAGGGTCGTAGGCACTCTGTATCAAATGCAAGCAGTCGTTCTACTAAGGGTCATTTTTTTGGTGCTGGATCATCATAACCATCTGGCTCAGGAATCAAGCGCGGACCACCACGTAGCTATAGTGTAAAAGAAGGAGCCAGCGTGCCTGTAAGTGGTATTGATCCCTACATGTTCCCGTCTAAACAAAGTCAGTAAAAGGCATGTTCTTAGGTGAGAACCTGAAAAAGTGAGAAAAACTATTTCGAAGTTCTTCCTCTTCAATGCAGTTGATAGTGAGCCTTACTATCAGTCAATGATTGACACTATTGCGGATGAAGGCCCAGGAATAAAGGGCCCCACAGGATATCAAATTGGTAGTTCTTATTTGGAAGAGGAGGTTCAAGAACTTGACGTGTATATATCCTCGATAAAGGTAAAATGGCCTCAGTATGGTTGCACAATCATGTGTGATGGGTGGAGTTCTAGAACAAAGGAACCCATTATCAATTTCATGATTTATTGTGACCGTAGTATGATTTACCATACTTCAGTTGATACCACCAACATTTCAAAAACTGCAGACTATATTTTCTCTCTTATGGATAAAGTTGGAGAAGAAAATGTAGTACATATAGTAACCGACAATGAAACAAGCTTTAAAGCAGCTAGTAAGATGTTGATGGATAAAAGGAAACATCTATTTTGGGCTCCTTGTGTAGCCCATTGTATCGATTTGATGTTAGAATATATTGGTCATATGAAAGCAATCAAGGAGACCATAGATGATACTAAGACGAGCATATCATTTATCTACAATAGTCTCAAAGTGGTGAACTTAATGAAGCAACATACCAGAGACAGAGATTTATTGAGGCCAGGTATAACACGATTTGCCACTAAATTCATCGTCATTGAAAGTCTTATCCGTTATGAATCGGACTTGAAAAGAATGTGCACCACTAATGAATGGCGTGAGTTCAACAAAGACAAGAAAAGGAGAAAAACAAGAGATATAGTCTCAAACCTTATTTTGACTGACCAATTTTGGGAGAAGGCTAGAGAAGTTCAATCCGTCGTGGAGTCTCTTGTTAGGGTCTTAAAGATAGTTGATCAAGACAAAAAATCGACTTTATCAATTGTCTATGAGGCAATGGACAGGGTTAAACTAGCCATACAATATTCAGTCAAAAATTGGAGGAAATACTGGGCCGTGATTAACAAAAGATGGGAGACTCAATTGCACAGACACTTGCATGCAGCAGGTAAAAGTATTTACAAATATAAATTTTTGATTGTGTAGTAGCTTGTAAAATATTATAGTTTTCCACTAACTTACATTAAATTGTCAACAAATTTGCAGCTTATTTCTTAAATTCAGCTTTTCAGTATTCTAATCAATTTTCCGACCATCTTGAGATAAAATCTGGTTTGAAAGAGGTTATTAAAATATTGGAACTAGATTTGAGTAAACAAGCAAGGGGAATGAATGAGGTATGACGATTTTTTATAATATTTTTTATAATATGTATATATATTGGTCGCATACATAATACATTACACAATAAATTGCAAATCAAATTATATACTAACAGACATGGCGAGTTCGGGAATGCACTCACTAGGAAAGTTGTATATGCCTCTCTTTTAGGTTTATTATTTAAACTATATGTATTTATTCAAATATCATTTATTACTCTTATGGACAAATACTATAGTTGTACATTTTTTTTTGTAGCTGAATGGTGGATCAATTATGGTGAAAAAACTCCCCATCTACAAAAAATTGCAGTCAAAGTCTTAAGTCAAACTTGTTCATCATCATGGTGCGAAAGAAATTGGAGTACATGATCGCTGATCCATACAAAACTTCACAACTGATTGGCAATGAAAAAGCTACATAAGTTAATTTTTGTGCACTACAATATGCAGTAGCGAGTTAGAAATTTGACATATCAGCTTGAAAATAATGATTTTTATAATCCAATTGATCTGAACTATATTTTTAATGATGATGACATATTAGATGAGTGGATAAGAGAGGGGGAGGAACCAATTTTACCACCTGATAACTTAGGTTGGCTGGATGAAAGTATTCGTGACATTGAAGGTGGAAGTGGATGAGATGAAGGTGACATTAATACGGCTCCAACATCTAGCAACTATGCCACTACTAGAAGATTTGGAAAAGATACGAGGCCAACTAATAAGGGTAAAAAAGCTATGAGAATTTTTGTCAGTTTTTGTGATTCTTCTAATAATAATGTTTTGCTGATACTTATGATGGTGGTAGTAATAATGTTGATATTAATAATCATGGTGGAGATAATGATGAGGGCAACAAGAGTGGTGGTGGAGAGACTACTGGAGATAGTGGTGATACTCAGCTAGCCGACGGTATGTCATGGGCATAGGGGCAAGACAATTATTAAACTCTTCCATGGTGATGATTATTCCAATAGACGCCACCATGGAAGAGTTTAATAATTGTGATGATTATTCCAATAGACGCTAACAGAGGAATTTAAACTCTTCCATGGTTATGATTATTCCAATAGACGCGACCATCATTCACTTGGTCGACAAGATATTGATGATCATATGCAGAGTTTGAGATTGACATCGCATGAAAGATGCATGGCTTACGGACATCATCAAAGTAGTGGTATAGAATCTAGCTATGCACATGGATCATATGGATATTGTATCCCTTCACAGCTTCCGAGGTCTACTAGTGCTGGGTATTATGGCCATCGTCCTACGTATCTTAAGAGATCTATTAGTACTAGTACTGGTGGCTAATATGATCGTGTTCCAAGGAGACATCATGATCGATCTTCTAACACGACATCGGATAGTTTCAACTTTTATGGATATGATCAGTCTTCTGCTAGTAGTGGTCGTGAATATCGTGATTTTGGGTAGGGGTGTCAAACGTGTCGGGTTAAACGGTTACGTGTCGGATGAAAAATATGTAAACCCGTACACGACACGTTTAATAAACGGGTGAAAAATCTCAACACGAACATGGCCCGTTTAATAAACGGGTAACACGACACAACTCGTTTAACCCGTTTAATTTTTAAAAAATTATATCAACAAATTTTAATACTCCACTTTTTTTTATTGTCAATTGTACTTACCTCAAAAAAGAGGAATTTTAAGCCAAATCTCATAAAAATCAAACTTGAAAGCTTAAAAAAAAATGAAAGAGCCCTCATTTTTCAATGTGGGACAAAAACAAAAGGCATTAGTTTGCCTTTGTCTTTGAACTACTATATTTTTTTTTTTGTATTGATTTCTTTTTTTCTTGCTAATTTTTTAAAATAATTATTAATTTATTATTATATTAATTTTATTTAAACAGGTAAACGTGTGATAAACGGTTTGACATGTCTCACCTGAACACGACCCATTTATTAAACGTGTCGATTCGTATTGGTTAATCATGTCGTGTCGGATTTTGACAGCCCTAGTTTTGGATACTATCAGCATGGGAACCAACTAATACAACCTCCACAGTCACACTACTCTGATTATGGGTCATGTAGCCACTCAACTCAACCAATCCAATCAAACCCGTATTCACACTTGTACTCTTATCCTTATGGTGGACAATATCCTAATTTGTATTATCCTAGAGACAATAACGACGATTTTGAGCCTCATCGTCATTCAATGTGGCAATGATTATGGCTCAATATGTTCCTAAATGCCTACATTGAACATTGATAATGATAATTATTTTCGGTAGCGATTTTATGTTTAATGTGTTTTAGGATGTATTGTGGACATATGATGTTTATATTTTTAGAATTTTCTATAATTATTTCAAATTTTTTTGGAGATTCTATCTTGCGTATCGGCCGACGCCGCGACCGATATATATCAGCACCCTCCGAGTCGATGGCCGATACCGCGACTTTGAACCATGAATATGGTTAAAGTTTTTTTGTTTCTATCTCTATGTTCTAGCTTATGATGGTCCATTTTGTGATACTGGCGTGCTTGCCAAACATTAATCTTTTGATTTCACATTCCCTAAACTTTATTTTTCAATGTGGTGGTTGTCATTGTGACTCTGGTGTTTCATGTAAGCATCCTTGAAAACAGAACGAGAGAAGAAGAGAGAGATGTACTTCCCAATGAGGAAGTATGCCATTAAGGTGTAAGATTTGACTTACATTGGAAGTCAACCTTGGTTTTTCTACTCTCTCATGGTAAGGATAAGGATACTAATTGTTTCTTTCATTATATTATCTTCCCTGCTAAATGAGAATTTAATTATGGATTTTTTATGGTTAATATTTTCTTGCATTAGACTCTGTTGCAACATTGTTTTTCTGGGTTTTCACCTGCTGAAGCTTTTATTTTTCTTTGCCAAACTCAACTAAATGGAAACAAATATGCAAGTAATATCCATCTTTATTTTGACTTGGAGGAGTTGCCCAATATATGACTGAAGGCAAGGTACCATGTTATGCGTATGTTGAAATTTTACAGTTGGTTGAATTTTAATTTACAGACTGATCCTATAGTCATCAACCCAATGGCAATTGTTTTTGGTTTCTTGCCCCTGACGCTGTGGTTGTGAGGCTTGATGCTGCTCCCAGGTCCCTCCTAGAAGGCCATCAGCCTAAGACCAATTATTCTACAAGAGGGCAAGGAGGATTTGTGAAGAAAACAACTGAAGCTATCATGGTTTGCCATGGCAGCAATCAAAGAACTTTGGTAGTATACATTTGTTTTGATAGTTGAGTTGTTGCTGCTTATGACTATTAGTTGCTGTGTGAAGAAAGTGCATGGCTGCTTGATAAGGCTGTGAAGATTTTTTATGGCACAACGGATGTTTCCTGTTCTCTATATTCAAGGTTAAATTTCAAAGATTATGTTACTGTATTTAAGTATGTCTATGGATGATAGATAAAAAGCATATAGTCTTCATTGAACACTCGTGAATTGAAATCTGCATTCAGTTAGATTTGCTTTCTTACTATTCTCTTGATGAATTATTATTATTCGAGAGACATTGATTGAAAATCCTCAGATGGAGTTGGAAATTACAAGCTTTATAGATTTCAGGGGTCTCTAATTTCCACTCTTGGCGAATTGAGAGAGTCTTCCCAACTTGACACTTGAAAGTATCACCCTAGACCAGAGGCTTCTATTGAAGATTCATTCAGACCTTCAGTCTTAAAGCTGAACTTTGGGCAGTATCAGATGCCTGCTACTGATCAAGGAAATGGAATTTAGGGCCATACTTGGGACATACCGACACTTATGAAGCTTATAGTCTCCTACTAGGGCCACAAGGAGCGAGCCCACGTAACTGAGGTTCCCATCCGTGCACCCAAAATAAAATGATCATATGAACCAATATCACACTAATATGCTAAACGTGGCAGTTATTTCCCTTTTTTGTTTTGGGTTTTTTGTTCGCTTGACCTAAACATCATTTACTCTAATACTTGGGGGAATGGCCCAGGCTGTGTGTGTTGACTTGACTTGGACAACTATTTTGGTGGTGTGCACCTTCAAGAGAACCAAACTACAAAGTTTAGATTTAGTACAGAGAGAGTAAGGGGTCATTTAGTTTGTATTTTTGTTTCGCGTTTTTTGTTTTTGTTTTCACTTTGTACAAAAATAAAAAATAAAAACATGCTTGGGTTTGGGTTTAGGTTTAGGTTTTTGTTTCTGTTTTATATAAGATAAGTTGTTTTGAAAACAAGGAAAAATAGAAACAACGTGCGCGTCTAATTAGTACACGAAAATTGTAATTAACCCTCAAAGAAAACAAATGGGGGGAACTATCAACTTACACGACTTCTCAAATTCAATTCAATGCAGATATCACCCAAAAAAGAGAAAATAAATTAAATGAAATTGAAAATTGCATAGAAGGGGATTGATTTATCTGAGGTCAATTATTTTGGTCATGGAAAGCCCAAAAAGCAACCAAGCAGGCCCAAAAGTTTATTTTAAAACAAGTTACCGACCACAGTGGGAGTCGAACCCACGACCTTTTGATCCGAAGTCAAACGCGCTAATCCACTGCGCTATGCGGTCTCTTGTTGTCTTCCTCTAAGAATAAGCAATATGATCATTACCATTCTGCACTAGAACAAACATCATTTGGTACATACTGAATTGGTTTCTTGCCTCTAATATTTTCGCCTCACATCTCAGGGAAAGATGAAAGAATGACACTTCTTGAATTTCTTCCCAAACTACGCTGACCCACTTGATCTTTTTTGGGAATGGACAGTAGCTATGACTACAATATACTATTGTTGTAAGGTATATTTGTGTATGTGTGCATTCGCTTATTCAATGACCTTCTATTCTTTTGATCTGAGTTTTAACTCTTGGATAGATTTTGATTGTCATCTTAGCTTGCTTTGAAAATCAATGAAGATGGTTGGCTTGGACTTGAACATTTAAGCCACCTAAATTTTGTTATACACAGGTAATGTCAATGAGCAACGATGATAGCAAGGAGCAGTGACTAGGAATCTATAATGGCCTAAATACCTGTGAAATTGCAACAAATGAGGTAATTTATATTGATTTGATCGTTTTCAGGTTGGTATCATGGTGCACTAACCGAGTGTTGGATACAAAATAAATGAAACAGAATCTGATCTTCATTAGAAAGAAATAAACTTTTTAATTATCTTAACTTGAGATGTAAATCCTTTGCAAGGGGTGGTGTTGCCTGTGAGCATTTGCTTCAATATTGTTTTGTTTAGCAATAAAGTTAGAAAGTTCTTCACTTAGTTGTGCCGGCAGACAATTGTGTTTGGGCAAGGTTTTGATGTGATGGCCAATCTAGCATTTTCTCGTATGATTCTAAAATGAATATATTGTGTAGACACGTTGATATTTTTTCGGGGTCACGTTTTCAGAGGATTGTGGTTGTTTATAAATGTTATGTTTAGGTAGGGTGTTATGATGAGTTTAGCATGTAGGATATGATTTGGAATGTAAAAAATGTATACAATTTTGCGTTTTTTTGGCATAATAATGTCCTTCATTATGCCATTTTGCATTCTCAGCTATTGTAGCCTTTCATTGGAGCTTCCATTTGATACTTCTTCTTCTTAAATTACTTGAACCCGAAAATGCGGTGTTTCCTTCTTCAATTTATTTAGACAACATACAAAGTAAAAATTGATTAGTGAATGTGGTGCAAGTAGCCATAAAGAATATGCTTAAAATGATAAAGTAAGCAAACAAGTTGCATTAACTTCTTAAACCCATGTCTCTTAGGTACTTTAATACAATTTGATGGAGATTTGCTCAGAATTTTGTATTTGAAAAATGTCAACTATTTTATTTAGGGTTGTTTTAATTTTGATGATAAATTTAGAATTTCGTTACTTCTTTTTACTGTTAAATCTTGATTTTTGTGAGTGTTAGTTAACAAGTTGATTATAAAATAATTGAGCCATTATGTTGATTTTTTCCTAAAGTATTTATTTTGTATTGTATGTGTTTTTCGTTTGATCATACATACCACTGCCCTAATTGTCTTCGTTTTTATGGTTGAAAAAACTACTGCGGTGTCATGTCTTTTTTATTTTTTATTTTATGAATTGATATTGTTGATATTCATTGTTCAACTGATGAAGATTATGGGGGTTGAAGGGCTTGTGTTGTTTGGGCAACAGGGCTTTGAAAGTATTTTTTTTGGTGGAAGTGTCGTTTTGAATGTGGAATACTTAAGAATTAGGGTATTTAAGAATACGTAAGCATAATTGTGTTATTTTCGATGAAATATGAAATTCAATCTTCATAAAAAACATAGATTATTTGAAATTCTAGATGTTAGATTGGGCTGTTATTTTTTTTCTTTTAAATGTTTGATGATTTTTACTAATATTTGAAGATTAATTTTTTTTTTTTTTTGAACTCATTTGAAGATTAATTGAACCAATCATCTTGATTTGTTTTAGTTTTGCTTTGTTTTTGAACTTTTGTGGTAGCAATTTTTATATAGAGCTGATATGGATGTTAATTACATACATGCATTTGGAATTGTGAGTTGGACTGTGTAATTATTGTTTTATAGATTGTCTATACAAGTTAAATTTTTTTTTCTTGTTTTTAGGAAAAATTCAGTCCAAAAATTTTAAAAGAACAAAAAAAAAAAAATTATTGAATATTGGCAATTTTTTGATTAGCATAACATAGTGTCTTCAGACATAGACATTTTTTCTAATGACAAGTTTGCAAATCCTTATAAGCTGACTTTTGAGTAACTGTTTTTGTGCGTTATATTAATTCTGATTAAGTATGTAGTTTTAAGCAATGTTATCAGAATCAGATCGGACATTGAACCGGAAGAGGGACCGGGTCAATGGTTCATTGGTTTAACTGGTGGCTCAACTAGTCGGACCGGTCATATAATAAAAAAAATTATAAAAAATTATAAAATATAATAATTTAGCCAAAAAATATAAAATATGTTCACAATACATACAATTTTTCATACCAACCATAAAATCTACAATCACAATAAAAATAAAATCCACAAAGTAGTGTTCTAAATTTATAATTTGGATATTTTATTCAATTTGGGGGTGTGATTGATAATTACTGACTTTCTAACCCTTGTTTGGTGCACTGACTGTGCATTTATGTATGTGTTCACTGTGTGTATATTGACTTGGTGAGGGAGAGAGAGAGAAAAAAAAAAGGAGAAGAAGAGCAGTGTTGTGTCGCCTGAGTGTCGCCTGAGCACTGATCGATGGACAATGGTTTCTAGGGTGGTTGCCCCTCTCTGTCCACTGGCCGATGATTTCACGATTAATCGGAAAATCAACAATCATTTGTATGCACTGTTGCAATGGATATTTTCTCCATACCCATCTCTCTCTCTCTCTGTGCAAATATCAATCTATCTATCTATATATATAACAATATCTTCCTCTGCCAAAACTCCATTTATGAGGCTGTGATGATGATGATTTCAAACAAAATCAGGCATTGAGCTAAGTCGTATCTTGGCGGGGCAACTCAGAGGGTCTGAGAGAGAGATGGATGTTTCTCTTCGCCTGAGTTCCTCGCTGGTCGTTGGTTGTAGTCGCTGCTTGCTGGTGCCTTCTGCGATTTAGGGCAAAAACTTCAACCTGTCCGGTTTTTAAAAACCTACCGGTTCACAGTTTTTACCAAAGACCGGCCGATTTTCCAGTTTTTAGCCGGTTCTCTTCCTTATGCTGTCCAATTAGAGAATCAGACCGGTTAATATCCCGGTTCATGGTTGAACCGGTCTGACCGGCCGGTCCGGTCCGGTTCTGATAACACTAGTTTTAAGTACATGAATTTTATGCGTTTTCAATTTAAATTTATGAAACTTTGATTATTAAAGATGAGTTTTCCTCATTTTTTCTTTGAAATTTGTCTTCACAAAAATTTTCATATAGGTTAAATTTTGATGAGCATGTATGCAAAGTGCAAATGTATTAAGGATATAGTTTAGACTTTAGCTTAATACAGGTCTATGTTCAGTCTTTAATTTTTTCACATTTACTATCAATGTTCAATTTTTTTGAAATATACCGTGCCTTCAGGCATTGGTTATTGCTAATTTTTTCATAAGAGGGAATGGATTTGGGATTAGAATTCATTGTTGTAAGTACAAATAAAATAAAATAAGAAATAACAAAAAAAAAAAATTCACATGCCATGTAGTTTAACAAAAAGAGATATGATATTAAAAAATAATATTTTAGTATCGTATAAAATTTGATAAATGTAAAATTTTATATTGAACTTGTTTGAAGCTAATTTTTTTTATGTGAAAAGTTGGGATTAGAAAAGTTTTGCAAAAAAAAAAAAAAATTAGAGTTAAAAAAGTCTCCTAAAAACGTTTGGGATGTTTTTTTTAAAAGCTGAAAAAGTCCGTTTTGAGTGACTTTCTAGTTTTTTTTGGTTTTTTTATGTAAAATAAAAAAATTATTATTATTATTATTATTATATATATATTATGCATAATAGAAGAGGTGTCTTTGAAGATATGATAAACTAGGAGGAATGTGACTGAAATTGTCCAAAATATATATCTTTCACTTGACTTACCACACCCGGAAAAAATAAATTTGGTATCATACTTTTATTTATCAGATCATTTTTATTATATTTGTGGGTCATTTTATCACTGTTATGGTACCCCCAAAAAATGGTAAAAATAGTTACCACAACAGTGATAAAAACATTCACCTATGTGGTAAAAATACCCACAAATATAGTACAAACGCCAACAAATGTGATAAATTTTTTGCACCAAATAAAAGTAATAAAAATAATTACCATAAATATAGTAAAAAACACCCACAACAGTGATAAAAATATTTACAAAATTGATACATTATACACAAAAATAATAAATTTTTTAATTATAAAATAACTCATAAAAATTATAAAAATATCCATTAAAAATAATAAAAATTGAAAGTACTATACCAAATTTACTTCTTCCATGCCCTAGTAAGTCCTTGGAATTTCATATGGAAGTCGTCCCAAGTAGTTTGTACGAGTAACTTTATTGCCGCAAAAGTTGGTAGAAAAACCTCCTAGAAGCATACCTCAATAAATGAGAAATTATATCATTGACATTGAGTTACATATGGAAGTCCTCTCAAACAGTTGTATGAGTAACGTCTTTGCCCGGAGTTACTCGAAAATCTCGTTTTGGAATAAAGTGAGACAACGATAAGATTAATTCAATTTTATCTAAAAGTATAAAATTTATTTTGATAATGATAAAATTTTGGATATGAACTGTCATAATCAAGAGCACAATAGGTTCAGAAGGTTACTACTCGCTTAGCAGCCCAAAGAGTTCACCCCCAACCTGTCTGCACCAAGATCAGAGCGGACCGCGCCCAAAAGATGAAGTCCAACAGTACCAGAAGGCTTGAAGTCCAGTCCAACCCCAATCCAACTCAACTGAAGGTCAGCTCGGGATAAAGGAGCTCGGCCCAATGTTTATCATGAAGCACTCTCGTCGCACCACGTTTCCTGAGGGCAAAGAGACCACTCTTGACACCTATAACAAACACGCACTTTCTGGCACAGAGAATATTGGTGCGCATAACTGTTTAAAGACTATGGGTGCAGTGGCGTCATGTGACAGAAGTCACTAAAAGACAAAAGTAGAAGAGCTCACAAAATCAGCAGAAAGGAAGAAAAAACCGCAAGAAACCCTAAAATAATCACTTGTATAAATAGGACATTACCACACTACAGTAAGACACGCTCATCGTCTTCCTCACGACTTACTCAACTATTCACAAAAATAAGCTTGTATTCTCTGGGTATATTTCCTGTAAAGGCTCTAAGCTAACAATATCAGTGTACTAACTTTCTTCAAGCAATATACAACCCCAATGAGTAAGAGTCTCTCTTACAGTGAACGTAGTCTTAGTCATTCGGTTAGGATGAACCACTTACATAGCGTTTTTACAGCTTTACCCATTTTTATGTCTATACACCTGCTTTGCACCCTCTCTGAACCATCTGAGTGTGGCTTTGACCTGGGGCTGATATTTCCGAGCACCATCACATTTAAAAAGAGTTTGTTATCTCAAGAACATTATCTTCTCTAAATGACCCTCAACATCAAATAACTCAACTAAGACAATCCACTAATCTACATGTACTTCTTTTTCTTCCTCCCGCAACCTCTCTCCTCTCTATCCACTTTAATTTTAAATTACAAAATCAAAGAATACAAAAATAATAAATTATTATTTAAAATATAAATATTACACGATTAATACTCGCTTTTTGGTAATATGGAGTGTCGTCAGATACAGAGTTTTTATTAGTATCTCAATACGTTAGAAACAATAATATTTTCCCGCCTTAATTTATTGACATAATTTACTAACTAATTAATCCATCACAGTTACCAGATCAGTAACGGGTGTCTCTGTGAATTTAACAACAAATATCCATCAGCCACTTGACCAGTAGTAGGATCCACTGTGAATAAATATTAATTAGAATGATCTAGTCCAAATAACACAACACTGATCAATTAAGGATTCATATCATTGACCAAACAGACAAGAGGTTGGTATTGGTGAGGAAAAGGGCTGAAACATTTAAAAAAGAACGGAGCCTGCCTTGAATCAGTCTCACTCTCAATCGCTGTTGTAATAGAAAAATCATATACGAAAGGGTAATGACCTAGTCTCCTTCTCAGGCCTTATCACTCCAGAGTTAAAAATAAACTCAAACTCAAACTCGTTTGTCTTTATTATAAACTCAAATGTTGTATAGGCAATTGGCCAAAGAGTAGTGTATCGAACTACAGGACAAGAACGACCCATAATCATTGACGAAGAGGAAGCCTTGGAAATGGATCAAACATATTGAGGTGAAGACTTGGTTCACAGTCACAAACCTCCATATGTATATGCCCTTTTCGTCTCTTTTCTCTTGCATAAACTCTCAACCCAATACTGATAATCTAGAGAGAGAGAAGGGAACTTGTGAGCAGATTCAGTCACATACCTCTGCCAAGAAAAGCTATGAGAAGTGTTCTCTTTTCTTCATCAAGGCCTTCATCGCCCTCACACTCTTTCGCTCCTTCTTCCCCTCTCACTCCTCTACACACCTTCTCTGCGTCGATGATGGAGGAAAACATTGAGAACGCTGAATCCGTCATCATGAAATGGGACCTCGAAGCTTCCTCATACTCCAAAGGTGCCCCTCTCTTCAGCGACAACCGTAGAGACGCCAAGGAGTTTCTCAAGGCGGTGAAGGACCTTCAAACTGCGATGCATTTCTTCGTTAAGGAGGATTCGAGCTCTGAAAAGCTTATTCGTTGTCAGAACTTGATGCAAATCGCCATGAAGAGGCTTGAGAAAGAGTTTTACCGGATTTTGTCGGCTAATCGGAACTTTCTCGATCCTGAGTCTGTTTCAAGCCGATCTTCGCGAGCATCGAGAAGGCCAAGTGATTCTGATGGTGAAGATGATGCCTCAGATGATGAGATTCAAGTGGCTGGAAATTCTCTCTCCGAAGATGAACGTGTTTCGGAGATTGTGATGGCGGATTTGAATGCGATTGCTGATTGTATGATATCTTCAGGTTATGGAAAGGAGTGTGTGAAGATTTACAAAATTATTCGGAAATCGATTGTTGATGAGAGCTTGTACCATCTCGGAGTTGAGAAAGTGAGCTTATCAAAGATTCAGAAGTTGGATTGGGATGTGGTTGAGCTCAAAATTAAGAACTGGTTGAACGCGGTGAAAATCGCAGTGAAAACTCTCTTCTACGGAGAGAAAATTCTCTGCGATCAAGTCTTCAACTCCTCTGAGAAAATCAGACAGTCTTGTTTCGCTGACATTTCGAAAGAACAAGCTCTCACTCTGTTTGGATTCCCGGAAATTGTAGCAAAATGCAAGAAATCTCCCGAGAAAATGTTCCGGATTTTGGACCTTTACGAGTCCATTTCGGACCTCTGGCCTGAAATTGAATCAATATTTTCCATCGAATCACTCTCTTCTGTACGATCACAGGCGGTGAACTCACTCCTCAAGCTCGCCGAGGCCGTCCGTACACTGTTGTCGGACTTCGAGACGGCGATCCAGAAGGACTCATCGAAATTGGCTGCCCCCGGCGGCGGAATCCATCCGCTAACTCGCTACGTCATAAACTACGTCGTTTTCCTCTGCGATTACAGTGGACCTGTCTCCGACATAGTCGCCGACTGGCCGTTGCCCGTACAATCACCCTCGCCGGAATCTTACTTATCGAGCCCCATCTCCGATGAACGTCCGACATCGGAAATTTCCGTCCGACTGGCGTGGCTTATCCTTGTTCTTCTCTGTAAACTCGACGTCAAGGCCCAGCTCTACAAGGACGTGTCTCTATCGTACCTATTCCTAGCTAACAACCTAAACTACGTCGTTTCGAAGGTTCGTACATCGAATCTGGCACTACTATTGGGCACAGACTGGTTGGAGAAACACGAGATGAAGGTGAATCAATACACAGCGAACTATGAGAGAATGGGATGGAGCAAGGTGATGGCGTCACTACCCTCTCATCCAACGGCTGAGATTTCATTCGACGCTGTAAAGGAGTGGATCAAAAAATTCAATTCGGGTTTTGACGAAGAGTACCGGAAACAGAGTTCCTGGATCATACCCGACCTGAAAATGCGCCATGAGATCAGGGTTTCGGTGGCGAACCAGATTGTGCCGGTGTATCGGGTTTTTTACGAGAAATATCGAGAAATGTTTCGGAGAGAGATGGGAGTTGAGTCGAAAGTCAGAATTGCCCCTGAAGATTTGGAGAATTACGTCTGGGATTTGTTTGAAGGTACCCGAGTTTCGGGGAGTGCGACGTAGTAATTCGTCCACGTCATCGTCGTCTTCTCCAAGAATGATGGAAGAGGTGATTGAGACGTGACTTCATGGGTCTTTATTGGCCGGCCTTGACTTCTTTGTATTTACTTGCATGTCGACTAGATAGGCATAGGCTGTGCACGAAGCAAACAGTATAACGGAAAAAGTAATATTATTTAGATTTAAAATTTTGATTTAATTTATTGTCATAATAATGTGACTTTATAGTAATTACTAGTAATAATCCGTACCTAAAGATACGGTGCAATATAAAAATCGAGCTCCTCAAAGAATCAAGTCCACTATATCAAATCACAACCACCACTTTTTTTTTTAAAAAAAAAATTGACAAAACCTGTAACTGAAGACATTGTGTAACACAAAATCGAGCACTAATCATGTAACACAAAAAATTTCAACAACATACAAATATTTTGAATAATTTTTTTTTTTAGTTACGCCATTTGAAATCAATATAGACCAACAATCAATATAAAAAAAATTGACAAAATTTACTTTAAAAACATAACACAAAAAAAAAAAAAAATCAACTTGTGTACATAATTTATCGAATATGCTTATTAATAAGAAACATATGAAATTAAAGAAAATATGACGCAATTCATTTATCAGATTCAATATAACTCCCTAATTCTATCTTAACAAAACAATTCATCAACTACCGCAACATAGTAATATCAACAATAGAATAAAGCTCAACTTCATCCATATTGATTTGCATATATCAAATCCAAGCTGCAATTCCAAATGCACTCATTTAATTAACATCCATATCGACTCTCATATAAAAATTACTACAACAAAAGTAAAAAAATCCAAGCAAAATTGAAGCAAATCAAGATAATTGGTTCAATTAATCTTGTGTATGTGTCTAAAGATATTGTATAACCAAAAATAACAATTGGCAAAAGTTAGAAATTCATTAGATAAAAAGTTAAGAGTTTAATATATTTTAAAAAAATTTGGCTAGAGTTTCTCCTGAAAATGGGACCCTAGAAAATTTTCAACCTGTATACAATTTATTTTCATACCCAAAAAGGCTACCAAATGTCTCACTATCACGCCACAATTTTGTCTAACACAACCATTTACCAACAAACACAACCACGTATCCACCATAACGACATGCAATTAACTTCATTACCATGTTTTTTTCAAAAAAACTTGCATCTTTACACACATGCACAATAAACAATAAATCCAAAGATTTCAATCTAAAGTGAGTATAACAACTCCCACCATAGAATTAAAGGTCTACAACATGTATCCAATACTTACGCAACAATCTATTGAAAAAAAAAATAGAAAACTAATCCATGATCCCAAAAGAAAGAAAAAAGTAGATAAAAAACAATCCATAATTTCGAAAGGAAAGAAATGAATGAAAAGGGGCTATTGTAAGCCTAATGGAGATTTAAAGGCTTGACTGTTATCTATATACAACTTCACTGGAAAATAACCCCAAGCATGCCTCCATACATACTTGAAAAAAAAAAATTTTTCATTTTCTCAAACAAAAATCAACTACATGCAACCCCAAGCATGCTTCCACATACACGCGACTACGCGAGTGTTGCGTGGGCTGTGTGTGAGTGCAAGTATGTATAAGTGTTGTTAATCAGTGAGTTGCAGAGTCAATGTGTGTCAGTGTTGTGTTTGTGTGCGCGGTAATTAAAAAAATAGAAATCAATTGGGAAATCTCAAATGCAATAATTCGAAATGCAAAATGCAACTTCCATACCATATGTAAAAAACTAATCTTGTTGTCATTGTACCAAAGAAACTTAATATAAATATTTAAAGATAAAAGCCTAAAATCCAATTAAATCAACTTAATATCAAATTTAATCACTAATCAAGCACCAAAGAAACTCATCTAATCATGGACCAAAGAAACCCACATTCAACCAATTAAATCAACTTGATTTCAAAATCAACTAAATATATCAAATTTAACACCAAAAGTTTAGCAAAGTATCAATTTCCCCCCAAAGTTACTAAAATTTAATTTCAAATATATTCAAAATCAATTTCAATTATCAAGTTTTCAGTGTCTTTTTGTGTATATTGTGTGCGTGCTATGTGTTTTGTGTGTGTATTGTAAGTGCGTGTGTTGTGTGTTGTGCATGTGTGTGTTGGAGATGAAGAAAAAGTAACGGAGAGACAAAAATGAACATAGAGAGAGGAAAAGCGAGAGAATGAGAGAAGGATACCTAAATTTGGGCATGCTAGTGAGGGATTACTCAATGGTGGGTCGCTGTTTCATTGATTGTGGCTCCATCATGATCAAGGCTGGGTGAGAAAAGAGAGACAGAGAGAGAAAAGATCAGACTCATGCATGCTAATTTTTGAAACAACTTGAACAAATAGGCATTGTGATGCAAGATAAAATTAAACAAAAGTTCAACGTCAACTGCCACATGACAGTGTTGAAGATAAATCTATAAAAGCTTATAACCGAGTTAAACCCATGTTGTTATAACAACCCTTTCATCCTTGACTAAGTGTTCCCTGATAGAAATGAAATCATAGATCAACACCATGAAACTCAAATTAATCTAACTTAAGTTGTCCTATAAAAACCATGTCGAATGTAAAAATCATTAAAGCAACTCACAAATTACATCGATAACACCAAATTCATCAAAAATCCAAAAAAAAAACACTAAATTCACAACAATCAGTACAAAACTCAAACAACAAATTCACAGAGACAACACCAAATTCATAAAATCGAACAAAAAATAAACAAAATCCAAAACATGTAAATCCAAAACAACTAATTGCTAGGGAGAAAGTCGCCTCATAGGTGCAGCAAATTAACTTTTAATAGTTTTGCCTAAACACAATCAATCTTGTACAGGCTGTCGCATGGATTTTTCAAGTATATAATTAGCTTAAATCTTTTCATTGACAACTAATCAAGGAAAACCTCCACAATTTTAGATAGAGTAAGTGCAATTAACTAATTATTAAGTCAAATAGCCCAAAAAAGTCTGAAATGACAAAGTTTAATGAAATCAAAAAAGTCCAATGATAGAAATGACAGCTCTAGTGCTTATCGAAGTCTCACCAAGTGGCCTTACATAAAAGTCCATCTAGCACTGTTTGGCTAGCAGTCATAACCTATATATAAATGGAAGATGGAAAGAAAATTTGAAAATCAGAGTTTTCTTGCTCAAATGTTCATCAAACAATGGTTGTGTTATATAAAGCACAAAAAAATGATCTTGGAAAGGCTTCTTATTTTAAACAATTAAACTAAACCCATTTAAACAATGAAACTAAACCGAGATCTAATGAAACCATCCACATTCACGCACAAAGAAACTCACACAATAAGAGCAAGTTTATAGAACCAAAAGCATCCCTAAATTTATGAATCATCTCCCAAATTAAGAGTGCGAACACAGAGCTACAAAGCAAATTAAAAGACAAACTTAGCACAAATAAGTTCAAACTCCATCAATCAACCTCCAAGTAACCCAAGCAAACATTCAAACTATTTAACATTCAAACTTTAGCTATCAACATCACAAAAACATACACCACATGAAACTCATCCACGGATTCCTATATTGAAACAAAATGAAAGAGCTGGAAAAAAACAATATTTAGGAAACAAAGTAAATTTATAACTAAAACATCGGAGTTCTCAGTTTATTCAGCAAATGGATGATCTCCCTTTCTAGCATTACAGACTGAGCTAGCTCTTACCATGAAAGGGAATAAGAATCAAGCTCTCTCATCCAAGCTGAAGGTCATTAAATTAGTCCTTGGTTTGAGCTAGCCTGAATTGCCAATAAAAAAATTAATAAGTACATTATTTAAGAGCATTATGATTTGTTATAAACCCATACCAAAAGTAAACATGTCTAACAATATAAACCCGTTAACTTTCTCTTACAATGCAACTAAACAACAATTAACATTTAATTAAAACTTAAGTAATACTTACCTTTAAAAAAGTTAAAGAGAGCAAGGATTTCAGACCAAATTCATCACTGATTGTTCACAGTTCTTTGAGAAATTTCATCAAACACGTGGTGGGCTAAAAAATTCGTCACAAAATTTTTTTGGGGCTACCCAATCGGTGGCGCAAAAAGTTCATCACAAAGAAAAAGTAAAAAATATATAGTTGTTCTTTAGCTAACCAACTGGTGGGTGGGGTCTAGATCTGGGTTTGCATACAAAAATGGAGTCGTGTATGTGTGAAAGTCAGAGATGAATGGATTGGGTTTATGGGCCTGTGGAGTGAGGCTGGTGAGAGAAAGATGAAGACAGAGAGAGTAAGAGAAAGAGAAACAGAGGTGATGACAGAGAGATATAAAGGCGGAGAGAGGAAGAGACAGTGATGGAGAGGGACTCAAAGAGCAAAACCTGGACATGGACAGGGGCTTTCTTGGTGGATCTGGCGAGGGCGTGTGTGTGTGTGTGTGTGTGTGTGAGTTGAGAGAGAGATAGAGAGAGAGGGGTACCTGCGCCATGGCAGAGGAACGATCGGAAAGAGAGAGAGGGGGTCTAGGCCTCTGGCCGCCTGGTCTTCTTCTTCCGGCAGAGGAGCGAGAGGTGAGAGAGAAATTATGTTTCAGGGCAGGCGTCCAGTGTTAATGGGTAGAGAAGGAAAGATGGGTATCGACCGTTGATGGGGTTGTGTGCCATGCGTGCAGTGTGTTTGGGCGGGATTTGGGTTTTAAGTGGGATGAATTGTGAACCATAAGATTTAAGTTGATGGATTTAGATGAGATCTTAACCGTATATTTAAATCTCAATTAAATCTTGGCCGTTTTTCTGCTTTTCTAAATTGAGAGAATTGATTTTAATTTGGAAAGTTTGAAATGAGCTCTATCTTATTAGTATAGATTAGATTAATATTAAGTTCCAATGCTTGATAAAGTCTACAGTGAATGCAAATGTCACATTGAATTAAGTCGACAAATAATGTTAGTAAATTAGGTCCCAATAGCATTGTTTTAATGATCTGTTTGGTATGAGGGATGAAAAATAGGAAGAATGAAAATTATGATGAAAAATAGAAGGAATGAAAATTAGGATGGATAAACTTTTCATCCATGAAGGAAAGAAACACATTTTCTCTCTTTTTTGTTTGGTACGATGGATAAAAAGTTGAAATGATTGATTTTTCTTTGTTTGGTATTGAAGTAAAAATGAAAGGAAAGAAAACAAATGAGTTTATTTTACCATTTTACCCTTAAATATATCAAGTGTTTTTCTATTACAAATAAACTCTTCAATAAATTTTGGAAATAAAACAGGCTGAAAAAACAAAATATTTGTGGAAGTTTAAGACAAATTATTATTAAAACAATTAATTAAGCAACAACCCCAATTAATACCTACCCATTTCCACGTGGATAACATCAGCAAGTAAATCTCAAATAGGTAGCGATGTGTCACCAGTTCAAAAAAATAGTGGATATGTGTCTTGAAATGCTCTGCACACCTTTTAAGGTCATTGATGCAAGGAGGGTAAATTAGTAAATTAATCTATTCAACCAAAAGACTGCCTTTCTCTCTACAATTTTTCGCCCAAAACTGGACGGATAAGAAATGGCGGGAGGAAGGGATTCATTTTCCACCATCTTTTCCTTTCCACTGCTTTTTCCATTGGAACCAAACAGATGAAACACTTTCCTCTCCCCCCATTTTTCATCCTTCCTTTTTCATCCACTCAACTTTCCTTTGTACCAAACACACCATAAAGGAAAAGGAGAAAAGATAATTCTTTCATTTTTCAAAGAAAATGAATACTTTTTATTGTAAACATTATTTGGGACCAACCGAAAAATTATTTTTTTTAGTATAGCCCCTTTTATTTTTGGGTAAATTTAGTAGTCGATATAAAAATTTAGACTTATTTGAGTTAAACTACATTAAGAAAATTTATTTGGCTCTAAGTACATTTTTTTGAAAAAAAGACTAAAAGGTCATTTATTACTCCATTACTCTCTCACTCCATCTTCCCTATTTTCTCTGTATCTATTTATCTATCTCTCTCTCACTCTCTCTCTTATTTTCTTATTCTCTCCCTTTCTCTCTCTCTTTATATCAACGTTACAACAATACAATTACATTAATCAGTTACACCAATTAGTTACAATTACCCTATAATACATCAAACAGTTACTCATGTGTTCTAATAAAACCAAACAGTTACACTAAACAATTATACGAAATTACAGCACCAACCCAATTTGCCATTCAGTTATTTACATAAATTAAAGAGTTACACCATTTAGTATCACGGCATGGTTACACCAATTATATACACCAAATTAGGTTTATCATTACACAAAAAACTTTACTATTATACTAAATTTAGTATATATGATTGGTGTAACGATGTCGCGATACTAAATGGTGCAACTATTTAGTTTATGTAAACAATTGAATGACAAATTAGATTGGTGTCATAATTTTGTGTAATTATTTGGTGTAACTGTTTGGTTTTATTAGAACGCATGAGTAAATGTTTGGTATATTGTAGGACAATTATAACTTATTTGTATAACTAATTAGTGTAATTGTGTTGTTGTAATGTTAATATAAATAGAGAGAGAGAGAGAAAAAAAATAGGGGAAGAGAGAAAACTATTAGAGAAAATAGGGGGAGATAGAGGGAGAGAAAATAGGGGAGAGAGATGAAAAAATAAATCAAATATTTACATATTTGAAAAAAAAAATTATCAATGATAGATAGAGAGAGAAAATAAGGGAGAGATGGGAAAGTAACGGGGAGAGAGAAAGATGGAGAGAAAATAGGGAAAAGATAGTGAGAGATTCTAATGAAATTTTTACATATTTGATAAGATATATAACTGCTAATCAAGAATGCATAATTTAAAAAAGAGTATTTAGGTAAAAAAAAATTGATTTCATTTGAATTTTTGTACCTAAATATAATATATTTTATTAAAATTGAATTTAATAAAGTAAACAACTTATTCATACATTTTTTTCTCAAATAAGTCTAAAAAATTATACCCACAACCAAAAAATTCTAAATTTTAATAGGGCCACGTTTACAATTTTTTCTTAAGGCCCCATTTCGGTTGGGCCGCCCTGACTTCCACATGTAGCTAGACCAACCAAACAAAAAGAGAAGGAAATCAATTGGATTAATGACACAGTGGAAGTAAAACCAATTATAGAACAAATCTCTAGTCTAGTAATCTTAAGGGATGATTCAGTAGTTAAGTCTGTCTTCTTGCAAATAAGAGATCCAGGTTTGATACTTCCCACATCCCCTAGGGTCAGCCACCCTTAATCCTCAAGGAACATATTTTTAAATTAACTCGAGTTATGGTGACCGATTTAGAGTTCAAGAGAGTAGTCGGCACAATCTTAAATATCTTGTAATCAACAAAAAAAAAAATCCTTGGTCCAGTTGCACAGGCATGGGACTTCATTTTGGAGGTGTCAAGTGGATTAATTCTGCTTTTTGAATCAGGTGTCGTCTATACATCCGAGTGGGAGGAATAAGCATCATCCTTGTTATTGGCGTTCCAAATTCCAATAGTCAAGCTTTACTTTATACTTTCAACTTTGGTTAAATCTAAAAAACAATATCTTTATCAGACTTTATGCTTCTTTCGCTCCCTTTAAGTGCTAAAGCGAGGTGATCAAACCACCTCCTTTCAGAATATGAGAAGTTCAGAGAACATGCCAGAAAAGGAAATAAAACTTGGAAGAGGCTAAAGCACAAGGATTGTTGATTGCGGAGCACATGTATAGACACCTCATGAACCCATAAACTAGCCAACTTAAGTTGGTCGGCTAGCTTTCATGCTCAGTTCCATGTGTTGCTTGTCTATATAGATTTCGAGCCAATGAAGCATACAGTACACCGATCTTGTTCAGCTTAACAAGATTTATAGGTTCGATTAGGCTAAGTTCAGAATAAAAATAATAAATCTGTATCATTGATTTGGAAATATGAGTGCTAGCTATAAATATATATATATATATCCAAAACCATTTGCATCTAATAAGCTTGCGTCGTTCAAGGATTAAGGAACTCTAGTGAGTAAAGCCAAGGCTGAGCCCTGGAATGTTAATGGCAATGTTATCGATACAAAAAAACAAATGAACTGCGCAAGTTGAAGGTATATAAAGGTCAGATAGTTGAAGTAAGCTGCGCAAGTTGGGCGAGTGTCAGATTGATGCGTTAAGCAAGATCTCCATCGTAGAGGTGTTAGGACATGATCGAAGTTAATGCGTTGGGTCCCTGCAAAATGCAAATGAAGAGAATATATTCCCTTATGGGCAGCCTAGAGATAACGTGGCTGAAAGTGGAATAGAAAAATGAGTAGAAGAAGATAAAAAGGTATGGATGAGGCAAAATTGCTTGAGGGTGAGCTGAATTATTATTATGTGGTGTGGTGTGGTGTGGCAAATGGAATCTGATTACTATTTCCTGATTGGGTATAAATAGAGGCTTGGTTACCGGGTATTGGCATCCCATTGGAGCATTGAATTTGAGAGGAAGTGAGGTCTTACATGAAGATAAGAGTCTCTCTTGTTTGGTAGCCAAGGATGACTTACCTGCTCCTCCATTCATGGGGTCCGTCTTTGTCTACGTACGACTACGACCCCATGAGCCTTGGTTTCAGGCAGTCAACTTGGCTACCTTGACAGGCTCTTTGCTTTCATGCTAGGCCTTCTCTTCTTCCCCTACCTGCACCAGCATCACCTCCGGGATTGGATATATCATATATATATATATGCTTTTGCATGGGGCCGCCGAAATGTGTGTATACGAAGATCATTTGCTCGTGGTTTGAATTTTGTTGAAGTCTTCTCTCTCTCTCTCTCTCCATGCATCCATGGAAGAAAATTATTTGTGCATTCTTCTGGTTTGTAAAATTCACATGATCTTTAAATTTTGTACGAACAAGTGGACTTACATTTAGGATAAGGTGGACCTCTCATACTTCTGATTATATGTAGGTCGAGGGTTTTCTTTTTATTCTACGACGTGTTCAGTCTTATTTCGATTATTTCCTCGAATTTAATGATTAGTCATCGTGACTTGAGCTAAATTAGAGCATATTCCTAAAGTGAGAAGAGTGCATAGCTAGCCCTTAGAGTGTGTGAGAATGGATTGAACCTAAGATATTTGAATTACCAAATGTCAAGCTCAACCACTGAAACCACCCTTAAGGGTTTGAGCAATATTATTGAGATATAATTTATTGATTTAATTTGCTGACCTAATTCACTATAACTTTTGGATTGACTGTGGCTTATCAAATATTGAAACTTGATGTTGATTCAATAGTTCCACTGAAACCACATCATTAAGTCAGTAAATTAAGTCAAATTTTTAGGTCTAAATAGCATTTTCACTAAGGGTTTTGTGGAGGGTTTCATTAATGTTATAAGCAGACCTAATCATGGACTTAATTTAATGTAGTCATTGAATTAATTAGTTGGAAGTTCCAATATTAAATGAAACTCACTTTCATTCAATAGTCAGATTGAATTAGGTCTCTAAATTAAGTTTAAATAGTATTTTTCTAATGTTATTGCTGAAAGAATGAAAAAAGTTTCCATTAATGTTCAATGCAACAATTTATTGCCGTTGTTATTGTTCATATTCATTGTACCACACCATTTATTGGAAATTTTACCAAAATAGAAGAGAGCATAAACATATTTCGAAAAAGAAAAATGTTATTTATACATAATTTATAAATTTAATTTTGGGTATTTAATCAATTATAGCAGTTAGAATTAAAAATAGACTCCAATGAATTAAGTATTTGAATTAGGTTCTAAAATTATATCGATTGCTGTTAGACAAAATCTAATCATCAAGTATTAGATAGCACAAAAGAGAGACCCCACCTATATTATCATGGAGACACTGATTTTAAGAGTTTTCTTACGAATAAACTTCTTTTTTAGAACATCTCCATTAGTGTCTTTTATTATAAAGAATAGTTTGATAAAATTCAAAATAAATAGTGAATTTTATTTATTCAACTTCAATAGACTGAATGACATTCAATAAGGGAGGTGCCTGATTCATTTTTTCATTTAATAATTATAGTATATACAGTTAATTTGACTTTTTAAATATAGAGAGTTAAATTTAACTCTCTCTATTTTAATTTGTACAAATAGAGAGCCTATTGTAGTTTAATTTTTAGAGATTAACTCTATTATAATGTAGAATTAAGTGAGAATTTCTATTTAAGATGCTTTTATATTTTTTTTTATATCCTTGTTATGATCTATTTACAATTCTTGTGATACCCTCAAAATATTTTTTACATAAGGATGACTATTGCACCTACTATTCCACCACTGACCAAATATTAAAAGAGGGATTTGGAGGCGGATCTTTAGGCCTAATAAGATTTAAAAAAAAAATTACTCGCCAATTTTTTTTAGATTAGGTCCCTATTGAAAAGTCAAAATAATTGACATAACTAACGCTTTTTACAATTGCAAAAAATAACGACAATATCATCTCTTAATTTAAACAATTATTCTAAAAAAGTACGTCATCATAATATATATTTTTCTCTATAAACACAAATCGTAAGACATACACTTTTAAAAAAAAATAGGTATACAATTAAAAATATATATATTTTTTCGAACCAAAAAATAATAGGTACGCAATAAAAAATAAAAAAATAACATGTATGCAATAAAAAAATATAAAAATAATAGGTACGCAAAAATCGTCAAATAGGTACACTAAAACACAGATCGTCCAATATGTACACTAAAACACAGATCGTCAGAGAGATAAACTAAAACACAGATCATCAGACGTCATCATAATGTCTAAATTGTTTGATTCATTTGTTTGAATTTCTAAACTAATAGATAACACCGCAAAAACCTCAATAACAAACGCAAAAAAAAAAAAAAAAAAACTAACTATATTTTGGGTTTAAATCATGTGACGACGGCAAAATGGGCAATGAAAATTAATAACTAACCAATCTCTCAGCATTCACACCAACACAGGGACCTGCATGTAAGTTTTTTCAAAAATTAGATGACCTATTTTTTATACTAAAAATTCGATAAGACTAAAATTAATTTACACATCAAAAGAGTGACCTTACCCTAATTTACTAATGTGGGAAATTTGGAAGTTAGTACAAAAATTTGAACTTAATTGAGATAAACTATATTAAAGAAACTTAATTGGCCCTAAGTGCATTTTTTTTTAAAAAGACTAAAAAAACTATTTATTACTCCATTACTCTTTCTCTCTATTACTCTCTCATTCTTTCTTCTCTATTTTCTCTCTATCTATCTCTCTCTCCATTACTCTCTCTATCTATCCCCTATTTTTTTTTTCTCTCTCCTATTTATAATTTATTTTCTTTTCAAATATGTAAAGATTTAATTTGAATTTTTCATTTCTCTCTCCCCTATCTTTTCTCTCTCTTCCCTTATTTTCTCTCATCGTTCCTCTTTCTCTCCTTATTTTATCTCTTACAACAACACAATTACATCAATCAATTATACCAATTAGTTACAATTACCTTACATTCACCAAACAGTTATTCATGTGTTCTAATAAACCAAACAGTTATATCAAACAATTACATGAAATTACAATATCAATCTAATTTGTCATTCAATTGTTTACATAAACCAAAGAGTTACATCATTTAGTATCATGACATGGTTACGCCAGTTATATATACCAAAATTGGGTTTATCATTACACAAAAGAGTTTACCATTACACTAAATTTAGCGTATATAATTGGTGTAACCATGTCGTGATACTTAATAGTATAACTATTTGGTTTATGTAAACAACTGAATGACAAATTGGTTTGGTGTCGTAATTTTGTGTAATTGTTTGGTGTAACTGTTTGGTTTATCAAAACATATGAGTAATTGTTTGGTGTATTATAGGACAACTAGTTATTGCTCGTACTTGAAGACATGAAGTAATAAAAAAATGGTCAACAATAAACATATTTGTATTTACATACAAAAATCAAATCTCAAACATAGAGGAGAGAGAAATTAATTTAAGCACCAGTTGTAGTGGAGGGTGAGCGATGGTAATGGTGGTGGAAGGTAGTGGTGGTGGTGGGAGACAGTGATGGTTGTGATGAGTGGCGACAACCATGACGGTGGTGGCAACCGTGGGGTGGCAACCGTGATGGTGGTGGTGGGTTTTGGGTGACAATGATGGTAATGGCAACCATAGGTGATGATGGTAGTGGTGGTGGTGGTGGGTGTGGGTGGTGTGGGGAGACAGTGATGGTGGTTGACAGTGGTGGTGGTTGGGCAGCGACGATGGTGGTGGCAGTGGTGGGCAACGATGATGGTGGTGGACAACAATAGGTGCTTCTGGGCAACAGTGTGATGGGTGGTGGGCGACGATGAGTGCTTCTGAGCGATAGTGTGATGAGTGGTGACAAATGACAGTAGTGGTGACGGTGGTAGGTGTGGTGGAGTGGGTGACAATAGGTTGTAGCACTAGTAGGCGAATGACGAGTGGTGGTGGTGGTGGGGAAGTGGTGGCGGTGGTGGTAAGGGTGATAGTGGGACAGTGGCGCTGGTAGTAGGGTGGCGGCAACAGTGGGGGTGGTGGTGGTGACGATAGAGGTGGCGGTGGCAGGACAACAGTGGTGGTTGCAAGGCGGTAGTAGTGGTAGTTGTTATGGCAAAGGTGGTGGTGATGAGGGTGGTTGGCAGTAGTAGTGGTTGTTGTGGCAGAGGTAGTGGTGGGGCGGGGGGTGTGGTGGTGGTAATGGTGATGATGCTAGGGGTGGTGGTTGTGGTTGGGGGGATAGTTGTGGTGGTGAGGTGCCGATGGTGGTGGTGGTGGTAGTGGTGATGGTGGTGGTAATGGTGATGATGCTAGGGGTGGTGGTTGTGGTTGTGGTGGTGAGGTGCCGATAATGGTGGTGGTAGTGGTGATGGTGGTTGGGCGTTGGGGGTAGGGGTGGTAGTGGTGGTGGTGGGGCAGGGGTGTGGTGGTGGTAGGGTAGGGGCGATGGTGGTGACGACGACGGTGGTTGTGGTAATGGTGATGGTATTGGGGGTTGTGGTTGTAGGGGTAGTTGTGGTAGTGAGGTAGTGATGGTGGTTGGGCGGTGGGGGTAGAGATGGTAGTGCTGGTGGTGAGATGGTTTCAAATACTACTACTTTTAAAAATATTTATGAGAAGTTATAAGTTATTGAAGCAACTTTTAAAAAGTTACCTCAAACAAACCTTTAGGGATCTATTTTCTCTATTAAATTTGGAATGTTAATATTAACCGTCACATTAATTTTAAAGTAAAATTTAAAGAGATCTCAACCGCAAAAAATAAAAGTAATTTTGTTTATCTTTTGATAGTTGAATTGTATTGTACTTTATTATATAGATTGCAACTGATTGGTGTAACATTGATATAAAGAGAGAGAATAAAGAGTGAAAGTAACGGTGAGAGAAAATAGGGAGGAGAGTGAGAGAGAGAGGAAATAGGAGAGAGAAAGATGAAAAAATCAAATCAAATATTTACATATTTGAAAAGAAAATAAATTATCAATTGGAGAGATAGAGAAGAGATAGTGAGAGAGTAATGGAGAGAGAGGAAGAAAGAGAGTGTGAAAGAATAATAATTATGCATAATTTAAGGAAGGGTAACCAAATAAAAAAAATTTAAATGTCATTTGAATTTTGTACTCAATCACACGATGTTTTATTAAAATTGAATTTGATAGAGTAAAATAATTATTTATACATTTTCTCTCAAATAAGTCTAAAAAAATATATTCATACTCAAAAAACCCTTTATTTTTAACTAATTAGAATATATCACGTGTAATTTTTTTTTCTATATTTTTGTATTTTCCTTTATTTTATTATTTTTAAGATCAATGATCACAAACAAATCAACATTAAATCAATGGTTCACAACAAATTTTGATGCGGTATCACTTGGGTACCTTAGTGTTCTTCATATTATTTTCATGAATGTTGAGCTCAATTCTATATCAGAAATATGATAGTTGTGTTTTTGAGAGGGTAAATGGTTTGAAGATGGGTAAACTGAGATAGAACAAAGAATTTAGACCAAAAAATTATCCATCAAAACATGAGAGTTATAAATTAACCACATTTAATTAATCCCAATGTTTAGAACAAAAAAAAAAAATCTTTTATCACATTTGTGTTTTGAAATCAATCTTTTTTTTTTTTTTTTTGGCTACTGTTTCAAACTATTACAAGGGAAGAGGTTAGTGAGATTCAAACCCATAACTTAACAGTTCAACGATAGGTTGTGGAGCCATTAGGCCACTGTTAATCTTCGAAATCAATCCTAACATACTTTTTCGACTATTATCTCTCTTGTTTTTAGAAATAGTCTACAAATAATTAGTTAAGAGTAACGTTATTAGAATCTAAAAAACTAATTTAATTTATTAATTTAATGATATATCAAGTGATAAAAAATAAAGCAATTATCATCACAATAATTTTATTCAACAATATTACTATTATATCATTATATTACTCATTTTTCCGTTTTTCCTAAGAAAAAAAATTTCCAGCCTATGTCTTATATGTTTGGTGTGCTTGTAAAACCAAAGCTTTAGAGCATCTTCAATCCGCATCCAAAACGTCAGCTGGAGTCTTCTAACGGCCATAATTAGCATTTTTTCTGATCAAAATCAAAACTCAAATCTTGCATTTCAAACGTATATGCACTGCACGTTGAATGAAAAAGTTAAATTTTTAGAACCTACAAAGTGATATGTGTGGTGCACATATATTTGGTATAACGATTTGACTTTTAATTTGGGCGGCATACGAGTGCTCTTTCTCTTTTTACAACCCACATGCCAATTCTTGAGTAGGTAAAAATAAATTTGACATATCTCAATAGATATGTCAAATATTTTTAATGCAATATTTTATAGAGCTATTGGGTGTTTAATGCAATTTATTTTATGTAGTAACTTATAATTTGGTTAGAATTTATGTTTTGAAATTATACTTTTAATTGTTGTTTAAAATTTTATTAGCTAAATTTAATGAGAATTTTAGTTTCAATAAAATATATACTACTTTTCATATAAAATTTATAATATTTTAAAATATATTATTTTTAATAATATTTTTTTAATTGATTCCAAAATTTATTTTAAATACATATATTAAATTAATATAAAGAAAGAGAGTTAAAGACAAAGATTGCATAAAATAAATTATTTTGATCATACCAGTTGGAGTGCAAGGTGAAGATAACATTTGACATCTTCATTGGAGATGCTCTTAGCCAATTGGTTTTTTTTGAGTGTGAGTTGATTTTTTTTATGAAAAATACAATTTGGACATAATTTGAAAACTTTATCAATTGTAGTTGTTGGATTGAATTAGGGGTTCATACATGCATTGATCCAGTTGAAGAACCTGTTCCAAAGCAACTACTCCACCAAACGTATTTTCTTGTCCGTCCGGGGTTCTTTCTACTCAATTTCACAATCAATCCCAAATCCATCTATTTGACGGAGGTCAAATTATGTGCTCTTCTAATTGCTTAGAAGTGTTCAACAACCCTTTTACATCTAGGGCTCATCGAAGCCCTATTATGTATATTCAGGAACATGACAATCAAATGGCTGACTGTAAAACTCATTAGGGTTATAAATTCCTATACTTTAACGATGCTTTCTGATGATGCCTCGGAATTAATCTCCCAGGCCCAAGCCGGTATGGCTCTATTGAGTTTTATGGAATGGGTTTTAAGAGAATTGGAATTATACGAAGACAGACAACAAATGTAAGTGGTTCACCCCAGCCGAAGGACTTGGGCTACGTCCACTATAATGGAGGCTCTTGCTCCTTAATGGTGTGTATTGATCTCAACTGATTACAAGGAAATTCTAGGCGCAGGGGCGCAATAACCCTTCTCTTCTACGAATGTTCTAGGGTTCAGGGCAAAAATGCTAGGTAGAAGGCCAGGAAGAAGACCCTGTTTCTTGCTTCCACTGTTCTATTTACATCATATCTCTCCTTAGGGTTTTTTGCTCTTGTTCTTCCTTTTTTTGATCTTGTGGGGACCGTTCGTCCTTTGCCTGCAAGCCACTCTGACCGCCGGTGATACTGTGCCCACGACCACCTATCTCTGTTTTTGCAGGGAGTAACTCTGAGAAATCAGAGCCGGTTTTCCTTGTCCTTGGAGCACGTGGCGCCACAGGCTTTAACTCGGGTCATGGGCTGAGAATCGAATGTGGGCCGGTTGGGACCATTCCCTTTTGGGCTTCGGAGTCCTCAGTCAGTGTTTTCTGGAGGTCTTTGGGCTTGGTCGTAATGGCAGCCCAGGTCCAAAAACATATCCTCATCAGTGCCCCCCAGCCCCTGGTCACGAGAATGACGTCTTCTCTAACCTGGGGATAGGAAGTGTCTTTTCTGAGTTTTTCATAGTCTCCATACGTGGCGGACTGCGTGGTCAGTCGGCTTTACGCTGGTTTGGGCTGCTTTGGTATTTGCCGGCTGTGATGGGATGGTTTTTACACGTGTCACCATCGGGTGAACCCAACGGTACGGTTCCTGAGGCGCGTCCTGTCGTCTCACCTTTCAGGGCATTGAATGCTTTGTATAAAAGTGGGGAAAATCCCTTCACCTGTGTCGCTTTTGCGTTTTTTGAATCTCCTTACGTTTTCCTCTCCTCCATTGGCTCTCGAGGTGCTTTGTTTCAGACTCTCAGGCGATTCTTAGGGTTTCTGCGTTCCCGGTTATTTTCTGCATCTAGCACCTTAACTAGGTACGTCTTTCCTCCTTTCTTTATTCTTGCTCGATCTGGATCCCTTCAACCTTCCTTGGTGGGGTTTTGGGTTTCGCTTCTTGATATGGAGGTTTAGCTACTTTAGGAATCATTCCAACGACCTTTCCCCTCTTACGTGTTTCGTGGACCGTCCTACTTTGCTTAGAGTGTCCTTCCTTCGGGGTTGGTGTCTGAGACCTCCATTTTTGACGGACTGTGCTTTACATTTGCCTTCCCTCCACTCCGGCTTACGGCCTGGACCTTTGATGGGGAAGCGGGTCGTTTCTTCCTCTGAATCGGATTCCGAGGACCAGGTAGGCGAGGAGGTCGAGGTAAGTACCTCAGGTTCCCAGAGTGGTAGTTCCGTTGATAGGGCCGTGTCTGGGTCCGCTCTTATAGAAGAAGCTCGTCCTCTTTCATCCCTTCCTCCTGTTTCTTTTGTTGCGTCAAAGACTAAGAAATCCAAACCGGCTCCTCCCCCAACTCCTAGGAAAAGAGTTTGTCGGGATCAAGCCGACCTGGCTTGTTGTGCAGCATCGACCCCCAGTTGTCTCAGCGATGAGGATTTAGATGAACTGAGGCGAGAGTATCGCTTTCCTGACTCCGTTCTCTTACACTCTCCTGACAAACACGAGAGGTGTAATTCTTCTATCCCGGGCCTGGTCTGTTTTTACGAATCCACTTTCCGTGCTGGTTTGCGGTTCCCCGTTCATCCTTTAATCCGGATCGTCCTCGCTTTTTATAACATATATCCTGCCCGGCTCTCTCCAAACGGTTGGGGTCTCCTGATCGGGTTTCTCGTTCATTGGTTGAAGAGTGGAAACGACTCTCAGCCCTCCATTAATGAATTTGCCTCTCTTTTTTAACTTAAGTCTTCCCCTTCCGCGGGTTTCCTTTACTTTTCGAAAAGGGTCAAAGCGAGGAATTTGATCACCGGGCTTCCTTCTTCCAACAAAGGGTGGAAACCCAAGTTTTTCTTTGTTAGAGGTGACTCCTGGGAGCTTTCCGGGAAACCAGGGGACATCCCTCTCATTCCCAGGTTTTGGGGAGCTCTAAGGAACATAAGTAAGGCTCTTCAATTCGACTGCATCTTTTTCTTTCGCTGTTCTTCTTTTACTGACTTAACTTCTGATTTGCAGATTACCGTCCTATCCTTGGGGTCGAGGAAGCGGCAAGATTTGCTAGAGCCGAGGATTTGGGGTTGCAGTCCTTTTTCGACCTGGTGACCGACGAAAACCTAGCCCTCTACGAACTCGGGCCTCCAGTTGAGCAATCTTCAGTGCCCGCATCGCCCCTTGCTTCCCCATCTGACCCCATGAAACAAGATTTGATAATGACGATATTCTCGGATACCGAGAAGTCGAGGAAGAAAAGGAAGGTGGTGAAGGGTTCGCAGCTGTTACCCGAAGGTGCGTCGGTATCCGACCCCCCACCTGTCCCCTCTGAGCAGAAAGAAGAGGTCCTCCTTCCCCATGAGGATGTGGCTCCTCCCTCGCTCTCTGTTGAGGCTTCCAGGGGCAAATCTTCGATTGAGGGAGTTCCGGGAAGACGACACGAGGCTCCGACAATTCCTCCTCTCTCTGTCCCTCAGGGAGGCGGGAAGATGGATCCCGCTCACTCTTGGTCCAAGGAGCAAGGGGACGGCTTCCTGCGTGATCCTGAGGTCGCCGTTGTCGCCTTGTCCGAGCTTGTTTCTACTTCAGATCCCAGGGCAGCCATGCGGGTTCCTTTTGATAGGAAGGTGGATCGCGCTATCCGGGGCATAGCAGAGGTACTTCCTATCCTTGCCGTTCTCCTTCTCCGATATTTCGCTATGTCGAGGTCTTCACGGATCTCTCCTTTTCGTCTGACCCCTTTTTCCTCTCAGTCGCTCGCTTGCGTGAAGATGCTAGGCTTTCACTACAATGAGGAGCTTTCGAGGACAAAGGAGTCCATGGCCGCCCTGTCAGTGAGCAAGGAGGTTGCCGAGGAGAAGGTGAAGATTCTGTCCTCGGAGGCTATTGAACTGAAGAGGATTAACGATGAGATGGATGCCCGCCTTCAGGACTTTGCCAAGCTCATGGATTCAAAGGATGACAAGCTCAAGACCACGGAGGCCGACCTGATAGCCAAGGATTCGGAGCTCAGGGCCAGAGATTCCGAGCTGTCATCTTTGCGGTCTCGTGTTTCGGAGCTCGAGAGAGAATGCACCTCTGGCTTTGTAAAGGGTTTTCTAAATCTCCAGGATCAGCTTGAGGAGGCCTATCCTGACCTTGACTTGGATCCCTTCGTGCCAATGCCTGATTTCAAGAAGGCGTCGGTGGTGGACGAGGAGGCCGAGACCCCTGATCCCAATGAGGGTGTGGCTCCTGATGCCGAGAAGGCGCCTGGTCCTGTGGTGGCAGCGGCGGAGGGGCCATGTATGCCGGCAAGGTCTTCTGGTGAGGGAGCAGGTGAAGAAGAGATCGCTCCTTAAGGTCGATGTGAGGCCTTCCTGCTGTTTCCAACTTCCTTGTGACTCTTTCAAGTTGTTCCTTTGTGTAATGCTCCATTGTAACTTCTTTAAATGCTGAAATGAGAACTCTCGTGGTTTTTCCCTTTTTATGATTGTCGCGTGATGCCTTGCTATAGACTTCTTTGATTTGTGGTTGCATTGTACCTTTCTTAGGCGCTGACCCTTGCTTCTTCACTTGTAGCCGAGCTTATTTGATTCGAGCTAACCTTCACGCTTCCCCCTTGGGTCGCTTGAACTTCTTAGGGCTATTTTTGTCCTTTCCGGTTGCTTTACTTGTAGTGGAGGTCCGACGGTTTCGTTCGTTCGAGAACGTGCGCCGTCAGAGGGTTCAGTGATCCCTCGATCGTGGCGTCCAAGAAGCCCCCGCGACGCCACGTGTCCCCTTCATTAATGGCGAGGGACGTGCATTAACTGCCTTCGGCGACAGTGACAAGGCCTGTCCTGTAGCGCCTATAAATGGGCCTCCGAGGAATGATTGTTCTTTACTGAGCGTAAAAGAAGTCCTTAGTTTTCTGCTGCGACATACATTTCTTTCCCTGTTGCTTCTAAGAAATCTTCTTCGATTCTTGCATTCATGGCTACTCCTTCCTCTCCATTTGACGTTATGGAGCGAGTTTTTGGCAATGTTGAAGCTAGTGAAATCGATGGGGACGAGGCTCAGCTCCTTGCTAGGCGCTTCGACTTTCCCCCTGGTGTTATCGTGCGCCCTGCAGACTTGCGCAGGTTCCACAGCCCGGTTACCGATGAAGCTGGCTTCTTCGAGGCCCCCTTTTTGCTAGGGCTTCGATTCCCCCTACCTGGCTTGATACGAGACGTCCTTCATTTTTTCAGCTTCTATCCCGCCATGCTCTTCCCATCCGGCTGGGCGGTGCTACTGACCTTTTATGCGGCGTGGGGAAGGATGTTCCCTCAGGCCAGGGCTAATGTAAGGGAGTTTCTTCACTTTTTCCGCCCTGAGGAGGTATCCGAGTTCTACCACTTCGTCCCTAAGCGAGGGGGAGAGATTACCATCCGGGATCTCCCGCCGAGCCCTAACGGGTGGATAAGGAGATATTTCTTCGTCTCCGGAGATGGCTGGGAGTTTGGTTCCCAATTTCCGGGGTCTATCAGAGTTCCTACTGCCTGGGGGCGCCGCAGAAACTTAGGTAAGCTCCTGCCTTCGCATTTGTTGATGCTTGTGTTCATGTACTAATGGCGTCACCGGTTCTTATTGCAGGAGAGCTCCCGCCCCTTGGTGCTTCGGAGCTGGCTCGGGTCGACCAAGCGCGTGCTCGCCTCCCCTTTTCCTATATTGAGCTGATGCATCCCGGGGTTCCCTTGGCGTCAGGTGATCGTGCGCAATCAATATCTCTTATTCTTCTGTTCCCTTACTCGAATCCTTGCTAAGTTTTTGATCTTGTTTGCGTAGTTCCTTCCTACCTGGTGACCCAGCGCCATATGATCATGGAGTGCATGGGTGAAAGAAGACGGGATAGGGTTGTAGGACCCCTAGCGAAGAGGACGAGGTTGGGAGAGGGTAGTTCTTCTGGCGAGGTCCCCGTTCCTACCGTCGAGGCTCCAGTTGTTGTGGCCGAGGTTATCACTTATGTATCAGATGTTCCCGTTTCTGCACCTGAGGCCCCGAGGTCGACATCAGAGTTGGTCACAAGTGAGGCCACTGCGGGTACTGTGGTGCTCGACCCTGTGGGAGGGCCTGTTCGGCGAGGCCCTTCTCTAATTGCTGACCCTGAGGCCGATCTGCTTCGGGACGTGAGCTTGAGCAGTCGTGCTCTGATGGAGTTGATTCCTCGAGCTGACCTGCGCTGCTCTGTAGATCTTCCTTTCCAAGTCCGAAGCCGTGATGCACTTCATGCCCTGCTTGAGGTATATCTTGGTGTTTTTTCCTCTACTTCAAACTTCTTGGTATCTTGTAACGTTCTTTATGTTTCCAGTCAGCGACACATGTCTACGCTCTTGGGAGGGAGATTTTTATGCTGAGGAGCGATGTCCAGATGAGGGGTGCCGAGGTACTTGACGCTCGTCGGCACGGAACCGAGCTGTTGAGCTGGGGCCTGGCCACTGAGAGGGAGTTGGAGCAGGTCCTCGAACAGCGGGCTCAGACTTTTAGGCAACTGATTGCTAGTACCTCAGCTGAGGTCTCTCTGAGGGACGAGTTGGCTCGTTTGAAGGAAGAGCAGGAGGCCGAGAAGGAGGATTTGCTAGAAGCTGTTGTTACCCGTACTCTTCTGGAAGATGAGCTGAAAGAGTCCCGGGCTGCTCTTTCCGAGCTGAATAGGTCTTTAGCTGCTGAACGTCAGCTCGTAGAGGATCAACGGAAAGATCTCGAGAAGGCGAGGCTGGAGGCGGCTAGGGCTTTTGTTGACGGGTTCTTTAATTTTGCTGACCAAGCGATGGAGAGATTCCCCTACTTGGACCTTGAGCAATTTCAGCCAAGGTTTGATGCTTCTTCAAGCGGTGGTGCTCCCGACGTTACTCCTACTCCCGACGCTACTCCTCCTGCAGATCAGGCTTGAGTGCCCAGATTTTCATAGCTGGTTTTCCTTTCTTACTGCTCTTTTCTTGTGTAAACACACGTTTCTTGTAATGGAACTTTCCCTTCTTTCTCTCAGTGGTGATGTATTTGTTGGTTGCTTGTTATGCTATATATTCCCTTGCCCCCTTACTCGGAGGAGGCCTTGGCCTGTTTGGAGTAGTATCATTGCTCGAGGTCTGGGCTTCCTTACTTGGAGTTGCTGCGTGTATCTGCCATAGGACATATATATATATGTTTTTTTTTTTGAACAATATACGATGCAGATTTAAGCCAGCCCCCCAGGCGGCTTACCAACTTCTTCGTAAGTTGAGCCAGTATTCAATGCTATTTTGATTGCGAGACTTCAACAGTCACCCTTGGGTACTATTTATATCTGTTTGCCTTATTGCTTTTCAAAAAACCTTTCTTCTTTAACTCTTCGTTTCCCACTTGAACCTTGTGGCGATGGATTCTTCTCCACTCTTCAAGCATCGAGCCCGCGAATCGCTCAAGGGCGATTGGTGTTCTATCTTTCTCCTTCCCTCCCGGATGACGGCTGCGGATGCTGCTGGAATGAAGAGTCGATACAACCTTCCGGCGGATCTAAGGGTGAGGGCTCCCACTCCTGACGAACCTTGCAGTATGTCCATTCCAGGCGAGGTCTCCTTTTTCGAGGGCGCATTTGAGTATGGCTTTCGACTCCCCCTTTATCCAGATTTCGCCCGGATTCTTTCTCATCATGGCCTATGTCCCTCTCGTCTTTCCCCCGAGTGGTGGGCTACCATGGTTGGCTTCTTCATTTTCTGGCGTATGCAAGGCTTTGAGACCTTTCCTTCTGTTTCAGAATTTTTCTATTTCCTTGATCTCTCTTTCGACTTTCCACCGTTCTTTAGTTCTCTCTCTTTTAAATGGTACTTCCACCCTCCATTGATTGCTGATATTCCCTCTTCCCCTGAGGGGTGGGCCCAACGCTTCTTTTTCGTATCTGGGGACTCCTGGGAGTCCGCTGTGGGGGAAGATCGGCATGTTTGGGTTCCTTGTTCCTGGACGAGTTTTCGGGAGAGAGGTAACCATTTCGTCATTCCAAGGCTATCTGACCCTTTGTTGGCAGCGAACTAACTGAACTTGTTTGTGCTGATGTTGTGTTGTGCAGGTATTCCCGCTCTGACTCCATTGGAGGCGTTCCATGTTAGGATGGTCGAGAGGGCTTCCCCTCGTCCTTATTCTGCTCTCGTTACCCCTTAGAACCTTGTCCGTTATGGGATAGGGGGAAGTTCGACCAGGATCCAGCGCACGCCCTCTTTTGCTGATGAGCCAGAGGGAGTTGACTTGGAAGATCCCGAGGTGGAGGTCCTGAAGAGGAAGTTAGCAGAAGTGGAGAGAGAGATGTTCTGAAGGAGGAGAATGCCAAGCTCAAGGCGGGTGCTGCTCGGCTGGAGAAAGTGGAGGAAAAGAAGGATGCTCCGATGGAGGAGAAAGTGGAGGAGGTCCTAGTAGGGGAGGGAGGGCAGAACTAGAGGCCCCCTTTTTTTTTTTGTAACTTCTATGTACTTGTTGGTGGTTGCTCCTTTTGAATTGTTGACTTCTACCCATAGTGCAATGAAATTTCAGGCTTTTGTCTTCCAGTTATTTTCTTTTTACTAAGAATGTGGTTATCTGCTGAACTAGGAAGCCTGTCTGTTTTGAGTTGTCGAGCTGCCGAGTTCGTTGTCTTTCAAGCGGCAAAGTCTTAGGCTGGTTCTGAGCTTACGAGCTCTTAAGCTGAGAAGTCTTTGCTAATGCTGAGCTGACAAGCTCTTAGACTGAAAAGTCTGTAAATGCTGAGCTTACGAGCTCTTAGACTGAAAAGTCTGTAGATCCTGAGCTTACGAGCTCTTAGACTGAAAAGTCTGTAGATCCTGAGCTTACGAGCCCTTAGACTGAAAAGTCTATAGATCCTGAGCTTACGAGCTCTTGAGCTTACGAGCCCTTAGACTGAAAAGTCTGTAGATCCTGAGCTTACGAGCTCTTGGGCTTACGAGCTCTTGGGCTTACGAGCCCTTAGACTGAAAAGTCTGTAGATCCTGAGCTTACGAGCTCTTGGGTTTACGAGCCCTTAGACTGAAAAGTCTCGTAAATCCTGTGTAGAGCGAACTTTTTGGGAAACTTTTGTATCTCTCATTGATAAAATCCGGTCTTTTTACAATAACCCTCCACTCCTCACGAGAAACTCTATTGGTAATACCGCTTCAAGTGGTCTGCGTTCCATGAGTGTTGTAGGTCCCTGCCCTCCTCCGTTTGCAGCTCGTAGTTTCCAGGTCGGATAATCCTTTTTACCACGTAAGGTCCTTCCCAGTTTGGTCCCAACTTGCCATGGGCAGGGTCCTTTCTGGCTGGGAGCAATTTCTTCAACACTAGATCTCCTGGCTTAAAGCCTCTCCTTCTTACTCGCTTGTTATAGTATCTTGTTGTACTCCTTTGGTAGGAAGAGATTCGTTGTAGGGCCTCGTCTCTCTTCTCGTCCAGGAGGTCGAGGTTGACCAGCAGGGACCTTTCGTTCTGTGTTGGATTGAACAGTTCGGTTCTTGCGGTGGACACTCCTATCTCAACGGGAGCCATGGCCTCCGTCCCGTATGCTAGGCTGAAAGGGGTTTCTCCAGTCGCAGTTCGAGTAGTGGTTCGGTATGCCCACAACACTGCGGGGAGGTAGTCTACCCATTGGGACTTAGATGCCTCCAGCCTGGTCTTGAGCGCCAGTTTGATAGTTCGGATGGTCACCTCGGCTTGCCCATTAGACTGCGGGTGGGCTGGTGCCGAGAAGAAGTTTTTGATTCCCAACCCGCTACAGAAATTTGTGAACATCGGATTGTCAAATTGTTTCCCGTTGTCGGAGACCACTGCTCTGGAGACGCCGAAGCGGCAAATTATAGACTTCCAAACGAAATTCTTGACCTTCTGTGCTGTGATCTTTGCCAGGGGTTCGGCTTCTGCCCACTTGGTGAAGTAGTCTACTGCGACCACAACGAATTTGCATTGTCCAACTCCTATTGGTAGGGGTCCTAAGATGTCCAACCCCCACTGTTGAAAGGGCCAAGGGCTGACTACTGGGGTGAGGAGTTCAGGTGGGCAGTGCGGCAAGTTCCCGTGAACCTGACACGCTTGGCATCTCTTCACTATCTCTTTGGCGTCTTTGGACATTGTTGGCCAGAAGTAACCTTGCCGCAAGGCCTTGCTAGCTAATGTCTTCGCGCCGATGTGATTGCCGCACATGCCTTCGTGGATTTCTCTCAGGATGTAATTTGCTTCCGTTCCTGTCACGCATTTCATTAAGGGAAAAGAAAAACCTCTTTTGTATAGGTTACCTTGGATTAGTGTGAACCTTGCCGCTCTGGCTCTTAGCTTGGAGGCGTTCTTCGGGTCATCTGGCAGCACTCCATCATGTAAGAAGGATATGATGGGATCCATCCATGAGGCATCCTCTTCAACCGGCATAGCCCGAGCTTCTTCGGCAGGTTCGTTGTTAGGCTGTATGCTGGGTCGTGCTAGGACTTCGACAGGTGTTCGCCCTGGTAAGTCTTGACTGCCAGTAGTGGCCAACTTGGCAAGGGCATCGGCCCGATGATTGGCTTCTCGGGGAATTTGGACTAGTTCGGTCGATACGAATTTCCTCAGTAGTCTTTGCACTTCTGCCAGGTATAGCGCCATCTTTTCGTCCCTGGCGGCATATTCCTCTTCGACTTGCCTGACCACTAGTTGCGAGTCGCTGTACACCACGATCTGCTGAGCCTCCATTGAGAGGGTCAGGTTCAGACCGGCTATAAGGGCTTCGTATTCGGCTTCATTGTTAGAGGCTTGAAAGTCAAATCTCAAGGCATACTCCAAGTCATACCCTTCTGGCGACGTCAGGATGAGCCCGGCTCCGCTTCCCTGAACATTTGAAGCCCCATCCACGAATAATTTCCAGGTCGGAACGTCGGGGACACAGTCTTGGCTTTCTTCGTTTTCCTCGGGTGGAGAGGTAAACTCGGCAAGAAAATCTGCCAGGACTTGTCCCTTGTTGGCAGTCCTGGGCTTGAACTTGATATCGAACTCGCTAAGCTCCATCGCCCACTTTATCAACCTTCCTGAGGCTTCAGGTTTATGCAAGACCTGCCTCATCGGTTGGTCCGTCGGGACTTCGATGGTGTGGGCTTGAAAATATGGTCTCAACCTCCGAGCGGCGACTAGCAAGGCCAGCACTAGTTTTTCCATCTTTGGGTACCTCTCCTCGGCGCCTCGGAGTGCTTTACTGCAAAAATAGACAGGCAGCTGGATCCGGTCCTTGTCTCTAACCAGTGCGGCGCTGACCGAGAAATCTAATACCGCAAGGTAAAGTGTCAGCACTTCTCCCTCTTGTGGGCTTACCAATACGGGCGTGGATGCCAGGTAGACCTTCAGGGCTTGGAACGCCTCTTCGCATTTTTCATCCCACTGGAATGCCGCCTTAAGGACCTTGAAGAACGACTGGCATTTATCGCTGGAGCGCGATACAAACCTGTTGAGCGCCGCTATTCTTCCGGTTAGGCGCTGGATTTCTCTTGTGGTGGTGGGGGGCTTCATCTCAAGGACTGCTCTGACCTTCACTGGGTTCGCCTCAATGCCCCGGCTATTAACTATGAAGCCCAAGAATTTTCCAGCCGACACCCCGAAGGCGCATTTTGCGGGGTTCAGCTTCATTCGGTACTTTCTCATGATCTCGAACGACTCCCTAAGGTGTTGGATGTGGGCCTCGGTTTTGAGTGATTTTACAAGCATATCATCTATATACACCTCCATGGTCGAGCCCAGCTTTTCCCTAAACATCCGGTTGACCAGCCTCTGATAGGTTGCTCCCGCGTTCTTCAGTCCGAATGGCATTACCTGGTAGCAAAAGATCCCCTGCTCTGTGACGAACGAGGTCTTCTCTTGGTCGTTTGGGTCCATCCGGATTTGGTTATACCCTGAGAAAGCATCCATGAAGCTCAGGAGCTCATGGCCGGCCGTCGCGTCGACTATGAGGTCGATCCGAGGCAGCGGGAAACTGTCCTTCGGGCATGCTCGATTGAGGTCGGTAAAATTGATACAAAGTCGCCACTTGCCGTTTACTTTCTTTACTAGAACGACGTTGGCTAACCAAGTTGGGTAATCGACTTCTCTGATGGCCTTGGCGCGCGATAGCTTGGCTACCTCTTCGTTGATCGCCTTCTGTCTGTCTGGAGCGAAGCTTCTCCTTTTTTGCCTTACCGGCTTGCAGTTAGGATCTACACTGAGGTGGTGTACGATCACGGCGGGGTCTATCCCTTCCATGTCTTCCTGCTTCCAGGCGAAGACGTCAGCGTTTGCCTTCAGAAAAGAGATGAGTTTTTCCTTGATGTCTAGTAACAGCATGGAGCCCACAAAAACTACTTGCTCCGGGTCCTCACCCAGCTGCACTGGCTCCAACTGTTCCGAGGGGGCAGGTCGGGCTTCCACCTCGTCCCTCATATCCAAGTCCTCCAGCTGGACTGACTCCACCTCTTTTTGCCGCATGGATGCCACGTAACACTCCCTGGCGAGGCGTTGGTCTCCCCTCACCACTCCGACTCCACTCTCGGTCGGGAATTTCATTACCAAGTGATATGCAGAAGGTACTGCCTTAATGGAGTTGAGGGATGACCTTCCCAACAAGACGTTGTAGGCAGATGGGGCGTCCACCACTAAGAAGCGGGTGGTGGTGGTGACTTGGCAGGGCGGATCTCCTATGGTGAGGACAAGCGGTATAGATCCGACTGGCAAAACTCTTTCTCCCGAGAATCCCAAGAGGTGGGTTTTCACGGGTTCCAGTCTCGACTTCTCTATTCCGAGCTTCTCGAAGGCCGCTAAGACGATGATATCTGCCGAGCTACCGTTATCGACGAGCACCCGATGTATGGTCTTGTTTGCTATGATCGCTTTTATGACCAAAGGGTCGTCATGGGGGTGCTGGCATTCTTCTAGGTCCGCATCAGAAAAGGTGATCTCCATGTCTCGGCGGGCCTTTTTGTTGATGGTTTGGACCGCGAGGAAGTCTTCGGATCGAGCTCTTCTGGCATGAGCCCTCCGAGCCGAGCTTGATTCGCCACCTCCAGCGAAACCCCCAAAGATGACTCGGATCTCTCCGATGGCTTGTTGATGTTGCGGTGGTGCGGCGGCAGCTCGGGCTTCTCGCCCTTGATTGTTCTGTGCTCTCTGTTCTCCTGCTATGTAGTGGCGCAGATGGCCTCTCTGAATTAGGTATTCGATCTCCTTCTTCAACTGAATACAGTCGTTTGTTTCGTGGCCCGTGTCCTTATGGTAGTCGCAGTACTTGCTGGCATCTCGCCTGCTGGGGTCGAACTTCATCCGAGGAGGCCATCGGACGAATCTTTCGTTTTGTACTTCATGCAGGACTTGGGATATCGAGGTGACGAGGGGTGGGAGCCGCGCTGGGACGAACCGCTGCTGCAGCTCTTGGGGAGGGGGTCCCAGGCGATCCCGGACGTTCCCTTTCCTTGGGGAGCAGTCTTTCCTCGGGGATCGATCACGTCTTCTCTCCTTCCTGGGACTGTGATCTCTTTTCTTCTTATCTCCGTCCGTCGTCGCCGTACTCCCCTTCAGGCGGAGGGCCTCTTCGCCATTTATGTACTTCTCGGCTTTCGCCAGTACTTCGGCCATGGTAGCTTGGGGATTCTTGGCGATCGAGAAGAGGAGATCCTTGGATTGGATCCCGAGTCCCGACATGAAGGTGGTTAGCGCGAACTTGTCGTCTACACTCTCTACCTTCAAACATTCCTGGTTGAAACGTTATACGTAGCTTCGGAGGGACTCGTTGAGTCCCTACTTAACGCTCAGTAGGTGGTAGGACTGCTTTCTGTACGTCCTTGCTCCAATGAAATGGGATACGAACTGTATGGATAGTTCTCTGAAAGACGAGATTGACGCTGGTCGTATTCGGTTAAACCAGGCCATGGCCGACCCTTTAAGGGTGATGACGAAAGCCCGACAGCGGATAGGGTTCGGGTATCCTTGCAACTCCATCTGATTTTTGTACAAGTTTAGATGATCAACCGGATCCTTGGTCCCATCAAATGCCTCTATCGAGGAAGTCCGAAATTTTTGGGGAAGAGGGAAATGGAGGACCTCCGGAGTGAACGGTGACTCCGTTTGCTGAACCAAGGCGTCCATGGTGTCGGGGGTTCGCCCCTTAACCACTTCTTTCATATTGCCTAGCTCTCGTTGGAGCTCACAGATTTCTTGCCCCCAGGCATGGTCATTTACGTTCTGGGGGTAGGGCCTATCTTCTTGGTAGGCTGCCCTAGCCCTACTGTGAGCTTCATCGTCATGCTCCTCGGGATGTCTTCTTCGGTGGTTTTCGCCAGAATAGCTGCACTCATGGAGCTCGGTCACCCCGTTGGGCGGAGCTTGGCGCTCTTGGAGTGGGGGAACGATGTCGTGCTCTTCTTGGAGGGGAAGAGGCTCTTGCCGAGCCGGGGGGAACCGAGGGAGCTGATGAGTTTGTATCCAATCCATCAGCTCCTGGTTCTGTTTCATCAGCTGTATTGTAGTTCTATGGTAAGTTTCCAGTTCGTTGACCGGAGGTAGGTTCGTCGCTGGGGGGTGACCCTCAGCGTCCTCCATGTGCGTCGGAAAGTTCTCCGGTAAGTTTTGGTGACCTTGGGGATTGGCAGGAGCTTTACTCATATTCTGAGTAGAGACCATCAAGTATATAAGATTCATGAGAGAACGATGAAAACCGTTCCCACAGACGGCGCCAACTGACGATGCCTCGGAATTAATCTCACAGGCCCAAGCCGGTATGGCTCTATTGGGTTTTATGGAATGGGTTTTAAGAGAATTGGAATTATACGAAGACAGACAACAAATGTAAGTGGTTCACCCCAGCCGAAGGACTTGGGCTACGTCCACTATAATGGAGGCTCTTGCTCCTTAATGGTGTGTATTGATCTCAACTGATTACAAGGAAATTCTAGGCGCAGGGGCGCAATAACCCTTCTCTTCTACGAATGTTCTAGGGTTCAGGGCAAAAATGCCAGGTAGAAGGCCAGGAAGAAGACCCTGTTTCTTGCTTCCACTGTTCTATTTATATCCTATCTCTCCTTAGGGTTTTTTGCTCTTGTTCTTCCTTTTTTTGATCTTGTGGGGACCGTTCGTCATTTGCCTGCAAGCCACTCTGACCGTCGGTGATACTGTGCCCACGACCGCCTGGGTTCGTTCGGCACCACCTCTCTCTGTTTTTGCAGGGAGTAACTCTGAGAAATCAGAGCCGGATTTCCTTGTCCTTGGAGCACGTGGCGCCACAGGCTTTAACTCGGGTCATGGGCTGAGAATCGAATGTGGGCCGGTTGGGACCATTCCCTTTTGGGCTTCGGAGTCCTCAGTTAGTGTTTTCTGGAGGTCTTTGGGCTTGGTCGTAATGGCAGCCCAGGTCCAAAAACCTATCCTCATCACTTTCTATTGTCGATCGTTCAACGGATTACTTTTGTGATACCTGTTACATGAAGAAGCTCAGCAAAAAGTACATGATTTCCTAATAATAGGATCATAGTTATAACAGTTTGCTAGGTTGGTTTTGCTCTCTACCTTCTTACGGGGGATAGAAATACGAGAGGTCAACTGGAGTGGAAGCCAAACGACAGAGCCAAGAATTTGTGATCGATCCAAAGAACCACTGCTAGATACAAATCTGTAAGGTCTACCAAACTTTAGAACTTATAATTAATCTAATAATTGTAACAAAATAAGTTCTTGATTAAGTCTCCAAATAAAATTCCTATAGCATTGCTATTTTTTTTCTTAACTAGCTGGACCTTGATGTTTAAAAGCCGTTTAAAATGGTAAGACTTCCCCCCTCCCCCCTTTCTCTATTTCTACTTTTTTCTCTCTTATTTTCTTTCTGAATCTAAGTATTTTGCATTTATTTATGTCCATGTTGAAAAAATATATTTTTATTCCAAAATACTTCTTATTGATCAGCCAAAAATTTATTGAGAGAAAATATAAAGTAGTCAAAAAATGGATATATTTTTTTTATATATATTTCATTGTCCAATTAAACCGTTTTACATCATTGAAAAATGTCGGTGGAATAACAATTTCACCATTCAATTTCGCTGTCAATAAATAGGAACAATGAAAATTCACTGATAAAAAATTAGATAAAGATAGAAAATGGTAATACAAGTGATATTTTAAAACATTGAAATTCTTATTTCACTTTCTAGTTCCTTAAAATTTAAACAGTAAAATTGGTCCGCAAAGAGAAAAGAGATAAGTTGGGAGACTGTCTAGTTCCTTGGAATTTGGACAGTAAAATTGGTCTGCAAAGAGAAAATAGATGGGTTGAGAGTCCTGGGATAGTAAAATAGGAATTTCACTTACGAGTCCGTTGTCATTTCGATTTAAAATATGAATTTTATTGTTCAATTTCACTATCATTTCGTTATAGAGCAAGATAGAGTAATGAATTAGTCAACAAACTAAATAAATTGAAAAATAAAGTGAATGAATCTGTCAAAAAATCAACCTAGAGTTTTGGAATTACATTCAAACTCAAAAAAAGAAGAATAATTTGAAGTCAATCAGTTAGTACTATTATCTACACAGTGGGATGACAATTTCACTATCATTTCGTTATAGAGCGGGATGACAATTTCTTACTGCTTATCATGATATAATATACATTAACATATGTACCTTCCAATCCTCTCTAATCCAACATTTTCTTTCTCATGCTCATGATTTTCCATGATCTTAAGGATTTTGCGATTCTTTGTGATCCAAATATAAAGATTTAAAAAAAGGAAATTTGGAGGCCGGTCCCCTTAGATGTACTTGTTTGGAGATAAGTCCTGCAAAGAATCTTATTTAGTTATAAGTCTACTTTTTGTCAAATTTACTATTGTACCTTTATTTTTTGGCAAACCACAAATGGCGTCTAAATTGCCGTTTCTATGTCAGATGGAGAAACCCTCCATTCTCGCCACTCTACACAGAAACTTCCCCCTTCATTCTATCCTACAAATCCGGCAAAAATTCCTCAAATCTATTTGGGTTTCCTTCTCCGAAAACCCTTAACCGTCAATACCCAAACAACTTCAATTCAAAATTCAAAAAGGTTACGGACCATAAGAGCAAAAAACAATTTTACTCTTCAAGTTTCATTGGCGAAGTTATAGTTATTTTTTCGGCATTCAAAACATCATCACCAACATTGGGATTCTTAAGAATTTGAAAGGTATGTGATTTTACATGTTATTTGATATTTATTTTAGGGTTTTAAAGCAACATTTATATACTATATCGTTCAACCTGTCAAACAAAATTTTTTTTTCCCAAAATAAAATTGTGATTACTCGTTACTATATTAAATAGTTATGTATTATGATTTTATTTTATTTTTTCGTTTTGTAATACATTCGAAATTCCTTGGTGTTGTTTCTGTGAAATATCTCATATTACTGTGAGAGCACTTTTCAAAATGTATCTCATAATGTCGATATCTTGATGTTCTTGATTGGTGTTAAGTGTCCTAATTCAACCATTGACAGTGTGTTAGTATTAGAAATTTTTTAAAATTTCAATTTTTGAATTGTATTTTTACTATAATATTTCGAATTTTGATGTTATTGTGAACACAATATAGTCTTGGGGGTGGAACTGTTCATGTTGGTGTTACTAAATTAATGTGTTATATAATTACATGTGAACATTTTTTTGTTAATTACTTTCTTCGTTGAACAAGACATTCGAAATCCATTGGTTCAAAGTAACATGAAATAGATCATGTTAGGGTGCGTTTGGTAACGTTTTTGTTTTTATGTTTTTTTTATAAAAAAAAATAAAACAAAAATTTTGTTTTTTTGTGATAAAAATTAAAAATATAAAACATGTTTGGTAGTCATTTATATTTAAAAATTTATACAAACAAAAATAAAAAATATGTTTGGTATTATTCCAAAAATTTACCACCCAACACCTCCGCCAACCACCAGCCACCCACCACCACCGAAAACCAGCCACCACCGAAAACCAGCCACCCACTGAAATCCACCCCAATCGGCTGAAACCCACAGCCACCCAACCCACCCCCACCCCCACCCCCATCCCCGAAACCCACAACCACCCAACCCACCCCCACCCCCAACCCCGAAACCCACAAACCCCCAACCCACCCCCACCCCCACCCCCACCCCCATCCCCGAAACCCACAACCACCCAACCCACCCCCAACCTCGAAACCCACAGCCACCCACCACCACCCCATCCCCGAAAACCAGCCAACCACCACCCCCGAAACCCACAGCCACCCACCACCACCCTATCCCCGAAAACCAGCCACCCACCACCACCGAAAACCAACCACCCCCTAAACCCACAACCACCCAACCCCACCGCATCCCCGAAATCCACAGCCATCCAACCCATCCCCATCCCCGAAAATCCACCACCACCAACCAACCCACCACTACCCAAACCCACCACCACCACCAACCAACCCCACCACCACTAGCGAAAGAAGGTTGAGAGAGAGAGTGAGAGCGACAGAAGGAGAAGGGGGGGGGGAGATGGCGTCTGGAGCAACCAGCGATGGCTTCGGCTTCTTGTCGTCTTTGATCTTCCTTAGCACAGAGAGAGAGAGAGCAACAGAGATCTGAGAGGTGAAAGAGATATGCCTCTTTATATACTCAAGAAAAAAATTTATATTTTGTTGCTAAGGAAAATCGAAGCCCAGACCTCATTAAGTGGACTCGCGCGTGTTTATTTTTTTGATGTTTTCAAAAGCATCATTTTGGATGTTTCTATATTTGAGCCTTGTTTTTGAAACAGAGCAATTAAAAAAAAAATAAAAACGTTCACCAAACATGCTTTTATTTTTTTTTGGGCCATAAAATGAAAACAAAAATAAAAAAAAACGAAAACTTCAGGTTACCAAACGGGGCCTTACTTTGTGATAACTGGAAAATTGATTTCATAATTTCAATGTATTTATGTGCTTAAATACTGTGGATGTTATTGTGAAATTGATGTTACTATAGATATGTTACTGATCACAACCTTCAATTTTACTTTTAATGCACCATATGTTGTTTACGAAGAGTTCAGGGATTGTTGTTTGATTTTAAATGTAAATTGGGAGTAAATCATTTTTATTCAAGTTATGAAAAATGATGTTACTTAATAACAAATATCAAAATATCACAAGTTTCATCCAAAAAATGTTCCAGTTACTTTTGAACACTGTTATGTATAATGTAATGTTCATTCTACAAAATTGTAATATGGGGACTCAATTGATTTCCGATGGAATCAATTGTATAATGAAAAATGATGTTACTAAATTGTGTTTGATTGATGTTACTAAAAAAATGTTATTGGGATTCAGTTTATTAATTAATGTTACTATGATCATGTTACTAAGATCATGTTACTATGTTTCGAACCAGTAAGACAACGAATTTTCTGTGATTCAAATTTTGAATTTGAATTTAAATTGTTAATGAGAACTTTTGATCTGAATTTGAATTAATAGCCAATAATTTTGTCGTAATTCAAGTATCATAATATGATATATTTCGGTTTCCATAAAAACACTGAACAATCTGTTACCATATATATCTCAAACATCTAACCTATGACTTTCCATAATTGATCAAAATTAACACCGTTAGGGGTGTTTTTGAGATAAAAAAAAGTGGACTTAAGTCATTACATATATTTTTAAACATGAACTTAGCTCTCCATAAGTTTCCTTGTCGGACTTATCTCCAAACAAGTACATCTAGGGGAACTCACCCCTAATTTTCACTTTAAAAAATATAAACTACACTAGCTTTCAAATTTCACATTTAAGATTGACCCAAAGCCCTAACCAAGTCTAACCTCATAAAGGCCCAGTCCACGCTAGTTGAACCAATTTCAGCCCAATCCTAGTCGCGCCCTGGGCCCAATATATACAACTTAGGCAACAAGCAACACAACTATTGAACTACTTTTTACCGAACGGTCAGAAGCACAATAAGCTTCACACCAGTGAAACTCCTGATGGAGAAGACAGAGATCGACGGTCAAGATCGTCTGGCATTCAAGCTTCTCCTTTCGTGTCCCTCTGGTCTCTCTCCATCACAGGTTTGTTCGAGTACTAACACAATGATCGACCAAAATTTGAATTCTTTTTTTCGTTTTTCTTTTAATTTGTTTGTTCTTTTTTATATTCTAATTACCAAAATTTTGAATGTATGATGAATGAAGGTGTCAGTAGTATTCGATGAATCATATGACAGGATTCCCCATTCGGACCTAGACTTGGAAAACTCGATTTCTGAGGTTAGATTTTTTGCGCTGCGATTGCTTCAATTTTCTCGGAATATCAAACAAAGCTTTTGTTATGTGACTGATTTTTTTTTTAATTGCTATATTATTTTTTGTTTCAGACATGGGAACGGAGAGTTCAACAAAGCAAATCATTGTTCAATGGGAAAAAGTTCAGGGTAATTATGGTTATGTTCTTCTGCGTTGAATCATTTGATTTTAGTGGCGTCTCATGACCATTTGTTTGTTCAATACTAGCGGAGCCCCATTGAATTTTTAATATCTCCCACTACAATCTTACCAACCCTACCCACCGAAAAAGTATTCATTGCAACAACGGTGATACCACGATAGCGATACCAACCACTAATGTGTAAACAAATAGGAAAATAGACCCCACACAAGTCAATAACTATCCGTCTATGTAAGCTGATAACCTACTCACTTTTGTTTCATGTAAGCTAATAACTATTCAAGGGGGATTCACTTTGTCCATTTAGAATTTTATTATGGTTGGTGATACTATATCATCAATAATGATATGTATCAACGTTGCATTGAATATTTTCTCCTACCCACACCAAGGTTTTTAAAATCGGGATCCTATCTTGGATCGATGGGAGAGGTTATAGGATCAGAATCGTAGGATTAGATTGAGAATCGTAAGATCCTATTAACTGAGAAAATGAGATGAAAAATATATGTAACAATAAAAAATTCTCAAAAACAAGACTTGAACAAGCATAATATCTATGAAAATAAGAATATTACGATAAAGATCAAAGTTAAGGTATGATTAAAATTTGATAAACTACAATTTGAATATTAAAGAAAGTTTAAGATCAAAGATGGACTGTTAATCTTGTGAGGTCGTGTAAAGCTGAATAAAAGAATTCAAGTATTTTTATCTTTAACTTTCAGAGAAACGATAAAGAGTAGAGACTAGAAAGTTGAAAGACTGTTGAATAATAACTTTTGGCTATTCGACACTCAAACCAAAAAAACATAAAGAAATAAAAATAAAAGACCATATGGCTATGATTACTCACCATGATAGAAGGTTAAATCTAACCATTACTTTCAACTTTTCAGTACGAGAGACGAACGAAAAAAGAGACATTTTTCAAAAATAAGTTTTTCTTATCCTTTGAAATTTCCCAATAGACTCACTAGTATATAAGATACACATTTGTATTGAGTACTTAACTACAAAAATCGAAAGTATGGATTGAATTGCTCGGTAACTAGATACGCCTATCAAACAAACTCAACAACTTGGATTGGTAAAGTCTTAGTTCGGATCGAGATCCTAAGATCCTATAAGATCCGGATCGTGATTCATTAAGATCCGGCGAATTTGGGATCCTACATAAGACTCGGATCAATTTGCTTATATTGAATCGTAGGATCGTAAGATCCTAGGTGGATCGGGATTTTGATAACCATGACCCACACCTTATTGCCACCCCTCATCCCATTCCCAACCCCTAATATTATTGGGCAATTACTCATTATTGTGCTAAATTAAGGAGGATAAAAATTAAAATTTAAAATAGTTTTGTGAGAGTAGTTACATAAGACACATGGAATAATTTAATTTGTTGAGATTAATGTATTATTATTAAAATGTTTAAAATTAAAAAAATTTAGTTTTTGATGAGGGAAGGTCTCATAAGTGCTCTCTCTCCTAAATTGATTGCTATAATATGTAGAGAGAATGTGTGTGAGAAACACAGGAAATGGGGGGATGGTGGAAGAAAAACTTGGGGCAATTGAGAAATTTTAGAAGTTATCCTATTAATGAGGGATTGAGTTATTAAAAAACTAAGGGCCAATAAAATGTGAGAAGTTTGAATCTGATTAGACTATTTTAAATTTCAAATTGAATAGAGTTGGTTATCTTAAACTTAGTTTTCCAGATTTTTTTAACAATAAGAACCAATTGTAAAAAGTCACATCATTTTCAACAGTAAAATATTCAAAAATTTAAGAAAATAGGAATGGGGTTTTGGAGGACATCCATGCCCTATACATTAAAATAGTATATAGAGATATTATTGAAAATCACTAGTGTTTGGACACCATTAGGCTTGCCATAACAGGGACCATGATGAGTAGGCTTATATGATATATGGTTGTGTTAGTGCTGGGTATAGATCAACATTGTGATTCCTTTTAATGTCACCACAATAGGATGAAGCTTGAAAAAATATTCAATGATACCACATTATCATTCACCCATGGTATCCCAAATCAATTATAAAATATCATGTGGATTTAGTGGACCCCATGATTTTAATTAATACCAATAATATTCAGTGTAATGGTGAATGACTACCCTATATAAAAAAGTAGGGTTCACTTGTTTGCATGTTGATTTATATTATTGGATGGTGATATCACATGACAATGGTGACGTGGTGTCACTGTCACATTCAATATTTTTTCCAATAACCATCACCTTCAACAATTATCACATTGGAATAGTGGGATTTATTGGTTGGTGTTATCATGTATTAATGATGACGTAGTATCATTATTAGACTATATATTTAATCATGACTTTGGGCTGATTAAAAAGGGGATTTTGATTTCGGGGTAACTTATATGCCATTCTCTTACTTGTTAAGTTGTCATTTATCTGGTAGATTTGTGGATTGTTCATTGTACGAAGACTTTAAGTTTGAAAAATGTCTTTTTTTTTTGAAAATGAGAATGTAACACTTACAGTTCAGATTATTCGCACCTTGCATCATGTATAACAGTACATATTGAAGTTCAACTTTATTAAGTGAAGTGCAACATCTAAATTCATTTATTACTAAATGGCTCCAAATGTTGAAATATTTTGACCTTTTCTATCTACTGCCTGAAAAAAGAAAAAGTACACCTTGCATTTTATTTTATCAATTTCTCAGTAATATTATTCTCTCTGGTAATTTATCCTATTGATTATTTTACAGTACGGAGGATACAACTTGTCTGGTGGGGACTATTCCAACCAAGAGTCTCATGTATGCCTCCATCTTGGCCTTACAGACTATAGGTTCTCTCTCTCCTTCTCATCCAAGGCAAAATAAAACATAGTTTTTTTAAGCTTACCTAAAATTTGTAGCCTGACAGTCTTCATACGATGTAATTACAATCAATTTAGTATTAGTCTAGGAAACTATATTGGCTGAAGAGGAAACGAGTTTTCCCCCCTTCGTAGTACATCATATTTCTTAAATATTGGAATCCAACCATTGTTTGATAATGTAACCAAAAAGGATCTATACTCAATTTCTTGAAGAAATATTGTCTAAAAGTATTTTGTTCCCTATAGATGTTGGTTTCTTAGACAATTATTACCTCTATTATTGCAGAATATGCAAGTGTGCCCTAGTAAAGGTAGAATTCGGTATTGAACTGTTTAAAACTACATTTGATGGAAAGGTCGCTTTGCTGGTGATTGGAGTTTATTTTGGAGTTGTGTCAAGGTGATGAGTGGGTTGGATGCCTCTTTGGCCTTGTGTTCTAACCTAGAAAAGGAACGAATAGTAAAAAATAACACCTAGTTTTGTTTGCGTTAATGGGGTTTAGGAGGGGTAGATAGGGTACTTACCTAATCTTTTGCATTATTTACACAAAGTGGTTTTGATCAGGTTTGAAATTTGAACCCACACAACTTCAAGATTATTGGAATGAATTTTAACCACTGAATCAGTGGCTCCCTAGAAAATGAACGAAAAATGTATATGATTTATGGTGGATCAAATTGCAAGCTTGGGTTCACCGATAACTTCTTTCACAAGCACTTGACAGTTCATAGGATCATGCTTCACCTCTAGTTTCCAAGTTATAGTCTAGATGTAAATAAGAAAAGCATGTGGTCTTTAAAAAATTCTATGGTGCAGTTATGTTAATGTGGTTATTGAATGCCTTTTGAATTTATTTTTGTCCCTTGATCGACCCAAATTATTATATGATTTATTTATTTGTAATTGTGTGCTTTATTTTGTTTTTCATCAATTCTTTTTGTCAAGATGCAATTTTCTTTGTCATCTTATTTCTTCTGCAGGACTTTTGTGGGAACAAACTTAAATCCTTTGTGGCAAAGTTTTCTTGTTCCATCAGAAGGTAAAGTTTCGTGAAATAATTAAAGTCCGTGCAGCGGCCATTTGGTTTTCATGTTCAATTGATTGTAGAATGACTACACAAAGTAATCACTCTTACCTCTGCTCGCTGAAGTTGCCTTAAACCCAGGTGACCTTTCTCAAATATCCTATTGTACCTCTGGGGGAATGGATCGATTTTTGCCACAAAATGATTGCCTTACAAATCGCTGTGATGAACTAGTGGAAGCTTCCTTAAACCCAGATGACGTTTTTCAAGTGTCCTATGTTTGATTTCGTGGAATGAACCCACTTTGCCAATTGGTCAGTGGGGTGCTTTAACATGGTATCAAAGTTTGGATTGGATTCAGGAGACTTTGGACCAAACTGTTTATTTTAAATTTCATGGATGTGGCATTGATTCCCCTATGTGACAAAAGTGTACCTTGTTATGTATATGATCTGTCTTTTGATTCTTCTATGTTCTTCTACGTCGCAATGTGCTAGTAGGGGTTTGCGGATTTCCCACATTGGTAGAGTAACATCTCTAAATTGGTACAAGAGCATTGTAATTGGTTTTGAGTTGCATCTTTAAAAACACTGTTTGAAAATAAAGTGAGAGATAACCGAATTAAAATGGTTTGGACATGTACAACGAAGACCAATATGTGCACATGCAAGAAAAAGTGACAAGACCAGGGGGTATGGGAAGACCAAGAGAGAAGGTGGAATAAGTTAGTAAAGAAAGATATGATAATTGTTGATTAACAAAATATATAGTCCTTGATAAAGTAGAAGAGGAAAAAAAAAAATTCATGTAGCAACCCAAAATAATTGAGAATGCGGTTTTGTTTAATTTGGTTTGGTTTGGTTTGGTTTATAATACGAAATTTGGGGGTTTCATGAAAAGAAACTAGTGTTGATGATTATGCTTTGATCTTTAAGTTCTGCTGCTTTGATTTATGCTATATCTATGCCTTAATAATTTAACTTTGCTTTGTTTTAGATGATTGTCTACAGTGTCAGCATACCTCAAGTCCATTGGGTAATGGTGCGGTTGTGGAGACATATGATAAGAAGATACTTGTGCTGCTGAGAAGTAATAATGTCGGGGAGTTTCCTGGACACTTTGTTTTCCCTGGAGGCCATCCAGAGGTAGCTGATCTAGAAATTGATAATTGTTTTTAGAGGCTATATGCATTCATTCATGAGGATGATTAAGGCATGCTTGAAGCTTTCAAACTTCCACTGCTTTATGACAATCTATTCTTATTTCATACCCGGACCCGGACACGTGATATTGATACGATACAATACTAGGGCCGGCCCTTAGGCTAGGAAATCGAAGCCGTCGCCTAGGGTCTCATATTTTTGGGGGCCTCAAATATTTTTTTTTAAGATTTAAATTTACTTAATTTTAAATTATTTTTAAGAATTTTAGATTCAAGTTTAATTAAGTCTAAATTTATTTTCAAGGTCAAATATAACTTTTAGATCAATGTTCATTCAAATTAAATTTTGTTTTTTGGGCTCCTAAATTTATTTTATAGACGCTGGTTCAATGAAGTCAATTTTACTTTTACGAGCTTTATATTAATATGAGATTCATTATATTAATCATAACATTATTCATGTCTTGGAACCTACCATGTATAACAAAACTATGTAATTATTTCTTTCGTATATTATTTTCAACTATTTTGATCAACTTGAAAAGTATGAATTTTGGTTTTTCTTTTTATAATTTAATCTTTTAATAAATTAAATTTATTTAAATTTAAATTGAGTTTATTAATAGTTTCTTACTGTTGCCATGACAGTGGAAACATCGCTAGAATGTCTAATATAATATTAAATTCAAATCTATTCTCTTACTATTCTATTGACTATTAGTCTTTGAATGAATTTTATAAATTTAAATGGTATGCTAAAGAATTTAAATACAAAAATTTAAATAGTAAGTTGGCATCTCAAATAATAAGAAATCTATTTTTAAATAAATAAATTTTAGTATTTAAATAAAAATAAAAAATATATTATATATTATCATAATAATCATAATTAATGGGAGCTCATCCAAAAATATTGCCTAGGGCCTCCACTTGGCTCGGGCCGACCGTGGATACGATAAAACTTAGAAAAAGGCTAAGATACGTCTATATTTTATATTTTATTATTATTTAAAGATTTAAAAATTATAATTTTCAATAATTCTTTAACAGTGTCAACAAAATTAGAAATTTTTACCTTGAAAAAGATGTAATATCATCTCATTATGATATACCTATAAAATGAATGTGACCAATTAAAGGAATTAGAACCACATTTAATTAGTTGATTTGTTTACAAGTATTTATTTTTAAGATTATAGTGTTACTAACTCATTTTTTATACTTTTTTGACATATAATAATATATAATACTTAAAAAACACTCGTAGCTTCAAAATCATATGAAATTTTATTGAAATTTTGTATTGTATGTGAACTTGAAAGGAAAGGGTATAGATTAAAATTAGAAATTGTACATCTTGTTCCATTTTTAGAAGTTTTTCGCAAAGTATCCACATATTTTATTAATTATCGAATATGTATTACGTATCTTCGAGTATCGAATGAGTATCATATCCGATACGGTATACAATACGGGTACGTCGATCTTGAGAAGTATCCATACTTCATAGCTTTTCCCTTTTGTAATGCATGCCGAATGGTTTTCCTCCTTGAGACAGTGTATCCGGATTTTGGGCATTGTTGCTTTTAGAGTCCATTTGGTTAGGAAGAAAAGAGTGATGGAAAATAAAAATGATAGAAAGTGAGGTAAAAGAAAAAAAAATGAAAAAAAAAATATTTTTATACATGTATTTGGTTAGCATGAAAAACTTGAGAGGAAGTTTTAAAAAAATTTCATTCTGTTGTTTGAAAGAAATGAAAGTTATAAGAATTTTTTTCTAATTGTCTAAATTACCTTGAATTATATTAAATCGATCTAAAGAAGAAACGAATATGTATTATAATTAAAAGCTAAAAAAATTGACTCTTAACTTAATTCTGGGATATGCATTAACACGAAGGTCTCTGAGCAAATTATATGATTAACTAAATCCATATCCATATTTTTTAAATAAATAATTAATAAAATATTTTTAAAAAATAAGGGTAAAAAGAGAAGTTCGTTATAGATTACAACTTTTTTGCATTTTATGTGTTTTTTACAAGAAAAAAAAGTTAGTTTATTGTGAAAAAATCTAATCATGGAAGAGATTTATTTTTTCCATCATTTTCTATTTCACGCTAAACCAAACATACGAAAATTTTAAAAATTTTCTTTTTCTTTGCATTTTCTATCATTATCCTGCTAAACAAACTGACCTTTATGCTTTTGAATTGGTACATCTATGTTTCTTTTAGTTAGTTGTAGCACGTATAATTTCCCCATCCCCCTGCCCCACGCCACCGCCACCCTAAGAAAAAAAAACAAAAAGAACAAAAAACCCAATCTCAGGATCTAGTATTTTTTTTCTTTCTTTCGCACCCCTTCATGTTTGAATAGGGTCTTACACCCAACAGCTCTATTAAGGTGTAATAGTAGAGAGCACTCAGGCTGCCAGCTTGTTGTAATATCAGGACCAAGTATTTTTTTTTTTCTTACACATCCCTTTATGTTCCAACTGGGGCTTATGCCCGATATCTCTCTTAAGGTGTAATAAGGATAGCACTCACACTGACAGCTGCTGGTTCTTTGTATCAGCTATTTATAACAATTATTTTCCTCTGCATTTGTCTCATTCTGGCAAGTATAATGGTACTGTCAGGACGTAGTGGTTCAATTATACTTCTCTGGTGCTTGACAGCCTGAAGAAGTTGGGATAAGTTCCCATCAATGTGACAAAGACTTGGAAAATGCAGAACTAAGGAACAGAAAGGTTTCTCAGGAGATGTTTGACAGCATTGTGCGGGAAGTAGTAGAAGAAATTGGAGTACCTGCGTCAACACTTGTGAGTGATAATCACTTAAAATTCATTTTTTTTTTGCCTCAGATCTGTTTACCTTATTGCCTGACAGAAAGTAGTGTTATAATTGTGTAATGCAGTTTGTTCACTCTTTCAGATAATCTTGGTTGTTCTAAGATAACTTGTAGGGGTTTTGACAGATGTTTAGATGGTCTAGAGTTGTTTACACTAACTTTTCAGATGACAGTCAGGTTGTAATGCACTGCAGAATGTTTAGTGCAAGGTTTGTATGAATTAGGATGATTGACAAGACTAAGATAGAAACTAGAAAAGCCTGTACTTAAAATCACCATAACTAATAATTTTCATGTTTACATCATTTTTTTCTGTTTGCTTTCCTGACAGTTTCTGAGTATGCTTTACCTGCATGTGACTTGCTAATTGGTTCTTCAGAGCTCTTACATCTTCTCAAGTTTTCCTTAAAATTTTTTGAGTTGTAGTTAAAACTTTGTTCTTTTAAACCTCTGATATAAAGCCAGTGCATTAAACTATTCTTCACTTCGTTGCAATAACATAGACGAAAGCAAATCTCTTTTAAAAGAAAAATTAGATCATTCTTCATCTAACTGTATCTGATCCACTACATAATTGCCGAATTTCTTGAAACAAGATTAGTTATGGGCTTCCTTTTCTTTTGGTTTTCAAGGTGGTTTAATTCTTCTTTGGAATGTAATTTGGTTAATTACTGTATAGCATTATGCCTATGGTTATGTCCTTTGATTTAGCACATTTCTCTAAATTTCCATCTAATAATATCTTCCTGGATTAGACCACTGCTGCAGTCGGTTCAATGATAATACTCTTGTTTGTAACATCTGTTTACTGTGGGATGCTGTCATTTGCATTGATCAAAGACGATGTTGATGCTTATCCAAATAAAATTTAATTTAATTTTTTGTGAAATTAGCTCGAGACAATTGAATCTTTAGTCTGCAATTAACAAAGTAACTTCTTGTTAATCCTCTCTATTCAGTTCTATCACTTCTCTGGAGTCAGAGACTCAGAGGGGTTATAGTGGCCTTCATTACTTTCATATATTATAACAGGAGAAAGGCTTGAGTAGTTTTGTCTTTGTAACCTGGATTAACATGTCTTAGAAGGTGTCTAATACTTGATTGTTTTATTCTGATGCAGTGCACACCCACCTTTATTGGTATATCACGCAGGATGTTGAATGTCAGACCTACTGCTTTCTTCTTCATCAAATGCAGCCTTCAGACAGAGGAAATTCAGCAACTATATTCTAGAGCTCAAGATGGCTACGAGTCAACAAAACTTTATACTGTCTCAGTGGTTAGTATATACACAAACCACGTGGCATCTTCATAGATCATACAATTTGTTTTGATGAGCTCTAAAATGCTTTTTTATTTTTTCAAAGGGTGATTAGGAGATGTTGCTTAGTGCTATCGTAACAGCTAAGGTTTAAGCATGAGAACACGGGTGACAAAGTTCAAATATGAGGGCAGCTACTTAGTTGAACAATGTTTGAGATTAGGCTTGTACCAAATTTACACCTCTCAGGACCGGGGACCCCACATTGGCCTGAGAAATATTGGAAAATGGCCCTTCTGCTAGCAGACTAGCATGAAGTTAATTGTAGTAACTCAGTTTGACGACTGGTTATATGCATTGGTAACTTAATGTGCGTGGAATGTGAAAGCGGTGGTCCGAGTTTGTTGTATGGGGCTTAGTAGTGATTGAGTGGTGTCAATGTTAGGATTGTAACAAAGGTTTATTGTGGCATGGTCACGGTGGTGGTTACGGATTTAGATTTATTATCTATGTTTTCCTTCCTTTCTTCTTAGGCGGTGCCAGTTGCAGCACCTTCTTTTGACACTACTACTAGAAGGCTTTTGGCTATATTGAAGTCACTGTGATGCTTATGAATTCTAAGTCTAGGTCAAGTATCTAAAGAGAAACCATTGGAGCAGTAGAAACCATTTGAAGCAGATGATGCCTTTGTACAAAAATAGTAGTAATGTTTGCCTTTGTACTTTACCACTGACCCGTTCTTTTCTGCCTATCAGAATGATTTGGAGAGCATGACAACTAAAATGCCTGGCTGCCACCAAGGAGGATTTGCACTATATAAGCTAATGGTAGAAGCTTTGAAGGAGACCTGAGGGAAAGTTCAAGGTTGTTGCTGAATCAAGGTTATCAAGCCTTTTGTCTCAGCTGCTTTGCATGACATTTAGCTGGCTTCAAGATTTCTGCTCTCAGTATGACTCCTTTTCAGCGGACAAAATACCAGAACTATTTTTGTGCACTGCTTATACAGGAATGATTATGGGGGTTTTGTATCCCCCACCCCCAAAGATATTTTCATGCCAAAACTTAACTTCAATGCATCCCTTTGCCATCTCACCCAGAATGTTTCGAATATATGCAAGTTCATTATAGAATATTACAATAATGATAGAGACTCTTTTTGTGTGTCCATGTGCCCCTTGCTTACTATTTCACTGTGTTCAATATCATATTTTATCTTTAGGTATGTGAATTTATTTATGCATTTTTTGTTGGTTTGGGGCTTTGTATGCAATAGTAAATGGAACAATATTTGTATGTAATAGTGATTTAGATCAAAGTAGCTCTGATACCCAATTTGATGTTGAATGGGAAGGGAATGGGAGAACGAGAAGAGGAGGGAAGGGAGAAGGAGATTAGGGAAAGAATAAAGTCTTAACAAATCGATAATCAATGGCTTCCCAAAACCATTACTTTATGCCCTGATATTAGGGAATACCAAAACCCTAAAGCAAAGAGTCCTAAAATAAATAATCAAAATGACAAATAAGTCCCTAAAAGTAAAAGTAGTCCAAATTTCTATGTCAACCACAATTTCTACGTCTACCATAATAAAATATAGTTCAATTCCAATCAAATAGTGCATGCAATAGTATCCATAATTTGTATATGGAGCTGCATTCAAGCCTGGGAAACTCTATACTCTCCTGTCATCTTAGACATTGTATACATTTTGGTGGCATACATCAGGAGTACCTGTTCATCTGTTCTTTGTTTCGGCCCACTTAGGAGGTCTATTGGGCCAAAAAAATCTCAGTCAGATGACCACCTTCTATTGATAGACATAACCTATTGGAAGGGGTGCATATGAATTTGTAGATCCATTGATTATCAGTTACAATATATTCAGTGTAATTTGGTTAATGCATGAAATCAACCTGTTGGAAATTATGTTAACTGAAGACTGCTTTTTAGAACATCCCCCCCTCCCCCCCCCCCCCCACCCCAAAAAAAATAGAAAACAAAAAATAAAAAGCAAAAAAACACACCCAAACCCAAATAAGCTATGCCACTTTAGACCGTGGGTAGTCTTCACTTCAAGTATGACTCATTGTAAACATGTTCAGCTACTTACCATATGTTCAACTCTTTTGAATTACTATGTGGTAATTATTTTCTTTTCTTTGAAATGAACTGGGAATCCTAATTATCATGGGAAGCCAATCAATGACTATTAACACCTAGATTGTCAGGTTCCCAGCCAAATACTGAAAAACCTAGTGGAAATGTGGATTGATATTCAAGTTGGATTGTTGTTACATTCTTTTTTCTTCTTGGTCATGTTGATTATGTTCATGAACTGACCTTTAGCTGATTAGTATTAGTTATTTAGTCCCCATAAAAAAGAAGAGTAAGAATAAGGGGAATGAAAGAAGTGCGAAAAGTAGGAAGGGTAGTCGGGAATTAAGGAACTTACAGTCAGAAATAAATTATGATTTGGGGAACTCTAGACCGGGTGATAAGGGTGTTTTGGTTCAGTATGAAGATAGTTAGTTGGAATGTGTGGGGTTTGGGTCCTTTGGGATCTATAAACAAGAGAAGATCTATAAAAGAGATTCTCTTGAGAGTAGATCCAGATATTGTTATTTTGCAGGAAATAAAAAAGGAGGTCATTGATAAAAGAATTGTTAAAACTTAAAAGTGTTTTGGGGTGTAGGTAGTAGGTATAGAAATTAGGTTTTTTTACCATCCGTGGGAATATCGGGAGATATTGTTATAATGTGGGATGAAATATTAGTATTAGTGGAGGAAATAATTGAGAGTGAATTTACTTTGTCATTGAAGTTTAAACATAGGGATGGTCTTGAGTGGTGGTTAACTGGGGTTTATGGGTCTAATAAGCATAGATTAAGGATGTTTTTGTGGGAGGAATTAGCAGGGTTGTCTGGTATCTGTAATCCAAACTAGTGTATGTATTGGAGGAGACTTTAATGTTATTAGATATTCTACGGAAAGGTTAAATGGGGGAAGAGTCACTAAGAGTATGAGACATTTTGATGCCTTTATTATGGAAATTGAACTTATTGATCCGCCTTTTGGCTAATGGTGTTTTTAATTGGTTTAATCTTGGGGAGGCTTTGGTGGGCAGAAGGCTTGATTAGTTTTTGTTTATAGTGGGATAGGAGGAGTGTTTTCTAAGATGTAAACAAGAGGCTTTGCCTAGAGTTTTTTTTTATCATGGTGTCCTATTGTTCTTCATAATTATACCACTAAAGGAAGACCGATTCCTTTTAGGTTTGAAAATATATGGTTTGAGCATTATTCCTTTAGCGATAAGTTTAAATAGTGGTGGGAGAATGAATGTCTTGATGGTTGGGAAGAATATAATTTCATGAAAATATTGGAGTTTGTAAAGAAGAATATCAAGGAGTGGAATAAGGAAGTTTTTGGCGATATTTGCGTTACTAAGAGTTTTATTTTAGAAAGAATTGTGGACATTGACAAGATTGAGGAGGGAGGGGGGTTGGATGATGGACTGAGAAAAGAGAGATGAGACGTAGAAATAAGTTTGAGGAGATTCTTTTTAGGGAAGAAATTAGTTGGAGACAAAAATCTAGGTTGAAATGGGTGAAGGAAGGAGATAATAATACTAAGTTTTTACATAGGGTGGCAAATGAAAATAGGAAGAAGAAAATTATCAATAAATTGGAAGTTGAAAATGGTGACTTGATGAAAGTGTTTTCAGAATTTTTTCAAAGTGGAGTGGTTAATGATATAACTAATGCTACTTTCATTTGTCTCATTCCGAAAAAGGAAAATTCATTGAAAATTATGGATTTTAAGCCGATTAGTCTTATTACAAGCTTTTATAAGATTATTGCAAAAGTTTTATCTTTAAGGTTTAAGGAAAGTTTAAATGATACTATTTCAAGATTTCAATGGGCTTTTGTTAAGGGAAGACAAATTATTGATGTAGCTTTGGTGGCTAACGAGGTGGTTGAAGAATATAGAGTTAGAGGAAAGGAGGGAATTGTTTTGAAGATTGACTTTGAGAAGACTTATGATCATGTGGATTGGAATTTTTTGGAGTTTGTATTGGAGAAAAAATTGTATGGGTTAAGATGAAAGAAGTGGATTAGTGGATGCCTACATTCTATGAATGGTAAGCCTAGAGGTAAGTTTCAGTTATCTTTAATGGTAAGCCTAGTGGTAAGTTTAAGGCATCTAGGAGATTGAGACAAGGGGATCCATTATCACATTTCTTGTTCACTATAATGGTGGATGGTTTGAGCAGATTAATGATGAGGGCGGAAAGATGCAATGTGGTAGAGGGTTTTGTTGTGGGTAGAGATAGGGAGGCAGTGTCTCACTTATAATTTGCAGATGATACAATCTTTTTTTCCTCAGGGGATGAAAAATTTTTAAATCTTAAAAAATTGTGGATGTCCGGACTTGAGGTGAGCATATATAAAAGTTTGATGGTGGGAATTAATGCTAGTCAAGATAAGATTGTTAAGTTGGCTGGAGTTTTGGGATGTTCTGTAGGTGGGTAGCCTTTGAAATTTTTGGGGCTTCCCTTAGGTGGTAACCCTTTTTCTTTGGGGTTTTGGGATCCGGTTGTAGAGAAAATTGGTAAAATATTGGATGGTTGGAAAAAAGCCAGTATATCTTAGAGGGGGGAGACTTACTTTAGTTCATTGTTGTTTTGTCTAACATTTCTTTTTATTTCTTGTCTCTTTTCAAAATACCTGGTGTTGTGGAGAGGAAGATTGAAGGGATGATGATGGATTTCTTGTTGGGAAGATAGTGGTGAAAGAAGAAATATCACTTGATTGGATGGGATATTGTGTCGAGAGCTAGAGTTAAGGGTGGGCTTACTTTTGATAATTTGAAAGTTAGAAATAAAGCTCTTGTTAAAAAATGGCTTTGGAGGGGTTTCCACTTGAACAAAACTCATTGTGGTATTTGGTTATTAGAAGCAATTATGATTTGCTGGTTAATGAATGAGAGGTTAATGGGATTGAAAGAGGTAGTTTTTGAAACCCATGAAAATTCACTTCCGAAGGATTACCTTCCTTTTCTCAAAGGGTTAGATTTGTTGTGGGTAATAGGGACAAAGTGCGGTTTTGGGAGGATTTGTGGATTGGGTTATCCTTATCTTGTTTATTTCCTCGGCTTTATAGCCTTTCAAGGTATCATCACATCTGTATTGCATCAATAGTTAGGTCTTTTTCAAATCTGATGTCGTGGGACTTTGGTTTTCGTAGGAGTCTTAATGATCAGGAAATGTTGGAATTGGTCTCACTTCTTTCTTTGCTTAGTAATATAAATTTACATCAATAATTAATTGACAAAAGAAGTTGGATCATTTATTCAACTGGCTTGTTCTCTTGGAAATCCTACTTTGAATCCTTGGTTGATGATATCACTCTCCTAATTTTTTATCCATCTTTGAAGATATGAAAGGCTAAGGTGCCTTTGAAAGTTCAAGTTTGTGCATGAGTTATATTACTCATGGGAAGATCAACACTAATTATTTGCTTCAAAAAAAAAAAAAAGACCTTGAACCTTCCTCTACCCTCAATGGTGTGTTGTGCAAGAAGGATTGCGAGAATGTGAACCATTTGTTTTTGCATTGTTCAATTTCGTTGGCCTTATGGAATAAGTTGTTTGAAGTGGCGGGGCTTTCTTGGGTGATTCCAAATTCAATTTCTACAATGTTGTGTGTGGATTATAAAGGATTTGGAAGGGAATGTAAAGGAAGTACTGTTTGGGAATATGCTTTCTTTGCAATTATTTGGGTGATTTGGTTGAAGAGAAATTCAAGAATTTTTGACAATAAGTATAAAGAGCTTGATATGTTTTGGAACCGAATTCACTTTTTAGCAACTTTTGTGGGTGTTGGTTTCAAAGGAATTTGCAAGTACACTTCTTTTTGGAATCATGGCGAATTGGAAGTGGGCTTGTGATTGATTAGTTTGTTATCTTTGGTTTTCTTTTTTTATGTACTGTTTTTTTTATGGTTTGTATTTTGGCTGGACAACTTGTCCATCCTTGTACAACATCATTTTACTTTTAATAAAATGGTGTCTTCTATAAAAAAAAAAGTTTTTTTTTTGTTATTTAGTTCTCAAAACTTTTGGTAGGGACGGAGATTTTTTTATTTACTGTTTTACTTTGTGGCAGCATTTTTTTTTCTTCTTGTTATAGTTTCTAGCATATATCATGCAAGTTGAACCATTTATTTAATGGATTTAACCACGTAAACATCCTCATTCTATTGGAGCATATATCTGCTTTTGAGAAATGTCACAACTGACTATGGTAAAACACACTAAATGCATTATCTTAATTCTAAGCAAGAACTTGGACCTCTTGGCTTTTGTAGTGTCTAGTGGAAAATTTAATGAAGTCGTTGGAAAGATTGGCGGAAGTCTTAAATGTGACCTTATTTTGACCAAACATGAAAATAGAAAGAAATGTTGATTAGTCAGTTGATGAATTGCAGCCCTATCTTTGTTTTCATATTTTACAAATTCTTCAGTGAAGATTAGTATGGAAAAAGAATCTTGTGGGAAAGAGGTTATTTGGTTGGGAACCCTCTTGCTTCTATAAGTGAATTTTAATGTCTAGTGACAATTCAGACTAATCCTGTCTAGGAGCTTGCATGGTGGTGAAACCATTTCTTGTGCAGGAGGAACTGGACAATGCTGCAGTATATGATATGGGCTGATATTTAAAATAGTTGTATTACTGAATGTTGTATAAGTTTTGCGGGAACATCATCAGCAAGAATGTATAATTAATGCCATGTGGTCGGAAATGAAGATTTGTAAAATTGAATGTTCACATGGTGAGTCCCCTGTAGAACTACAGAATTGCTCTGTATCACACAGTATGGAATTGGTATTATTAGAAGCTAACCCTACTATTAAAATATATCAAATTATGTGTCCTTTCAAAATATTTTTGGTTGAAAGATGCAGATATGGCAATTAGAACAGAGAGGTTAGAGTTTTATTATCATCGATGTGCGAAAATGAAAGACCAAAATTGTGAAAAATATGATTCGTATATTTATTTCAATTTCAATTGTTTTTTTGTAAATAGATGATGTTAATGTTGATTAAACTCGGTGCACATAGCTCTTGCCTATGTTGGTGTCTAAGAGGGGCAAGCAGTAGACAATTTCTTCCCCATTTTAGAGAGAACAGGTAACGTATCGCCTGCTATTATGACCAAGGATGCCAATATTGACCAGGCAAGATCAATAACTGGCAATGATTATCAAAAAGACTGTTTTGGCTATGCATCTGCTTGATTATTATCAACATATGGAAGCCACCTGGGAGCTGAAATTGTTTACTTCTTGTTGGAACCGGTTCTTTTTCAATATTAACATTGTACTCTTTTCTCCCCTACTAAATGTCAAACAAGTAATTTTTTATCTTGACTTGCTTGTGGGAATCCACCAAACTGTTGCTTACATGTAGAAAAAAGGAGAGAGATTTGCAATTGTTCATGGATGGGAATGACGATTCCAAATGGTTGATCCAGCTCAAAAGTCTCCAATTCAGCAGTTGGAGTGGAATGAAACGTAGGAGAAAGGCTAAGCAAAGAGGTAAACTTGCTTTAACGTCAACTTATCCATACCATTTTAGTAGCTTCCACTTTATATGCTTTGTCATGCCCTATAATCTATAGCTTCATATTTTGTCATCTCTTAGTACGTAGTAGGGATGTTCTAGAAGGCAGTATTGCAGTTATTATTGACTTAGCTCCGGCGAGACATCCAGTCAAAACTATAGTAATTGCGTGTAGGGTGCAAATGACCGAATTTATCCACAAATAGCTATAGATCTATACAGTAGAAATTTGTTTATTTATCAAACAAACTCACCTCAAAGTCGATTTAGAAGTTCGTTTGACAACCACCTGAGCCCAAACAAGGGATTTCTGCTCTATAATGAGCGTCAACTCTGAGTTTAAGCTCAAATATAAGTGCGAGCTTGGTTCTTTAATTAGGTGAGTCGAGCCAAGCCGAGTTTAAGCTTGGAAGATAAATTCACTGAGTTAGAGTCGAGTCCAAACACTCGTCGCAAATGAACCAACCAAGCCTGAAGAGTCTTGTGCTCGGTTTGGTTCGATTTGTTTGTCCCTAACTGCTGCTTATCTTCCCAGTTTGGTGTCTTTTTCATTTTTCTTTTTCCAATTAGAACATTACTGAAGATGTTGAAAGTTTGCTCTCATGTTTGAAGAAGATAGGTACCTAATAAAGATGGAGCTATCCGGGTGTATTGGACTATATGAATTGCACCTTGTGGCTGATTGTTTTTGGTCATGAGTAGAGTATGCAGTGGGTAGGGCTGCTAAACACTACACAGGCCCCACCATATAGGCAACACTGATTAAAGGCCCTAGTAATTGAGACACCTTAACAAATGAGTAATCTCTTAGCAGTTGAAGATGCTTCTACTTTAAATTCATACATTTCTTCGACCTGAAAAATATCCTTTTGTGCATCACATTGTGATAGAACATCATGCAGACTATAGAGGCAATCTTCTTCTCTGGTTAGAGTCAATGGTCAACACAAGCCCAGACACTGTTCAAAAAAAAAAAAAAACACACACACACAGCTCAGACAATGCAGATTTCACTGTCAGAGCAAATTTAAAATGTGATGCTTTATGGGTTTGTTACAGTACTGGATTTTTTTATTTTTTATTTTATATTTTGATACTGTGCTATTTATTATTTGTTCGAACATTTATACCATTTTTTAGGTGGAGTTTGCCAACTTTTAGGATATATTCACCTTTTTGGTCACTTACTATCTTTTTAGGTGAAACTTAAAGTTGATTGTTTTCACTTTCAATATGATATGGAAAAGTGAAAACAATATCGTAGTCTTTCCTGCCTTTCAATGTGATGTCTGAAAGTGACCATTTAAAGATGGAAGGATCCTTTCAATTCTTATATAAATGGAGCGAACTCAGGACTCATAATGTTGACCTGAGGAAAAGGTTCGGGGTTTGGCTTCTTGGTGTTGTTTTGCTGAATTTTGTACTTTTGATCGTTCAATTTTTTTTTTTTTTAAAAAAATATCAAGAAAATGAAATAAAATTCATCAAAAAATTATTGAAATTGCTTATGTACTTCTCTATTGAATACCCTAATCTTCTCGCAAATGGATTGAACTATTTTGAAAATTTTAGTTGCTCAAAATTATTTAGTTTGTTTCTTAGTAATCTCTTGGAACAGGTCATAAGAGATTTATATTTCATGAATACCTTATAATCTGTCTTTGACTGGACTGGGGAAGAGATTAATTAAGGTGCACGTAAGCTGATCTAGACACCTTTGATTGTTGAACTCAAAAAAAAAAAATATTATAACACGAGGAGAATTGTGCTTTTTCGTTTTTCTCATTTTTGGATAAAAAAAATGCTATTTGGATCTAATTTTATGACCTAATTAATTACAACTGTTTGATTAAAAGTGATTTTCATTTAGCATTGCAATTCACAGTTAATTAGGTTTTTGATTAGATTTTCAAATTAAATCTCTATAACCCTACTTTTTTTTTTTATATCTAGGTTCACAAACGTTTAAATCTAAAATTAATATAATAATAAATTAATAATTATTTAATTTTTTTAGTTAGAATAATATATGCAGTTTAATAGTTAGATCAGTTAAAAAAATTTAATAATTAATTTTTTTTATAATATTAAAAAAATTATTAAATAGGTTAAACGAGTTGTGTTGGACAATAAATTTAAAAAAAGAATTGTGTTCGATTTATAAATTTTCACTCATTTAAATTAAATAAATCATGTACAAATTAAATAATTTTCGCATAAATTCGAATAAATTCAATACGAATCCACCTCATCTAATACGGTGGACAGTCTTAGATATGTCCCTGTATGAACACGTACACGTACGTACTGCACAAAAAATCAGAATAAAAATAAGCGCGTGGGCCAAATGTAGTAGTCGACGTGTACGTGGCAACGTGGGCGTTCTCAAATCCCGTCCAAAATCCCAGTCGCCCAAAATATAGCCGACGCTGGGCCCCATCTTTGCCTCCGGTCAGCTGTTCGTGTTTTCATCACTTCATTGCATGGATGGATCATTCTTTTCTTCTGTTCGGTAGGTGGGACCGTGGGTGTTGGTTTGAATGTGAGTCCATTATGTTATTGAAAAACTTTTTTCAATATATTTTTTATTTCTTAATTAATAAAAATACTTTATTTGTGTACTTTTTTAATTTTTAAATAATATTATAAATTATTTAATTTAAAATAAATGACTGAAATTGATATTAAGTATGGTATTAAAATCGTACACTAGCATTACCCTTCCGTCAATTTTAAAATGGAAAAAAATATTATATAATAATGTACTCCAATGGAAATGATCGCACATGCTTGAATAGGAAGGAACTGTTTGATCCCAAACCATGAAAGCAAAATGATTGAGCCCTATATCCCTATGTAACAGTGATAAGTTACACATTGGCTAGGAGGGTAATCCCTAACTCACGTAGATATTAAACATGGTTCGATTAACAGAAATATCGTAATAACATAATAGTGACAGATTGTATTTTAGAGTTAATAGTTATGACTCAAATCAAATATTTTACAATGAAAAATCCTTTTAGTCATGTTTAGGGGTTATTACCTGATGATCATCTCTCCCTTTTTTTTTTTCTCTTTTTTAGATTTAAAAAAAAGATGAGGAGTTCGAGTGTATTCACATGGTCAAGTGTTTACTATATTTTTTATGTTGTGGTTAAATACAAGTGTATGGTTTTAATGTGATTAAAATATAACTATCGTTAAAAGATTTTTTTATGTAAGTATGATTAAATAATTTATTATAATTAAAATAATTATTGTCATTAAATCGTAAATTGTAAGATAAGCAATTAGATCTGAATATTGTGAATCATTATTATTATGATAAAAATCTATATAATAAAGTACAATACAATTCAAATCTCAAAAGATAAATAAAATGACTTTAACTTTTTGCAGTTGAGATTTCTTCAAATTTTACTTTAAAATTAATCAGACGGCTAATATTAACGACCCAAATTTAATAGGAAAATAGGTCCCTAAATGTGTGTTTGTGTGACTTTTTAAAAGTGTTTTTAGAATTTATAATTTCTCATAAATACTTAAAAAAAAAAATAGTGTTTGGAATCATCCTACCATCACCACTACTACCACAGCCACCGTCGTCGTCATCCTACCACCACCTTTGCCACAACAACTGTCGCCGCCACGATTACCGACACTCCATCACCACCATCACCATTACCATCACCCCCATCCCCACCACCATCACCACCGCTGCCGCCACCTAACCAACATCACCACTACTATCGTCGTCGCCACCACCATCACCCCAGCTGCCCCACCACCGTTGTCGCCACCCTACCACCATCACTACCGCTGCCGCCATCACTTTTGCCACAACCACCACCAATGTCGCCGCCGCAACCACCCCCATCGACCCACCACCATCATCACCCCCACCACCATAACCACCGTTGTCGCCACCCTACCACCATAACCACTGTTGCCGCCACCCTACCACCACCGCCACTATCCCACCATTACCCCTACCACCACCACTCCCACCCCCACAACCATCACCACTACCACCGTTGCCGCCGTCACCCCACCCCCACCCCATCCCTACTGCCACCACCGTCACCCCACCCCTACTGTCCCACCACCACCATCATCGCCACCCACCACAGATTGAAACCACCGTCGTCCACGTCACCACCCATCATCATCATCATTTTATTCTTATATTTATTATTACTACCACCGTCGGCATACACCCCTATCCACTACCATAACCCACAACCACTCATCGTTTTCCACCATCGCCGCCAGCCACTATCACCCACCACTACTACACCAACCATCACCACCCGTCATCGCCCACCATTGTCACCACCCACTGTCACCCACCTCCACCACACCTACCATCATCACTACACCATCATTCGTTACCACTCATCACACTGTCACCCAGAAGCACCCATCGTCGCCCACCACCACCATCGTCACTGCCCACCACCACAACCCACCACTGCCACCACAATTGTCGTCGTCCCACCACCACCACTACCAATTACCATCACCGTCACCCACCACCACACACCCACCATCACCGTCGTCACCCATGACTACCATTACTTCCATCGTCATCCAAAATCAACCACCACCATCACCGTTGCTATCCACGGCTGCCATCATCACCATGATCGTCCCCACCCACCACCACCAATATTGCTCATCACCACTACCACCGTTCACTCCTACTACAACCGATGTTTAAATTTTTTTTGTCTATTCTTTATGTTTTTGATTTGATTTTGGGTATAAATACAAATATATTTATTGTTGACCATTTTTTTTTATTATTTTGTGTCTTTAGGCACATGTAATAACTAATCATTCTATATCGTATATGGTGAGTTTTGATATAACAATATAAGCCTCTTATATTTGAGAGGTTTGTGAGTACAAATATCTCTTTTTGAGTTAATATACTTTCCAACTTATTCAAATAGTGGTAGAATCTAGTGCGATGGGTGGGTTTGGGCATTGTGAGGTATGAAGAGCATCAAATATACATAATCTTATTTCCATATATTTTGGGTTATTTCTATAATTGGAATATTCAACACCTCTGTCATAGTTAAGCAACCTTATTATTGCGTTAAGCCTTGCTTTTAATTTGTTAAAACATCCAACTGAATGAGTTGATGCTGAATGAATAGATTTACAAGATTTATATTCTATTGCTAAATATTAAATTCAAAGCTTTTTTCAAAGACTTATATACTAATTTAGAAGATACTGCTATTTAATGAGAACAAACTCTTCTCCAATTTAACAAAATTTCCATAATTTAGTAACTATCTGCTTTATGGCAGCAATTTTTTTTTTTTTTTTGTCAAAAAATTCTAGCATGTATTACGCAAGTGTAACCATTTATTTAACGGATTTAACGAGGTAAACATCCTCATTCTATAGAGGCATATATCTGCTTTTGGAGTTGAGTTCTTTCAAGAAATGTGATAGCTAGCTATGGTATGACACACTTGATGATACCAGAAGAAAACGTCAACAGGTCAAGTCAACAGTTTAAATAGTGAATAAGTTAGGCGAATTATCATGTATAAAGCGGACCTAGAAAGTGTCCAGACTAGCAATGAGACTCTAAAAGTTAACCATCAATGAGGAAACTACCAAAAGGGGTAAAAGATAACTTTCACTTACAAACTTTACCTTGGGTCGGAGGTCATCATGTGTAGAAGGTCACGTCATACTTTGAGAAAAAAAAATTTAACGTTCAAATATTCTTTGATATTTCTATTATAAAGACAATGATTATCTGTGTATAAAAGGTAAACATATTGTAGCAGACCCTCTTGCTCCTATGAGTGAGTTTTGTCATTGATAATTCAGACCAATCCTGCCTACGAGTTTGCATGTTGGTGAAACCATTTTTTTCATACTATCCTGAATTTATCATACGATGTGCACCGAACCTTATTTTATAGAAATAAAGAAGTTTACTTGGGGTCAAAGAGAAAAACAAAAAGAAGCAGCCTTAATTTCCTCCAGTAGAAGCAATGGATTCTTCTGTAGCATAGTATGATCTAATAATAATTGGTAATGGAAACTAACCCTAATATTAAAATATATCAAACACGAGCAATGTTGTTGAGATTTAATTTACTGACATAATTTATAATAGCCTTTAGATTGATTGTGGGTCCTATCAAATATTAAAACTTGGTGTTGATGATTCAATGATTTCAATGAAACTACATCATTATGTTAGCAAATTAAGTAAAAGTTTTAAGTTTAAATAACATTACTAATCAAACACTGCATTTAGAACACCGATTCAAGTTAGAGGTTACATAAATGAAAGATCAAAACTGTGACAAATATGATCCTTGTTTTAACTTCAATTGTGTTTTGTAAGTAGATGACGATGATGATTTAAAGATATTGTGCTTGGTGTACATAGTTCCCGCCTACGATGGGTTTCGAGAAAGATAAGTGGTCGGCAATTTTTTTTTTTTTAAATTTTAGAGAGAACGCGTAACATAGCACCTGATATTATGAGCAAGGACGCCAATACTGACCATGTAAGATCAATAATTGACAGTGAGCATCAAAGAGACTATGTTTGGTTCTGCATGTTCTTTATTATCATCATGGTATTGTATGAAAACCTTCGCTTGAGGGCTGAACTTGTTTGCTTCAAGGTGTTCGATATATTTTACGTGCATCTCGATTAATCTTTTTTTTAGTTTGGTCAAAAACAGACTATTCATGTCGGAACTACGATATTCATAAGAGATAAATATCTAATGATCTGATTTTAAAAAATAAACTCAAAACGTCCGAGTCTATAACTTTATTTCTGTAATAACTTCCAACATAAATATTGTACTCTTTCCTATCCAAGTAAATGTCAGACAAGTCATTTTTTATCTTTACTTGCTTGTGGGGTCCACCAAATTGTTGCTCGTATGTAGAAAAAAAAAGAAGAGAGATATTTGCAATTGCTAATGAAAGGGAATAAAGATTCCAAATGGTTGATCTACCTCAAAAAGTCTCCAATCAGCAGTGGGTGGGGTGGAGTGAAATGAAAGAGAAGGCTAGGCAAAAAGGAAAAAATATTCGATGTTCACCAGACATCACATGACAGTTTTGGACACTAGTTTAACCGAATATAATTTTTTAACTTTGACTAATCTTAATTTTGTATCCGCATGTCGCATTCACAAATGCGATATATGATTTCAATTATACATTTCTGATCAATTGATGTCACTTATGAAATTGTCAGAATTTATTTTTGAAAAAATCAACTTGTAGACCCGATAAACAAGAGTTATGATAATTTTTTATTGGGTATAGACACTAAATAATACTCTCACTTGATACATAGTAAGAATGTCCTAGAAGGTAGTATTGCAGTTGATATTCACTTCGCTATAGTGATTATAAATCGATTTATTCATCAGCATCGATACGTACATTAGAAGCTCCTTTGATTTATTTATCAAACTAACTAATCTCGAACTCAATTTTTAAGTGTGTTTAATGAACAAGATGAAGTCAAACAAAGGATTGTTCGGTTCTATAACGAGCTTCAACTTTGAGTTTAAGCTTGAATACAAGTGCGAGTTCGGTTCATTTAATTAGGTGAGTCAAGTCAAGCCAAGCTTAAACTTTGATGATAAATTTACGAGTTTGAGTCAAGTCCGAGTGCTCTTTGTGAATGTACTAACTGTACAATCTAGTGCTCGGCTCGGTTCGGTTCGATTTGTTTGCCCCTAATTGCTTCTTATCTTCCCAGTTTGGTGTCTTTTTCCTTTCCTTTCTCCAGTTAGACCATTACTGGATAAGACTTTGAAAGTTTGCTCTTGTGTTTGAAGAAAATAGGGACCTTATAAAGTTGGAGCAGTAGCTATCTGGGTGTATTGGACTATATGAAATGCACCTTGTGGCTTTTCTTTTTGGTCATGAGTAGACTTTGCTATGAATAGTGCTAATCACTTCACAAGCCCCACCATCTAGTACTACACTAGGTCACTGAAAAAATTCAAGCTCCTTGCCTGGATATTTATGTTTGCTGCAGGGTTTTTTTTTCTTTTTTTTTTTTTGGGGGGGGGGGGGGGGGGGGGGGGGGAGAGAGAGAGAGCAATGATATTGCCCTATAAGAATCGAAAATAATGATTTTTTCTTTTTTGAATTGGCAATTAACAATAACTACTTAGTTATTAAAAAAGAGGAATGACAATCAGAAAAAAATTCAGTAGAAATTTTTTTGTGTGTCAATTCTAATCTCTACCAGTGTTGTTATGTTGTAGAAGTATTTGAATCTCATCTGCAATATGAGGTTAGCAGTTGGTCTAATGGTCACCGTTCTTCCTATTGAACCTTAGGGTTGTGTCTGTTGTTGAACTTTAAGGTCGTGGATTCAAACCTCATCGTCTCTGTTACGGTGTCTGACCAACAAAAAATCTCATCTACCAGGAAAAATTGCACACGAACTGTGACCAGACTCCAGGAATGGGCTTTCCGATCATTAAAACAAACAACCCATAATTTTTGATATGTTATGGAAAAATTATTGTCAAAATCCAGAAATATACAATCTATATCAAAAGAAATGTCCAACTGTTGGAATAGAAGTATCCATTGCTATGTAAATCCACTATGGTTAATAATAAGATGGTTGAAGGTAAAAGGTGTAGAAAGAGAGAGTGGTTCTTTTTGATGTTTCAGAAATTGCCTTCCTTTTTATGATGTTTTTGCTTGGGAAACGTTGTTCCAACTTGCAAAAAAAAAAGTTACAAACTGTATAAGATAATTTATGATCGATCACAATATTTCATGATTGATCATGCAAACTTGTGTGATTGATCAAGAATAATTGTAATTTCTTCTTTGTAATGTAATAGTTGATTTTTAAAAATTATATATTTTTTAATAATCGATTACAATGAGCCTGTTTGGACCAACTTTTTTAGGTGAAAAGTTGTATTTTGAAAAGTTTCGCAAAAAAGACAGAGTTAAAAAAATTCTCCAAGATTGTTTAGGGTGCTCTTTTAAAAAATTGAAAAAGTTGAAAAAGTCTGTTTAGAATAACTTTCTAGTTTTTTTTTTATTTTTTTGTCAAAAATAAAAAAATAATTACATGTATATATATTATGAATAACAATTTCCAAAATATGAATTTTAAATTTTTTTACGTCATTGATAATATTTTATGAATATAATAAACTAACAAGTTATGTAGAGCTCGCAACAAAACTCTAAAAAATTGGGAAAAAAAAAAAACTCATAAAATTAGTTACTTGAATTAGCCTAAATAAATTTTTTTTGGTTCAAAAAACTGTTACATAAGTTAGTAAAAAAATTGAGATCCAAACAATCCTCGTTTATTTTATTCCAAAATCTTTAAAAATTACCTATTTAAATTAAGTTTGCAAGGCCCAATATTTATGGCCTGTTTGATTTGATAGAAAATGGAGTGTATGGAAAATGGAATGAAAAGTCAAAATGGCCCATTGAAGATGATGCTTCCATTTTGCATCCATGAATTTGCTTTTTGACTAGAAAAATGGCCCTTTTTTTTTTTTTTGTGATGGAGGAACATTGAATGCAATCTTCCACTGGTTAGAAGAGTCAATGGTCAACACAAACCCAGTCAATGCAGATTTCACTGTCAGAGCAAATTTAAATTGTGATGCTTTTATATGTCTAGGGTTCAATTATGGTTACCACCAAATAAATAAATACCATTTTTTTTTCCAATGAAAGTTTGACACGTGTAAAAAAATTGGTTTAGTTTATTATTTTACTCTAATTTATTATTTTTACTATGAATAATTAATAATAAATCAAAGAAAAGTCAAAAGTTCAAAATTAATTGAAGATATAATACTAGGAAATTGGGTACCATAAGTGCTATCCAGCACCCATTGATGATGATTTGGCCTGTGTGTATGTACAGTCCTGTGTTCTTGGGGGCCCTACAATGTCTGGAGCCTCACGTGCAATGTTTGATAAACTTGAGAGAATATCATGCTTTACTTTAATGTGGCCGAGATAAAATATTCAGATTAATCGAAATCGACTAAACCAAAATTAGTCTGATATCTTTATTTTTTGTATAAATTAATTGTTTTGTCTTGTAAATGAATGACAAAAAGATGAGAACCCCCCAAGTATTGAATTTATTCAATTTTGTTAATACTTATGGTATATAGTATAGAATTGTAAGCTACTTTATTATATAGATTTTTCATCAAATAATTTTATTTGTATCCACTATATACAAGTGGTTCTTTCCTTAACACATGGTGGATGATCTATTAAAAAAGTTGAGTGAACATGCTGTCTAAGATGAAATTTACTTAAATTGATGACAAGTGATCTAGTAATTAGGATTGAGATCTCCTTTATTACATTTTCATTCAATTGTAGATTACCCATTATGCATGAGTGAAGAATTCACTTATAAATAATGACTTTCAATTGAATTAAAATTGAATTAATTTAAATATTCAAGGAAGAGGTACTTTTGCAAATTTGGTGGACTAAATTTTGGTTTATAAAACTTAGATGGAAGGAGTTGTCTATTGTACATAAAAAAATTTTGTTATCGTATAGATATTTATCACTTTTATAGGGTATTTTTATCATTGTTCTAAGTGTTTTTATCACTATTGTGATATCTAAGAAACATGGAAAAAATAGTTACTACAACAATGATAAAAACATTCACAACAATGGTAAATCATCTCAAAAAATATTTAAAAAAAAAATTCCCAAAAAAAGTAGTAAAAATAATTATCACAACAATGATAAAAATACCCACAAAAGTGATAAATATTTTTGTTATAAAAAGACTCATAAAAATTATAAAAATATTCATTAAAATAGTAACTTTGAAGGTATAGTACAATTTTTTTTTTTCCCAATACCTTAATCAAGTCTTGGATGGAATATCCCCAGCTGAAATTAAGGCATATTTATTGTTAGGCTGTCCATTTGTTAGATATAATAATTAAGGACTAGATCTCTTTAAACATACTAAGAGTAACTCGTGTCTAAAGACACGGTACAATGTGAATAGTTTTGAGAAAGATATTGGTGGCCGTTAGATGAATCTATTTGAGACTGTCAGATGAGCTTATTAAAGTCTGACATGTTTTCTATTATATATATATTTTTTAATTCTTTTTCTTGATAAATCGCATACCATGCATTCGAATGGAGCTTATTATATATATACAAGTAAGTTTCTTATTTATTAATAGTGAATGATCAATCAAGAATAAATATATATATATATATATATATTAGAGAGAATCTGAATCTGCATAATTATATATGTAACTTAGTAGCTCGGTATTTTTTGGGTGATGTATGTTTTAAAATTTTGAAGTGCTTAATAGTTCTTATACATTATGTTAGCGGTTGATCTAATGATGATCGTTACTATTATTCAACCTTAAAATCGCGAGTTCAAAGCTAATCATCACTCCCTATGTAATAGTAGCTGACCAAAAAAATATTCCATATGCTCATAACGTACGGGCCCGTCCCCACCATATTTGCGAAGAAAAATGAGCGCGTGGGTCATTGCACCTGGTCAGGAAATGCCCAGTGTGGGTGGTTTGTGAATCCTATTGATCAAAAAAACGCGGGCGTTCTCGAGTCCGTCCAAAATCCCAGTCGCGAACTGGTCGCGTGGAACACTTTGATATAGCCGACGTTGGGCCCCACCCCTTGCCTTCCGTCAGCTGTTCGTGTTTTCATCACTTCATGCATGAAATCATTAATTACTTGAATGATTCTTTTCTTCTCCCTGGTGGAAATTGCTTTGAATGAATTTTAAAATGTTCACTCATAAATGAGAAAATAATAATAATAATGGATTAATTACAAACTGCTTCCTTTAACCTTGAATAGTTTGTAACTCACTCCTTCAAGTTTTAATTTTAACAAATCCCCCTTTTAAGTTTAAATATTTTGTAATTAACTCTAATAATTATTTTTAGACAATAAAAATTGACAAAAGTTAGGCATGTCAAATTCAAGTTCCCCATATTTTGTTGAAAATAAATAATTACCCTTATACCTATTTTCTCCCTTGTACCAAATATTTATACTTCCCTTTTTACCCTTACACTCTTTCATCCTCCCTTACTTCGGATGGTCAACTCTCATTCCCTTCTCTCTTCCGGTAGAAACCCTTCATTCCCTATGATAAGGCGGAGACGAAGATTTCCTTATTTTTTAGTCTTAACTTTTCTGTTTCCTTATTTTTAAGGGACAAAATTGGTATTTTTTTAAAAAAAATGAGAAATAATGTACAAGACGAATGGTATAATGGTTTTTTCAGGTGTTCAGCTATTGTTATTAGTCAATTTAATTCACTTGAAACTTGGAGGGGACAAATTGTAATATTTAAAACCACAGAGAATTGATTGCACCAAAGGATATAGTTGGAGGGAACATATTATAATTAACCCTAATAATATATGTACTCTAATGGTGGAAATTACTTTGAAAGAATTTTAATATGGTCACTCATAAACGAGAAAATAATAATAATAATAATAAAGTCATATAGCTCCATACATATTTTAGTTTTGATGAATTACATGAAGACTTATTATTACAAGAATAACACCTAAGATGTTTGAACTAAATTTATGTGGTATAATGATTTTTTTGAGTTGATACCGGTAATATTGAAGTATAAAACTACAAATTTATTAAAATTTTCATTAAATTTGTGAAAATTTTCTTAGTCAAACAAGGATTTTTTTTTTTTTTGGTTACTTAAACAAGGATAAAAATAGTCAATAGAGGATTTGAAATATTAAGGCTTTGTAGTGCTATTTTCTGAAATATGATGTTAATGTTGTTTGTCCATAAAATAATCATTATTAGCTATATACCTAAGTCCTACAACATTCATTATTTCTTATTTAATGATGTACTAAGGATTCAAGTTTCAATTACATGGGATTAGTGATTGGTAAACTTGGTTTTTTGTGAGATTAGTGCTCAAGATTATTGTGACAAAAATAATTTACGTGGACTATTGCTAGATTAATACCTTTGTTATTTTTTGTTCGAAATTTGGACAATGTCGAGTCTTAGCAGGCTCGTGTCAAAAAATATTCCACTTATATCTGATTCGTATTTTAATTCGTGTCGTGTATGAACTATGTATAATCGATATATAAACGAATTATGTCGGATTCACCCATTTATGAAACGGGTGACTTAAGACACAAACTCTCTAATTTCGTATCGTATTAACGAATCGTGTCATATTTTGACACACTTATGTAATCCTACACATTGATAAAATATAAGACGGAACCCTTTAGTATGTATACAACTATCTTGCATTTGAAGTCATGATCATAGGTGCTTCATTGGTATACTTTAAAGTCAGGGGTTTGAATCTCGTTCTCTCTTTATCCCTCTAATAGTGTCTGGCAAAAAAAAAAAAAAAAAGTCATGATCACAGTCGTTGAGCCCTATCCTAAAACAAAATGATGGTAGGTAAAGATGATAAAATGAGTTTGGCCACTCTTCTTTTGAAAAGAAGGGTTTTCTCAATAGGGACAACTCACATACACCCTTTTACAATCATTCATCGGAAGATCACTTTAGGGTTTGATTCTGTGGGCTCTTACCCAAAATTTTTATGAATTTGTTAAAACATCAAACTGAAAATTTACTAATAATTAATGAAACGATCTATAAGATTCATGTAATTTGATTTAAAATTTAAATCTAATCATATATTAATTTGGACTATATTTTTATTCGAAGCTTGATAGGATCCCGAGCTAAGAGAATAGAACAAACTCGACGTGACAAGATTTGGATTTTTTTCGATCTCAAATTAAGTAAATTTTGACCGAGTGCAATCATCAAACATAAACTTTATTGTAGACCCTATGACCCACAGATATCTGATGAAAACCCATTAACCCGGTAATTAAATGATGCAAAAAATTAACCCGGCTATCCATCGTTGATTCTAGCACTGTGGGCCCATTAACATATCTAGTGCCTCCCGGCATATAAAACCGGTCAATTTGGTGCCAGACTACGATGTCAAACGCACTATAGCGCGTTGACTATTCTTCCAAATTAGAGTGAGTTAAAAATTAGAGGTGTCACACGACTAGTTAACACGATAAGAAATTGGAGGGTTTGAGTTTTCTTTAAATCACCTGTTTCGTAAATTAGTGAATTCGACGTGATAAGATTAATAAATGAATCGGGTATAATTGAAACCAATCAAAAGAAATATACAACACAACTCGTTTATATATCAGTTATACACGATTCATACACGACACGGACTCGATATGACATGAGTCGTTAGATACGAATTAATAAATGAATTGAATATGAGTCGAGTGTTTTTCAATACGAACTCGCTAAGACTTGATACGAATTCATTTCACATGACACGATTAAGAGGCCTAAATATAAACCACAAACTTAACAATTAATGGAGATAATATAGAGCAAGTGATACAACGTGCATGGTTCTGGTATTACCGTTGGTTAATAAACAAATCGAATATAAGTGGAGGTTTTTTTCAATACGAACTCATCTGACTTGACACGATTTTTTTTATTTTTTTTGGGAGGGGGAGGGGGAGGGGGGGGGGAGAGAGGGAGAAGGGGAAGGGGACTCGAACCCTTGACCTCAAGAAAGTAAAACATTTACAAGATAAGAAATAACATTTGACCAAAGGCCCATTAGTACTTGACACGATTAAAATACCTAATATAAACCACAAACTTAATAATTAATGGAGGTAATATGGAGCAAGTGAAACAGCGCGCGTGGTTCTGGTATTACCGTTAATTCTTTTGCCCCCACTATTTCTGGTGCTGCCTTTATTTTTTTCTTTTTTCTTTTTTCTTGTTTTGCAATAATTTGGTGTGCTTGTATTTATTTTGTTCACCTTTCTTTAAATATGTAGATTCTCCATTTTCTTTGCAAGCATCATCGTAATCACCAACTTTACAAAAGATCCATCCTTTATTTACTAAATTAGATTTTCTTTTTTGATTTAAGAGCTCTGGGTGTGATACATGTGCCATTCCTCTCCCTTCTCTCAGCCTCTCAGCGTTTGGTCCTTTTCTCCACCTTTCATGTTCAGATTACATATACAAACCTGCTAAAACCTGGCTTTCTTCAATCTTTTATACCTATAATCTGTAAATTTTGATCTCAGAATACTATTGAACTTATGGGTTTCTCTGGTTTCTGATGGTAGAGAGCAAGAGGTTCTCCTTTTTCCTTCATACCCAGGTGAATATTTTGCCTTTTTCTGCATATGTTATTCAATCTGTCTAGTTGTAATCCATTGAGAAAAGTAAAAGGGAAAACAAAGAAAATATAAAGCAGAAATCCATTGTGGTTTGGTGTTCTGTAAGGTAATTTTTTTTTTTTTTTATAGAAAAGTAGTTATGTTGTATGATGATCATAAATTGAAGGTGGTGATATTGAAATACCATATTATGATAGATGATTGTTCATGTGAACAGGCCATTGAGTTGTGTTCATCAGTAACCAAAACCAGGCATAAGAGCTGGGAATCAATTTCTTCTTTTTCATTCCTTAAATTCAGAGGTAATCGAAATGATATGTTTCTGGGTTGTTTTTGACAAATAGTGATATTTGAGGAGAGAAAAATGCGATTGTTGATCTGGGTTTTTGAGGGGAGGAAGAAGAGACTTTATAAGAGAGATTAGTATATAGCCTAGGAGAGAGATTTTCTGCTTTTTGGATACAATGGAGTCACCAGCAGGGCTGCAGGTCTCAACACCCCGTAAAAAGATGACGAAACAATTAACAGGGAAACGAGATGATACACCATTGCATTCTGCGGCTAGAGCAGGGAATCTTGCTGCTGTGGGGGAAATTATTAATGGTCTTGAAGAGAGAGAATTAACAGAATTGTTGGGAAAGCAGAATTCAGCTGGTGAAACAGGCCTTTATGTTGCCGCAGAATATGGTTATATTGATCTGGTAAGGGAGATGATCAAGTACTATGATCTTGTTTCTGCTGGAATCAAAGCAAGGAATGGCTTTGATGCACTTCACATTGCTGCCAAACAAGGGGATTTGGGTATGTCTCTAACACTGTAGTTTTGTATTTGCTATTTGTAATGTTTCTTCTCCTGAAGGTATTAATCATACATGTTTATTGTAATGATTTTGTACACTACCCGTAAGGGTATTCTTATTGTATCAAGCACCCAATTAAGCTACAATGTAATCCATAAATAAGACAGTAAGCCCTTATGTGCATTGTGTCTGTGGAATGTAAACCACGTTATGTCGTTGTGTTCTTCTTGTTCTTTTGTTCTCGCTTTTCTACCTCATTACTTAAACTTCTCATGTTGCAGAGATGGTGAAGCTGCTAATGGAGGCACATCCAGAACTTTCGATGACAGTAGATGTTGCAAACACCACGGCTTTGCACACGGCTGGAACTCAAGGGCATATAGAGGTGGTAAATTTTCTCTTGGAGTCAGAGAGCAGCCTGGCCACTATAGCTAAAAGTAATGGGAAAACGGTCTTGCATTCCGTGGCAAGAAATGGGCATGTGAAGGTCTTGAGGGCCATTTTAGATAAGGAGCCTGGGGTTGCAACAAGGCATGATAAAAAGGGGCAGACTGCTCTTCATATGGCTGTGAAAGGACAGAATCTTGAGGTGGTGGAGGAGCTGATCAGAGCAGATCCTTCATTGATAAACATGGTTGATACTAAGGGCAACACAGCATTGCACACATCAACTCGGAAAGGCAGGGATCAGGTGAATTGGCCATTCCTCCAATCTTAGTAGTCATATAACAATCATCGACGATGAAAACAATTATTAACACTACAGCCACATTCTAGCCTCCTTATTATCTTGACTATCTTAAGGTTGAATAGATCTGATTACTCCACTCGTCTACGATATAAATTTAGCTTGATTCTTGTGGTTGACTCATTATAGGCTTTGCTTCATTGAGTTAAGTTTTCAAATAGGTTTTCATATTGTTGTGTAATGACTATAATTTGTTGTTAGGTGTTGCATTTGATGTAAGAAAGAATATGTTGGGGGGGGGGGATGAAACTTTTCCAAGCTGCCCTTTTGGGAACACGTCAAGCTTCTACATATTGTTATGTAGTAGTAAATAAGGATTGGTGCTGAAAAGAAAAGAGGGTGGCCACTCTTCTTCTCATCATATTAAAGGGGTGCGGCTCTGTATTAGGCTTGTACTGCAGACAAACGAAGAAAACGTAAGAGCGTGCATTAGCTTTCTAGAGTAATTTTTTTAGTAGCCAAATATTGTGAAACGGAAACAAAATCTTCAAATGTCCTGTAAAATATAAAACCGGTTGAAATTAAAATGTTTAAGATTTGAATGTTCAACAGGAAAAAGTATTGGAAATGGAGGCATCATGCTGCCAGAAGAAGGCATAGCCAACAGTAATTTTGATATCATTGAAATAGATGAAGGCATAGCCTAACTACTTTATCAGCGATTCTTTCGTTCTTTTGATGGCATACTAGATCATCCCTCAATTATCTACAAAATTCTCTTACAAAACTTCTGGAAGAAACATTAGTTAAGTTAGATGATGGATAAGGTCTGACTTCATACTTGTTTGTGCAGATTATTAAACTGCTACTAGGGCAGAATGAGACCGACACAAAAGCTGTTAACAGGTCTAACGAAACTGCCCTAGACACCGCCGAGAAAATGGGGCATACTGAAATTGCAGCCATCCTACAGGATCATGGTGTTGTGAGCGCAAGGGCCCTCAAGCCCCAAGCAACAAATCCAGCTCGGGAGTTGAAACAAACAGTCAGTGACATAAAGCATGAAGTCCACAATCAACTCGAACACACTCGCCAAACTAGAAAACGAGTGCAAGGCATTGCCAAACGCCTCAACAAAATGCACAGTGAAGGCCTTAACAATGCAATCAACTCTACAACTGTCGTGGCTGTCCTAATTGCTACTGTAGCATTCGCAGCCATTTTCACTGTCCCGGGGCAATATGTTGATGACCCAGAAAATATTCCACCCGGGCTTTCCCTAGGAGAAGCAAATATTGCTCCAAATGCTGCGTTTCTGATTTTCTTCGTCTTCGATTCTGTTGCATTATTCATCTCTCTTGCTGTTGTGGTGGTGCAAACATCAGTTGTGGTAATAGAAAGCAAGGCAAAGAAGCAGATGATGGCAATCATAAACAAACTTATGTGGTTGGCATGCGTGCTTATTTCGGTGGCATTCTTGGCATTGTCATTTGTTGTGGTTGGCAAGCATGAGAGGTGGCTTGCAATTGGCGTGACAATAGTAGGAACAACAATAATGGCTACAACTTTGGGTACAATGTGTTATTGGGTGATTATGCATCGAATCGAGGCCTCAAACTTGAGGAGCATTAGGAAGAGCTCTCATAACAGCAGGTCGCGGTCCTGGTCAGTATCGGTAATGTCAGATACAGAGATTCTGAACAATGAGTATAAGAAGATGTATGCTATTTGAAAGATTCCCGTGTCAAATCTGTTTTTTCCCTTTCGGCATAACGGGTATAAATCCTTTCTATATATTCTATCTCATGTGAATGCTCTCTGAGTACAAAGTAGTTCTTCTCTCTTCTGAAGTTTTGGTTACCTATTCATGGTTAGTTAATAATGAATGAGTGTTGGCTTCAGTATCATTATCAACTGGAAACTGTGGCATGTAAACTCAGAGAAAACTCAGGAATTGAACCTCCTTTACTACAACTTCACTGCCAAACAGAGGGATGGCCCCAATGCTGGTAATTTGACGGCAAGAACATTGACCAATCTAGGCCATCCTTGTCCAAAACCGGTAATGTTAGAAATGATGAAATTAGCTAGAAAATCGATTGATCGTCCAATACAGCTTTGAATTTGTCTAAAAGACGGGATCTAGAAAGGTGTTTTAAACCGTTAGTGACATTGAAGTACTTTTTAACTAGGGACCTTCGTCAGTTGTTAAGCAAGTGATGGCGTACGTAAGCCTAGATCTATATTGGGAGAGATCGGTAAGACATGTTAGCCAGGTCAACTCGACACGACACGATTAGTTAAATAAGTTGAGTTAGGTTTGATTAATGTTCGACACAAATCCGCAATGATTCAATACGAATCTGACACGATACGACTCGATTGTCACCTCTAATCTTAGCAAGCACAAAAAAAAATTAATCATTTTCATTTTCCATCCATCTTACCAAATACAAAGAAATGAAAGTGTATTATTCCTACTTTTTTTTTCTTGAATGATAGAAAGTGTGTCCTCCTACTCTCCTACTCTCCATCCCTCCGACTTTCCATCATTCCTATTAAACGGAACATCATACTCGATCGAGTAAGGTTATGAGAAAGTATAGCCATTCGGGATTTTTATCTTAAACCTGTAAGATTAATTCTCAATATTAGCCGAGAAATGTCACGGTCACGGCCAATACAGTTTGCAAGTATTGGCCAGAGTAAGAAAAGAGTGTTTATCTCGTTTTATGTGAGAGTGCAATACCCAATCTGAAGTTGCAATGTTGAATTTTTTTATTTTTTTTTTATTCTGTCGTTTTTTATATCCCATCTTTACGATCCTAATAAAGTATGACAAGACTCTAATAAAGTAAAATATTCTAAGATTAATCTAAACATTTTAAAATTGATCTTTTATCTTTGGGAGAATTACAGCCAGGTCCTTTGAGGTTTGTCACTTAATCACTTTGACCCTTTGATATTTAAAATATTACACACAAACTTTCTGAGGTTTGTACAGACGGAACACTAAGACTCCTATAGTCAATATCCGTTAGTAAATTACATCAAACCCCTTGAAGTTTGTAGGCGTATAATACTTAAACTCCTCAAGTTTAAAATGTTATATTTAGATCAAAAATATTTCAATCAAAAATAAAATATCAAATAATTTAAATTTTACAACCAAAATTCATGTTCTATTGTATCATTTATTAAAATAAAATCAAAAATAAAAATTTAATTTTTTCTTAAAAACTCGTCATTTAGTATACAATTATTCTATTTATTTGTGTAAACTAAAAAATAAACAAAGAGTCTAAGTAATTTATAATAGAACATGAATTTTACAACTAAAATTCATGTTCTATTATGTCATTTATTAAAATAAAATCAAAATTAAAAATCTAATTTTTTTCTTAAAAAATTATAATTAGTATACAATTATACTATCTATTAGAAAAAAATTAAAAAATAAAACAAGAGGTCAAACTATAATGGACACAATATCTTCTCACTTTAATTGGGAAAGTTTAATTTAGTCATTTAGACGATCAAATTAAATTACAATAGATAATATAATTATATACTAATTATAATTTTTTAATAAAAAATTAAAATTTTATTTCAATAAATGTTATGATAGAACATAAATTTTGATTATAAAATTTAAAATATTTGACATTCTATCTTTGATTGAAATATTTTTGATTTAAGTATAACATTTTAAATTAGATGGATCTAAATATTACACGTTTACAAATTTCAAAGGGTTTGTATTAAGTTTTACGCGCGTACAAACCTCAAAGAGATCTGTGTGTAATATTTCAAATGTCAGGGGATCTAAATGATTAAAAAATAAAATTTCAGAGAGTTTAAGTGTAATTCTTCCTTTATTTTTTTTATGTCGTAACTCAACATCTGGTTGTAATTAAACCAACTGCCTCATATTAATTGCCCATTTAGTTAAAGCTGATTCTGGAACCAGCAGCTGACCTTTTAAAGCCACCCAATAGTAATCACTAAAACTTAGAGTATGTTTGTTTGGTGTTTTTGTTTTGTATTTTTATTTTTATTTTTTGTAAAAAATAAAAACAAAAATACTTTTGGGTTAGTGTTTATGTTTTATATAAAATCAGTTGTTTTGAAGACAAGACCCAAAAACAAGAAATAAAAAAAAGATGTTCCAAGAAACAAAGGAAACAAAAACAAACGCGCAAGGCTTTGGGGGAGATTTAATGAGATCCCGGCTTCGAGTCTTCTTAGCAGCAAAACACATCTTTTTTCTTTGAAGTATAAAAGCCCAGTTCATTTTCTCTCCCCCTCTATAGCTGAAGAATGATGCCCCTGTTCTGAGTTCTCTCTCTCTCTCTCTCGTTCTGCAACTTCGGCCTCGCCTCTGTCGGAGCAATGAAGGTCGGAGCTCTCTCTCTGCAACAAAGACCGGAGCTCTCTCTCACCTCTTTCTGCAACGAAGACCTGAAGGTTTGTCCCTGTCACTCTCTCGTTTGTCTCTCTGTTAGATTTGAGTTATATTTGTTCGATCTGAGTTAAATTTTTTGTGTATGTGTCTGTGAGTGTGGGTAGGTGTGTCGATTTGTGGGTGTGGGTGTGTATGGATTTGTGGGGCTGTGTGTTTGTGTGTATCGATTTGTAGAGCTGTGGGTGTGGGTGTGTGTGTCGATTTGTGGGTGTGGGTGTGGGTATCAATTTGTGGGGGTGGGTGTGTATCGATTAGATGTAAAAAAAATAGATATATGTCTATGAATCTGCAATTATGGGTGTGAAATTGCATATTTGATTTTCATAAGCTGAAATTTATGTAAAACTTTTTGTAAAACCTTGCAATGGTCAGTTACTACTAATAGGAGCTAACTACAAATTCAAAGGGAAACCCCTATGCAGTTGAATCATGTGTTTAGACAGGCCAATGGAGTGGCTAATTTTTTGGTCAATCAAGCAGTCCAGTCGCGAAGGTCGACTGATTTTACAGAGGTTCTTTTGCCTAGTACAAGGAGGATGTTGTTGTTGCTGTTGCTGGATCAGTATGGCATACCAGCTTTGCGAATTAAGAAGTCCCTTGTTTTTCACTGAAAGGAGGATCTCCCTGGTTCAGTGAAGTTGGAGCTGCTGCGTATGGGTGGCCAACTTTGCGTTAGAAGTCTTCTTTGTCTTTTGGTGGCCAACTTTGCATTAGAAGTCTTCTTAGTTCTGGGCAGCGGTCAGTGACCCTAAAGGAGAGTTCAGTTTAATTTTGTGTTTTGAAGGATTAAATCCTTCAATTTGTGGTGTAAATAGGGTTTGTTTTCCCCTTTTATTCGTGTAATTCTTTTGATTTACTCAATAAATTTGTTTCCCTCCAATTTGGAAACCTGCTCCTGCTCAGTTGATAAGGTGATATGGCTTCCTAAGGTGATATGGTTACATGCTGCTATGGAGTTGCTGGGTTTTTTTACTGCAATGCTGGTTTCTGTTGTTGCCGAGTTATTGCTGTGGTGCTACACTGTATTTTTTTCTATAGTGATGTTGGTGTGCTACATACTTGAAGACATCACAGGGATAGATCTGAGAGCTTATGTAATTTCGGATGTATTTTGGGTGTCATGGATTTGATTTGCATTGTTGTTTTGAAATGCCAATGGAAGACAATTTGTCTTCAGGTAATATCAATGCAAATTCATCACCAGCAGCAACCACTGGTTCTCATCCCAGACAAAGCCACATCCCTCCATTGTTTATCAGCATTTAGCATCTGGGTAGTTACCAAACAGGAAACTTAAGTATATAACTTGAAATAGTTATCAAACTCGTTTTTTGTTTTTATTCTCATAATTTGATAGACACAAATAACTCCCAAACATATTTTCTGTTTCAGTGTTTACCACAAAACAAAGACAACAATTGTCTCTGTTTTTCATTTTTTTGAAGACGCGAAAACAGAAACGTTACTAAACGACCCTCTAGTTTTTGTTTTTCTGTTTTTATAAAAAAATGAGAAGGCAAAATAGCTGTTTCATAGCTTTTTATAGAACTAAGTTTCATGTAAAAGAGAGAGACAGAGACCAATTGCATACAATTTGAAGGAAAAACCAAAGCTGCTAACCAACATACAATTCTAACGAATGACTTGAGCAGAGCTTTACAATTTGAGCAGAGGAACATTTGTTAATGTTGAGATAAAGGTGGTCTTTTTTCCAACATATCATAGTGGAGAACAAAATTTTCCTGCAACAAAAGCATGCAATTTATTCAAGGGGGCTGATTTGAATATAAAGATATGGATAAATGAAATAGGAATTTGACAGGTTCAAACCTTGCGGACTGTTTCCCACGTGTTCGGATCAAAACAAATATAAGATCCTCTCTCATACGCGTTTGTCTTAACAAGAGGCTCCATGTTAGCAGACCGCATAAACCACAACCGGTGCTCTCTGTGATAAAACCAACCTCTGTTGTACCTGCCAACAGTAGGTTCAACACAGCTTTTAGCAAAACTGCAACCCTCCTCAACCGATTAGCATGATAACAGAATAAGAAATCATCTTAAAGCAGTGTCAATTTTTTTAATGAAATATGGTTCGTTATAGATTTCATCGAGGTAGATGAACATGAAGCAGAAAAAAGTACCCAAAAAAAAAAAAAGTACATGCACAAAGCATAAAACATAGTTCATATGGCTTAGGTATCATACAATTCATTTGAGGCATATAACTGGGCTTCATCTTTTGGCATGCTGCATAAAACGAAGAATTGCATCAATTTGCAAACATAAAAGTCACAAGGAAAGATTAGTGGAGACCCGACGAAGAGATGTACCTGTAAAAAATATAAAACAAAGTGTCCAACTGGAACTTGGAGAAATAAGCTTGCTGCAGCCATCGCAACAGAGACTTGAGCAAAAATGAAAGTAGTTAACAGAAGAATACCAAAAAAAATATTCAGAGCAGCTTACATTAAGAACAGGTGGTTGTTTAGCATAATAACATTGCGGCACAATGAACTCTGGATCTCCCTTGGCAGGGTCGTCAGACCACGGTGAACCAAATGTCTTATGAAGATTTTCTGTTGAGTTCAAGTTCAATCCAAGTGTTGTCAGATCAATTCCAAGTGCAAGGGATGTCAAGACAGGATCACTCATCCTTATTACACTTAACAAACCAAGCAAACCAAATGGGTCCGGAGCAGGTTGTGTAGCCTGCATGGACTTGAGGCCCTGATCCCTAAATGACTGATTCACGGCAGACATTTGCTGAATACGAAACTGGGATTGACTTTGATGTTGTTGATATTGCTGGATAAGCTGGTCATAGGACCCTATACCAGAAACTGTATTTGGAGAGTTAAGAGGCCGTAATCCTATGCCCGGAGGTCCATTGTTCTGAACCAATATAAGTCCAGAAGCTCATTATGTTAGATATCATTCAATGAACGAAATATTTGAACGAGACATTCCAATATACAAAAGGTTAAGAGGAGGAGAAGAAGAAAAAGAAAAAAGATAAATAATGAAAACAACCAAATTATTAAGTGATTTTGTTCCATGTAGCACCACTGATTGGCCAAATCCAACTTCAACCGTATTTAAAAGTTGTTCATAACTTCATTCTGTACATTAAAGTGACAATTAAAAAATCATTTTAGGTTTTCATTTTCTTTGGGGGATATGGCTTCCTAGTGACATAAAATTCATATTCCACAATTATAGAATGAATGTTTCCCAGTTAAAACCGAAATCAAATTATTTTAAGTGAACTGAAACTGAAACATTTTGGAGGACGAGAAGCCCCACACACATAGGTTTTTGGGGCCTTTGAGGGTGATATTATATGAACGGAGTTATTAAAGAGTGCTTTGAACATCTATCTAATAAGATAGATAGGTTTTTGAACTTACGGGAGATATATTTTCCCACCCACATGCATAGGCCACTGAATCTGCACATGCCCAATGGCACAAACACGCCTGCGCACGCGCACACACACGCACACCTGTCAGAACACACACACATACCCCACTCTCTATTAGCCCCCCCCCCCCCCCCCAAAAAAAAAAAAAACCTTACTCTCACCATCTCTCAAAACACACACACGTAGAGGTTAGGCCGCCTCTCCTCCACCACCACAAAGCTCTCAAGATCTCTCTAAGGTATTACTCTCTCTCCGTCCTCTGCATCACACACACACAATAGCCACACACGCACATACATAGTGAACACACATGCAAAACCCATATACATACAGTGCACTACCCATGCGCACATAGCACACAAAATACATCAGGCACACACCCAGGCACACATAGCACACAAAATACATCAGGCACACACCCACGCACACATAGCACACACGCCACAGAGCATCACACACCCCTCTTCGTCTCTCCCCTCTCTAATTCCCTTTCTTTCTCACTCTCCGTCTTCATCTCTGCACACATACCAAGATGCACTATTTACTAGAAGTCACCCACTCACTCGCACACACAAATACGGCCAGATTCACACAGTCACACACTCTCTCCTCTCCTCACCCTCTCTAGCAAGCACGCTTGGTGAATTTGATGTTGATTTATAGTTAATCATCATGCATATAAAGTGTTTGTTGAAATGCCTGTGGGAAATACGGTATAGATGGGTTGAATTTATGTTCCTCTTTGATGGGTTTTGTTTGATCCAACTTCATTTGCTCTTTCCCTATTGCACATTCCTCTCCCCCTCTGCTCTTCTTTTTCTCTTCTTTGCAACACAAAACAAACACACTCACACAGTGCACATGCACACACACCCAGCACATGTGCACACACAAGAACAGAACCAACATACCAACATCGCACACGCAACCCCCACAGCACACACACGAACAAAATTTACGGAGTTTTTTTACTACCCAAATTTGTTGTTGAAATTGTTTTTATGATTAGGTGCGATTGGATGAGAATTGTCACCACATGTTCGACAAAATTCGTCATAGACACATGGACACAATGTTTTGGCACACCGTCCCCCAGCGACTAATCGACCACAACGCCATCCCTCTACTTTGCAAGTATGTCGTCTGTCCTCACTACACGCTCACACACACTTTTCCCCTTTTGAGGTTCTTTTTTGAATAGCAGCGAACCTCTCTAGATTTCATTTCATTTTACCCGGCCATTACTTATACTTTTGTCGTTTGCCAGAAAAATCAGACAATTTTGCGCAATGTCAATATCCACACGTATGACACATTTGGCAATCTATCAATAAGTTTTGTTTTCCAAGAGATTATTATTGGTGTCTAAACGCCAATGAACCCTTCTTTTTTTTAACTGATTTTCATTACGAGAAAGAGGAGGCAAATGATCGAGGGATTAGCGAAGGTATTATGGTTGGGTTAGTTAATGTGTTGTTGAATGGTGGTGCCTTTTGGGGTGTTTGATTGGAGAGTTTGAATTTCATGAAATGTTGTTTGAAAGTGATGAAAGTTGAAATGTACATTATACACTCTAGTTCATATATTGTAGTTTTCATGGAAAATTTTTAGTTTTATGTCTTAGACATTCACTTTTAGGTATGAAGTTATACCTATCCTTAGAATTATGCTTATTCATTTCTTTGTAATGAGATTAAATGATATGAAGAAGACATAGCAGAGGGGCACTTTTGTGATGGGAATGGTGGTGAAGAACCCGGTCGATAACTAAGTATTCATGTTTCTTGCTTGAACAATTCACTTTGAGTTTCGAAATAGAATTTGACACAAGTCATTTAATTTGATTTCAAGGTTAATGGAGCCAGCATTTATGTGTTTTTTTTTACATTAGGTCACTGAGTTTTTGGCAAATTGGGAAAAAATGAGCTTGAAAAGTTGGCCGTGCAGCCTGACACACATACATGTAGCTGACAGAGCCCATCTTGCCTAGCACACACTTAGTTTTTGAAGAGCCCATGTTTTTTCTAATGATCGATTTTTTTTTGATATGCAGTTCCTTCATTCAGGCATGGGTCTATCGCTTGTTTTACTAAAAAACAGAAGTGTTGTCTTTTGGATTTTTTTAAGGAAAATATGGTGATTCAAAAGTTTTTCCCATATTCTAACATTTAGAAAGCATAGAAGATATAGATAATGACCTCTAAAGACCATTCCAAACAGGCATTAAGTACCTTGTTTGAGCCAGGAACTCAAACTTTCTCTAGGGCATTAGTTACCAAGTGGGTGGATGGGTCTTTGGTTTGAGTAAAAGACAATTAATCCATAACAAGGAAAGAAGAAAACTGTTTTTTTTTTTTTTTTTTTTTTGGGGGGGAAACAATGCCATGAGGAAAAGAAAACAGATAAGAACTTGTGTCTCTGGTGTCCATAAAAGAGAGAAAAAAAAACCTGTGAGTGATACGTTGATTGTGATGATGTAAACATATCTGAACCATGTAGGTGGAGAAGATCCTGATTGTTCATGGTTGAATAGGAGACGCCACTGCTACTGACTGAAGGGCCATGTTGCTGTTGCTGTTGCTGCTGCGAACGATGTGATGTATATGTTCCCCCCAAGTTAAATCCAGCAGATCTCCCCATCTGCAAATTACCAGTATAAAGCTCAAGAAGCCCCAAGTATTGGATGAAAATGCATTAAAATTGATGAAGTCCCAGATCTTCCGCAGCACAAAACTCACAGAGAAGTGCTGAGGCATCAGAGAAACAGCATTGTCATGAATTTGTTCTTTCTGGAGCAAATCCATTGCATAATCAGAACTGCCACCTGTGCCAAATCTAATAGATAGTCAATAACATTGAATTTTAAATGCAATTAGTCAATTTTTACATCAAAGATGTGTCTAAAGTCCAAGCATTAGGGACAAAATAAGAAGAATGTAACCACAATAACTGACGCTCTTCCAAATTCCTGTCACACAAGCTAGTGCTTATAAGGAGAAAGATGATATGTAAATTCTATACACAATGTCAGATATTCTAGTAAGCACGCTTGTCAGATGACAGAAAGTTCAATCAAAACAAAGCAACAAGAGGATATTTTGCCATCCAACGCCAACCAGCCAATTTTTGTTTTAGTTGTACAAATGCATATGCATTTTAATAGCCATCTTCTGCTCATTTAGCGACACATTACACAATTGGCGTCCAGAGTAAAGGACATGTCTGTCAAGAACAGACCGGATGAGCCAACTTAAACAGATAGTAATAATCCTACAACAATGAAACCAGACACTTCAATAGTTGAAGCTTTCTTCAGAAGCTGTCTTCAAAAGTATCTTGTGTTCTCAGCATAAAGTTTTCCAGGTTTCCAGCATCAGATATTCAGAAATCAGGGCTTTCTTGCATTGAAGATTACAGGTGTCAGAGATTTTGTCAGCTCTACCTACATACTTGGAAATTTATCTAAAAAATCACATTGTGTAAAAACACTAACCAAATACAGGAGTTTAACAATATTTAAAAAAGAAAAAAATAATTTCAAAATAAGTAAGAACAGTTCTAAGCTACAATTTAAATATGAGTTTCCTTTCAGGCTATTATCGAAGGATTGTGATAATTACAGAAAATTTACATCCATTAAGTAGCCAGGCTATACATGCATTCATACATGTTTGTATTACATACATGTGTATACTCATCGGTAAGGCATACATATATTATCTGGCTTAAAATGCACTGCAGCATCAAACAGGTAACATCAAAATGCATGCACCTTTAAATCCCGGTAAAGCTGGAAAATCTTCATTTTGGATGCTGAACTCTTGATTTTGTTGGATAATAGGACTAACACCAAGACCTTGTTTTCGCAATGAACCTGTGAAGTTTATGGTTTCAATAATTATCTGCTGACATAAGCATTTGAGGAAAATTATCCTCGAGTTAAATCTGGGCACCAAAGCTACCTATTTGTCCTTGAGGCCCTCCTGCAGAACTGGGACGGCTTGTCAGCTGAGGAAAATCATTTATATCAAATGGTGAACCATCATTGGAGTTGACATCATTCAACATTCCCATAGAGCTCAGGTTATTCACTGTTTGGACATGGTTTTGGGATAGTGGGCCACCAGCAGTAGGATAGGAATTTCCTAGCATAGAAATCACCTGCGGAGAAGCTGGACCCAAAAGAAAAAAACATACCATTTACAATAGCAGAAACACCAACAAAGTAAAACACAACATAATCCATCCTCATCTTCACAAAGAAACTATCAGTCGTAATGTCATCCAAGAAAATTTTAGGGGCCACTGTATGGCACAGTGGCAAAAATAGTAACACAATGTAAGCAGATTCAAGTAAATGAATAGTCCAAAGTAAGATATAAAAGATGCTGGTGTATGCATTCAAAATTTCAAATGCCCAATCACTGCATGTAGCTGATGAGCAAGTTGCAGGAAGTAGCTCTCAAGCAGGCGCGGAAGACTAATCACTCTGCAGATATGCTAGCTAAATCAGGAACGAGAGGTTCTCAGGGTGTCACTATATTTGAATCTCCTCAAGACTCTATTAAGCTACAGCTTCAAGCTGACTCTATGGGTATAGCTTTACCCTAGACAATGTAATAGTTAAGTTGTGGCAATATATATATATATATATACCAAAAAAAAAAAAATTCAAAAGGCCAAAGCAAAGAATCTGACCACAAGTTCAAACATCCAAAAATACAACAAATAGCATTATTTAATTCCGGTGCCATCAAAGGCATAAATTCTATCACCAAATCAGATAAATCATCAATTGCAGGAAATTTAATCCCAATCACACAGCTTATTTTTATTAACTTCAGACCTTTCTGCATGAGGAGAAGATATAAAATAATGAGATGCCACGAGAACAGTTCATTATAGATCACATTCTAATAGAACAAGGAAAATGCATTCTGAGAATGGTTCGATATACAACAGTTCCAACAAAATCAGACCAGGTCCTCTTTTTCATAAGAAGTGAGTGGCTGTAAGTGCCTTACATCAAAATTCCAATGCCCAATCAATTACAAATGAGCAGAATCAACAGGATGTGGGATCCTTGCAAATATTAAGCAAGAAAGCATATTGTGTACTTCTGCGATAAACATATTACTAGATTGTTCTTGGCATTGTACAGACTAGATGTTGAATAAAAAAATAAAGGAACAAGTGGTGATTGGGTAGCACAGGACATCAGTATGAAAAATGGCTGTAAAAAAGGGGAGGGGATAAAGAAGCAAGCAAAACGTGAATGTAATTGAACCACCTTAATAGGGGATTGACAATATCAATCTAATTAAGGTCATTGGCAAGGCACATCTGCACAGATCCTGAATCGGACTGACAGATGTAAAAAACTACACTCCATGAAATGGTCTTATTTGAATTAACAGGACTTCAATATCCATGCAGAGCGACAACCTATGAAGCACGGACACTCTCAAGAAGGTGGCGTATCCGTGTCGGACATTGACACTCCTCGGACACATATCCGATACTCTTTTATTCGAGGCCATAATTAAATGATAAAATTTTAATTTCAGACACGTGTCCAACACTTTTGTGACGTGTCTACCACTTTTTTACACCGTGTCTACTACTAAACAATATACATGTGATTAACAAAGTTTAAAAATTTGACTACTAAGAGAGAACATATAATTACCAAAACTAGACATGTCAAAGTTGTTCTCAAAATATAATACCAAAAGCAAAAGATACATAAAAGATTTAGAAAAGAGCAATCATTTAAATTATAAATGTTTAGTACACGTCTATGAAAAAATAAATGATTATTAACTATTATAATGCTAGTCCTAAAATTCAAACTAACTGACAAGACATAATATTTAATTATCATAAAGTACTAAATTCTTTATGAATAAAATTTCATTATCCCTATATTTGTGATAAAATATATAATTTTATATATTATATATAAAAACACAATTATCTATTTCATATCCCCATCGGGTCCATGCCCTACTTTTTTAACAAATGTCATCCCTGCGTGTTTGTGTTTGTGTCATATCCGTGTTCCCTGTGCTTCTTGGGCGACAGCAGTAGCCATGGAAACAATCAAACCTGCGTTCTAACTTTTGTGTGCCTTCTATAATTTACCAGAAACACCAAGTTCCAAAAACATTAACCAATTCTTTTCACAAAATAAGTAACAAAACAGTGTTACGTATTTTTAGGAAACTAGGCACGAATGTATCATAGAAAACCAAAAAAAAAAAATATTTGGTAAGTCCATTAAATCAATGTTACAATCTTTCTACTTTTTGGCTGCATTATTCGTAACTGCATAATTTCAAATACAGATGTGGTGATCAGTTGGACGTAATAACAGTACAAGTGATGGGCATGCGCTTCAAAGCTACTGGAAGAGAGATCATATTGTCTTAAGCCACAACAAACTGCAAACAGTTAAAATACTGTACCTTGCTGATGGACACCACTCATTAATCTATTTGGCCCTTGCAGACTTAAATTTCCAGAACCACTATTCGCAGATAAATTGAGGCGAGAAGTAAGACCAGGCACAGATAATCCTCCACCAGAACTCATGCTTCTCCCAATGTTGCCCCCACCAGCCATGTTTCCCACTGAACTTGTCATCCTAGGACCTGCATTTCCCAAAATTGGAGAGACTCCCAGTCCTGGAACAGCACTCCGGCTGCCAATAGCTGCAGAATTTGGGAGAATTCCAGGTATAGAACCACCAACTCCATTTGTGCTACTGCTAAATCCTGGGCTTCCAACAACATTCATACCACCTCTATTTGTCACCATTGAATGACTATGTGAACTGCCATGAGATATCTGTGCATCAAAAACAATATTTCCATATGCAGGCTTTCTTTAGTATAACTATCAACTGTAGGTTTCCGGTCTGTCATGTGCAAAACCATAGTTATCAAATCGTGTATCGGAAAGTATATCGTTTTTTAAAAATAGTGTATCGTATCGTATCGTAAGATACGGCGCAATTTTAAATAATTAATAATAAAATATATGTTTTTGAAAAAAAATCATAGACTCATAAAAACATAACATTTTATTAATATTCCACCTACTATTCAAGTCATCAATATAATTTATTAATATTAAAAAAATAATGAAAAATATCAAATTAAATTAATGATACTTATTTATGCTTAAAAGTAAAAAGTTATAATGTAGTGGGGTAGTAAATGTAATTCTTCACACTTATAGCAAAAAAAACACAGTCTGGGTCACGAAGAGAGAGAGAGAGAGAGAGAAGAGGCGAGATCGATGGCTTGGCTGCGATCCAGAGGCGCTTGGATGCTTCGATTGATGGCTTGGCTGCTTCAATCGATGGCTTGGATGCTTCAACTGGCTTGGCTGCTTCGATCGATGGCTTGGATGCTTCGATCGATGGCTTGGATGCTTCGTTCGATGGCTTGGATGCTTCGTCGTCGTCAAGAACAGAAAGAAGAGAGAGGGGCTAGGGTTCATCGTTGGCTGTGTTTCGATCGATGGCTTGGATGCTTCGATCGACGGCTGTGTGTCGTCGTGAAGAACACCCAGCCAGACAGCGAATACAATGAAGATGGAGAGAAAAGTCTTCGTTCAAGCCAAAAAAAAAAAAATTTAAACAGCCTTGCGCGTATCGTTCGTATCGTACCGATACGTATCGTATCGTAAAAACGTATCGTGTATCGGACGATACAACGCAAAAATGATACAAACCTACGATTCGTATCGGACGACCTCCGTATCGTAACGTATCGTACGATACGTATCGCGTATCGTACGATACTAACAACAATGTGCAAAACAGATAAAATTACCTGAGACAAAGGAATAGGGATATTGTTTGATGTGAACCGTCCACTCGAAAGGTTTCCAGTAGATTGTTGAACGCCACTTGAAGGAACATTATTTATTGCTGAATTTCTTGATCCAAGGGTGCCTGGCATGTTGGGAACATTAAAGCTCCCATGAATGTTATGCAGCCCTTGAATAGTTCCTGTGAGAAAACATCTTTCCTGATATTTAAAACCGGAATAATATAAATGCTCATAATACTCCAACAAAATCCGCTCACCTGTGTGATGAAAACCAGGGGAGGCTGCACCAGATTGAGCAGAGAACGATGTAGCGAAAGATCGTCCGGTGCTGTCTGGATGATTTGAAGCTGATCCATTCAGAGATGACTGCAGCCATGTATCAAGTTTTACGACAAAAAAAAAGTAAGCATGCACTAGAATTACCGATTTGATCATGACGATGCAACTTACTGTGCCTCAATTAGACATGAGAACCCATATTAAGATCAAACAGTATTCACGTATATGAGGCATGTAAATGCAAATGCTCTAGTAATCGTAAATTGAGCACGAAACGAGTGAACATCCTATTGTTCAAATTAATCAATAAAGACCTCAAGCATACTGTAAATCAAAGACGCATTCATTTTCCCTTGTAAATGGGGTTAGTGTCTCGATAACTATAACAAATGTAGAGTTCTGAACAAATCAGGGAAACCGTTGCGTGCAGACATATGTTACAGACTTCTGAACAGAAAGAATAGACGCTTTAAGAGAGAATTTGTATTGAGGCCGTCCTGTGAGATTGATAGCTACAAACCATAAACATTTAAGGACCCTGCTAGCACAGTAATATAACCTCCATATCATATAGAAGAGATGAATATGAATTAAAATTTACGCCCCTAAAAAAAAAGATGTTTGCACTTAATTTTATTTCTTAATGGGCCCCTGCCCCTAAAATGTTCACATTTTTTGTTGGCACCCTTTCCTTGTAACAAAAAATGTAAACATTCCATGCCACTTTCTTAATCAATTCAAGCACTATCCTCACAATAATCACCCCCCTCACAGAGTAGTTCGTGACACATAATCGTTATGTCATGTTCAATAACACTTCTGTAAGATTGTGCTGCGATTGGTGTTCAGCCTCTTTCACTGTTGGAACTTTTACATTTTGGCTGGAGTCTTGGGATATAGATTATACGGAATATGCGATCGGCTTTGAAACTCTGAGGATCAAAAAAAAGGCTGTATGATTTTTAATACCAAGGCGATGCACATTATTTATTTAGTAACATGCTTCCATTCTTATATTCGTGATTTTTTCAAAAACCAGGTTAACAATGCTGAGAGATTCTCAAATGCATCACTCATTCTGGATCTCTATTATAATCAGCTTTTTACCATTCTTGGACTCACGTGTTACAATAAGGTAACCCATAGCAAAGAAAGACAACAAGTAAAAATAAAGTAAGTAATACAAAATAAAGGTAAACTTCTAAATTCTGAGAAAGATATTTTCATATTACACCAAAGTTAATTAAGCATAAGCAAATCAAAGCAATTTGATAACACATCAAAAACACCCAAATAATCCATGACATTAGACAGAAGATTGCATATTCCTAATTCCATAATCTCTATACTGGTCGATGAGGTTATCACATGCATGCAAACATAATAAACCAACCCATTGAAAAAGATTCACAACTAAGGACTAAAAGTGGAAGCATAGGCATATGTCACAAAACAGCATCACATTTGATATCAAAAAAGTGGAGTAAGACACTGATGCTGCAGGCACAAAAATAAGCTACATATTCATTTAAGGAGACCCAAACTTCCAACATGTACAACACTAATTTTCCAACATTTTGTGATAATGTAAAGTTTATGTAAAGAATGGGCAATACATTAAGTAACCCTGACATTGCAAAAATGTCAGCAGATCATCCAAAAAATTTGTCCTTGCCGAAGAGCAGTTTTTCCTTTTCTTCAGAATTGTTATGCACAAAAATCTGCTTTTGAAGCTTTTCGCTGCGCACAAATAACCTACAATCTGAAAAAGGAGAACGTGATTGACGCAACCAGTTAACACCACAACCATGTGATCATACAATTACAAACACAAAAAAAAAAAAAAAAAAAAAAAGATTATTAGGTATGTCATCAGTCAGAAATAAAATCCAATGACAGAATCAACAAACATGTGCGCATCTACACATCCACTCCACCGTAAACATAAAAACCAAGGGGATTGACCAAGATCTAACATAAATCATAGAACTAAATGCCAAATCCAGACCACCACACTTCACCTCATACTCTAACATCATAGCAACGATGCTAGTGAAATATATCTTGCATACAACCACCAACCGCTAAACAAAGAAACGATCAATCATCACCCCAAGTCACAAATGAAATTTGTGTAAACCTCAAATTATTTGTTCTTAAACTCCAATGCAATCCCACAAGTTTACGACACGCTATTAGTTTTCCTTTCTCCTATCACACCAAGAGGTTCGAGCTTCGTGCTCCACAAATTAAATCTACCTTCAAGGCCGCAAAATATAAATATCTATTTATTTTGAAGAATTTATCCCATCCCATGGGTCTCATCAAACATTATATCCACAACCTAAATAACCAAAAATAACATCACACAACAAAATTGACATCCAATCTTCACACTTTTCTCAGCAACAATTTAAACCTCATAATGATTGGCCATTCCAAGACGAATAGGTTAATTAGCAAATTTAGAACATATAGAAAACCAGGATTAAAAAAAAAAGGAAGCAGAGCCATAATGCTAATTCTTCAGCTACTTAAAACTAGAAGTAGCTTTTAGCGGATAATGGAAGAAGAATGGAGCTACAAGGTCTACAATGATATGTTTCTTTTAAAAAGCTTTTAGCATCATCAAAAAAATTTGTCAATAGTTGGATAATAGAGAGAAAATCATAGAAAACTAGCCATTTATATACTGTACCACTTTTATCTTTGATTTCACTTCCCTTCACACCAAATTGAGCAATGAAAAAAGTTCACATTGAGCACACAGTAAAAAATATTATGCATTTAATGGAAGTCCATTAAGATGACAATGAAACATAACAACAGCTAGTAGCAGTATGAAAAGGTACTCTGAACAACATACAGATAAATCTCAACACCAAGATGATAGTTTGATAAAAGTAGAAAAAAATAATCCATGGTATCACAATATGAGTATCACGCTTCTCAAAAGATAAAGTAAGGCAAGCAAAATAAATACTTGTGCAGGGCCCATAAATTAATGGGCAGCTCCATGGTAACGGCATAAAAAGAAGGGAGAGCATAAAGAATCAAGGCATCAGAGATCAATCTTCTTTAAAAATACGCTCACTCATTTTTTCTGCTGAAAAGTTTCTGCAAACTTTTGTAGTTTGGCACTGATTTTACAGAAACTCTAGCTCGATTCTCCATCCCCCCACCCTACCCCCAACCCTAAAATATAGCGCATTAATTTATTTTCGCACACAGAAAAACCACATACATAAGCAAAGTCTTTTCGTATATATAAAAGAACATCACCAAATCGACAGAACCAAACAAGATCTGAAACTGTCCAATAATCTGCTAACTGAATCAAATTTGTAGGTATTGCCTTGTTATTTCAGTAAACTTCGAACAAAAAAGAATTGTTAAATTCAAAGCAAACACTATAAACATCTGTCGTACCAAAAAAAACACTACCAACATCCAATTTAATCATAGCCCATCCAATCAGCTTTTGCAACATGCCAAAGCAACCCTCAAATTTCAAACAAGCTTCCCACTTAGCTAAAGTCAGAATCCGATCACATAATCTCGTTACAAGAAAGGAACAACCTTAAGCCCATAGAAAGGTTGTATGTCACACGGCATTGCATGCAATGCACAACAACAACCGCAGAAACCCTTACCATCAGATCACCACAGAAACAATTGAGTAGTTAAAATTCACGAGGAACAATGTGCGATTAATGACAAAATCCAGAGCAACTCAAAAGAAAATAGAAAAAAAAAACAATATGCAAATTACCATGTTCACGTGAAATGTGTAATCAGTAAAGCTACAAAGTGAAATGAGTAATCAGTAAAGCTACAAAGTGAAATAATTTTCGAATAATTTCTGCTAACTTCCTTACATACTGGACTATCACATTCAGAACAAAATCCTCTCTCCGCGTAGACCTAATCTACAAACAGATACAGATTGTATCTGTAAAACCCTAGGTACTAATTTTCTTTTAATTCGAAAATGAAATTGGGCCGACCTGCTGTTCCAAACCCTAGTATTTCACTTTCAATAAATAAAAGACAAGACGATAAAGATACAGGTACTGCGTTTGTATATGTATGCATATATATATAGAGAGAGAGAGAGAGAGAGGAGGAGGGGGTGATTACCTTAGAGAGAGAGAGGAGAGAGAGAAAACGACACAGATCTATCAGTGAAAGTATTGTAGAGTCCACTGATCTATGCGAACTGAGAAGGTATTGGAGAGAGGTAGAGGCTAATACTGTTCAAACCCAAAAGCCCAAATCTAGAAGCCACGGCTACGTTTTGACGCGTTCCACACTGGTATAAATACTACTACACTAATGCCCACCCTTCCATTAGTCTGCGTTATGTATTTCATATTTTTTATGGAATTAGCTTACCGCGTTACACGTGAATATATTTAAATAATATTTTTATAAAATAATTAATTTATATTTAAAATTTATTTGAATAATAAATTATATGTCAAATAATTAAATTTTATGTGAATCATTACTAAATTTAATTATTGATCTATCCTACTCCTATTTGAGTACTTAATTTGTCAATTTTTAGGCATCTTCCTGACGTCTTTAAACATTTTCTCTTTTATTTATAGTGAAGTTTTATTGAAAAATTGTCGTTCTTAAGTATTTATATATCTAAATAGCTTGTATCATAATATATATTATGATATTGTTACATATAAAAAAAAATTAAATGTGACATATATTTGACAATAAAATTCAATTTGCCAAAAATATGTATATAATAATATAATATGGATTCTATTTTATTTTTTATATAAATAAATAAATAAATCAATATATATATATATATATTATATGTAAGTGTACTACCAATAAATGAGTTCAAAATAATTTAGAAGTCAAATATTACTAATAAAAGACTCTAAAAGAATTTAAAAAAGTCTAATAGTTGTAGAAAACATTAAAAATTGGATGAAAGCAAATATGTGAGTATAATTGATTTTATAATAATAATTAAGGATAAAATCAAAAATCAAAATTTTTTTACAAATGTTGACATTTATTTGCACGTGAACATATTTAAATAATAATAATTTTTTTATAAAAAATTAACTTATATTTGTAATTAAAATTGAACAATAAATTATAGGGAGAATTATACCTAGACCCCCTGACGTTTGTCATTTAATTACTCAGAACCCTGACATTTTAAATATTATACACAAACCCTGAGGTTTGTATGCGAGTAACACTTAGATCCCTGCTGTAAATATATCTGTTAATAAATTATACTTAGACCCCTTGAAGCTTGTAAGTATATAATACTTAGACCCCTTAAGTTTAAAATATTATACTTAGATCAAAAATACTTCAATCAAAGATAGAATATCAAATATTTTAAAATTTTACAATCAAAATTCATGTTCTATTGTATCATTTATTGAAATAAAATTAAAAATAAAAATAAAAATTTATTTTTTTCTTAAAAAATCATAATTAATATACAATTGTACTATTTATAATAAGGTATAATTTGTGGGTCCATAGAAGTACACCTAGCTATCCAAACAATGGCTAGGAAGAACTATTGGATATGGAAGAAGAATATTGGAGGAACTCTTGGACATGGAAGAAGAATATTGGATACAGAGGTTCTAAACAGTGGCCTTTTCCTGAACAAAATAAATTATACACACATGTTTTGATTCCTAAAAGCCCCAATTCGGAAGAGATGACCAGTTTCTTCCTATAAGCTTATGTAATGTTTTCTATAAATTAATTTCCAAAGTCTTGGCTAATAGGCTAAAGGTGATTCTTCCTTCAATTATTTCTAAAAATCAAAGGGTTTTTATTCCGGTAGGTTTATAACGGATAATGTTTTGGTGGCCTTTGAACTAAATCATTATCTAAAATGCAAAACTTGGGGGAAGTATAGCAAATTTCTTTGAAATTAGATATAAGTAAAGCTTATGATAGGATCGAATGAGTATTTCTAGAGAAAATGATGGATAGGTTGGACTTTGATCGTAGTTGGATATTCCTTGTTATGCAATGTGTAACAATAGTGTCTTATTCTCTTATTCTAAACAATGAGCAAGTGGGATTTTTCTCACCTGAGAGGGGTATCCATTAAGGAGACCTTTTATCCCCTTATCTCTTCATTATTTGTGCAGAAAGGCTATCGTCACTATTAAGAGCGACAAAAAGCGATGGGAGAATTAATGGAGTATCGGTTGGTAAAGGATGTCCAAAGATCTCCCACATGTTCTTCGCGGATGACAACCTACTTTTTCTTAGTGCTAAAACCCAAGAAGCTAGAGCAGGACAACAAATCCTCCATGTTTATGAAGTTGCTTCAGGCCCAAAAAAATCACATTGAGAAGTCGGCTATTGTGTGCAGTAAAAATACCAAAGCAGAACTGGCAGGAGAACTTCAAGAAATTTTGGGGATTCAGCTAGTCCAACAACACGACAAATACTTGGGATTACCTACAATTGTGCGGCAGTCGAAGAAGGATATTTTCAACAATATCAGGGAAAAGATATGGAGTAAAATGCAGGGTTGGAAAGGGCAATTTCTTTTATCTGTTAGTAAAGAATTATTAATAAAAGCGATATTGCAATCTATTCCTACATATGCGATGCGGTGCTTTAAGTTCTCGGATTACTTGTGCAATGAACTGGAATCGATGACATCAAATTTTTGGTGGGGCCAACGAAATGGAGAGAGAAAATGGCCATTGGGTTAGCTGGAAAAATTGTGGAAGAGTAAGACTAGGGGTGGAATGGGATTTCATGACCTTAGAGCATTTAACCTGGCCTTATTATCCAAACAAGCGTGGCGAATAATCCATGAAAGGCATACTCTTCTACACAAGGTTATGAAAGCGAGATACTTTCCCTCAACTACTTTTATGGATTCTAAATTGGGTCATAGACCCTCTTATTGGCGGCGAAGTATTTTTGAAGCCTAAAAGGTGATTGAAGCAAGCTCTCGGTGGAGAATAGGAAATGGGAGGAAGATTAAGATTTGGGGGGATAGATGGATTCCTATACCAAGCAAATTTAAAGTAGTTACACTCATGAACACCCTTACTGAGGAGACTTTTGTGAGTGAATTAATTGACTCAAATGCATCGATGGAGGGAGCAATTGATAGATAACATTTTCTTTCCTCATGAAGCACTTACCATTAAATCCATTTCATTGGGACATGAGCTGGCCTAGGACATATTGATGTGGCATTATAACCGGAGTAGAAGATTTTCGGTGCATAGTGCCTATTTTGTTACAGTTGAGCAAAATCTGATAGCCTCGGAGGCAAATCCTCCGCAGCCCTCTAGCAGTATCGGTAATGTGAATTGGGATTTTTTATGGAAACAAAATGTTCCGAATAAGTTGAAATTTTTTATTTGGCGATTTTGTTTGAATGCTCTACCGAAAAATGAGAATCTTTTGCGAAGGAAGATAAAGACGGATAACCTGTGTCAAGTGTGCTGTATAGATGCTGAGTGATGTATGCACATCCTACAGGACTGCTATTGGACCAAATTTTCATGGAAGTTGAGTTCCCTTTATAAGATTATTCCTACGTTAGGGATATACCCAGAGCAGTGAGTAAGGGACATACATAATTTTTTGGACACAAATGATTTTGCCACATTTCTTGTTCATTCTTGGATGATTTGGAAGAACCGAAATGAGGTGATCCACTCAGGGTCTTCAACAAATCCTGTTACTATATTCAAAGATGCTAAAGAATATTTAAATTACTTCCAGCAGTCAAATGATGCGCGAAGAACCTTATCACAGGTATCTATCTTGGCGTCGTGGTTTCCTCCTAAAACTAGTTTTCTTAAGGTTAACTTTTGTGGGGTGGTGATTTTGGATGGTGAGTACGCTAGGGTTGGGGCTGTAATTAGAGACAACAATGGTAGTTTGTGGCTGGGAAATCCAAGAAAATTATGTATGGAGAGCTGTCTATGGGCGTAGACATCATTGCAATGAAGGAAGCTATAAATTTTGTTCTACAACAGACAATGCAGCCAGTCATTCTTGAAAGGGATTCGATAAAGCTCTTGAAATCTGTTAAAGCATTGGAAGCAGAGGCACGGATGGGATCTTCGATTTTGAATCTGGATGACATCAAGAATGAACTCCAAAGGCTTAGTGATGGTACACTTATGAGAATCAATAGAGAGTTGACACATGTTCTCGGCATGAGTAACCTCGGATTTTACCGAGAATGACACGTGTCCTCGGCACGAGAACGAGGGAGCCCCATGGATTAACACGTGTCCCCGGCGTTTAGGTCTATCGGAGCCCCCTGCGAGTGACATGTGTCCTCGGCACTAAAGGCACCTCCAGAGCCCTGTGAGTGACACGTGTCCCAGGCGCCAGTGCACCCCCAGAGTCTTCATCACGTGACACCTGTTCTCGGCTCCCAAAGTTCCCCGAGGAGACCTCCACCCGACACTTGTCATTTGTTTCGGGTCCTCCGATTTGCCGTGGTATTGGCAACCACCTTGGGATTTAGGCTATGACAAATGGTTGAGTTCTTAGAGAAGTCAAGAATGACGTCACCACATCAAAGGTATGGGTGGCTTTTAATCATCAAACCTTCTTCCCAAGGCAGTCAGAATGACAAGGTAGGCAATTTGATGACCAATAGAGAGAGTCCACGAAATACGAAACCCAGATAACATGACCTCCTGGAGGGCAAAGGACGCAAATGCCCCAGCACATGCGCAACCACAATGAAGAAAATTAAATGATCCCACAGAAGGATGAAACATATTTATTGCTCGGAGAGCCTCGAAGAAAGAGCATTAAATGCTCGGGAGTCCGAGCATTCAATGCATAAACTTCTTCCACGCAAAATGGAAGACACTTTGCTCAAAGACCGAGCACCACCTGCTGCCTTCCAAATGGGCTAATGAGGGACTTCCTCTCCAAGGGACCCACCTGTCCGCAATGATTACCTCCACGAATGTATAAATAGCTCTCAAAAATTCAGAACAACGGTATGCACACTCTCATCCAAGTAGTAGAACAATATTCATTTCCCTCTCTCACATACTGACTTGATCGTGGGAGGGGTCACGCTGGAAAACACTCCGGCGCCCTTCTAACCTCTCTTTTTAAGTGACAGAGTTCATCTCGATACGCCGGGATCGTTCGGACTGCTGGAAAAGTAATTCATCACTTCTCCTTATACCATCTCTAACTTTCGTTTGCCACAGGACCATCAACTTTTCAGGTAAATCTCGAGTTCACCAAGGGAGAGAACTGTCTATTTGTTTGTTGTGCAAAAATCACCACGCACACTTAGTCACCATGAAATAGTTATAGTCTAAAGAAATAGTAATAGAGTAGCTTTTAATTTAGCTAAACATGCAAGATTTATTGAGAGTTTTATTATCTGGCAAGAAAGAGCTCCAGACTTTGTAATGTCTTTCCTCTTTATGATATTCCGTATCAATAAAACTACCGTTTCTATTCACACACAAAAAAAAACAATGGTTAGGATGGACTATCCACAAATCCTTAACAATGCAGCCAGCTGGAATGGCTTGGGTGGAATGGGAAGGGTTAAAAAAGGTTAACTTATTCAATCAAATTCGAGCATCTAAACACACCATAAGAGTGAAAAATATAATTTACCCTATGACATAAGAACAACTAGGAGAAGAGTAAATTAAGGATGAGGGTTACCTCATCCTTTCCGAGATTCTTCGCTTTCCCCGCTCTCTCATAAAAGAAAATTTTCAAGAATCTAATCTTCTTGTTCAAAATTACAAAAAGAGATGAAAAATTGGAAAATAAATTTTAATACTTCGATTCATTTTTATTTTTATTTTCATCATCTCTATGCAATGTGTAAGAAAGCATTGGTCCATTACCTAGCGGGCCTAATTGGGTAAGGTCTACAAAGAGCTCTTATCACTCGCACAAAATTTGTGCATTTTCTCAGTAAATGGAAAAATCATACATAAACAGCTTTATTTTTAGAATAAAAGCCGCCCATCTTGTCTTCACAGTATTCAGCATACTAGTGCTTATAAAAACTAAAAGCAAAATACATGGAGAAACAATTAATATATGCGTGATTGAGAACGTCTCAAGTTTATGTTACAATCATTAATCTTAAAAGACACGTGATTGAACAATTCTTGGCCCGTAGGAACTCGTCGACTGGACTTGGTCGGTCTGTGGCGCTGCGATCTTATTGGGATTGTTGCGTCTGTGGATTCATTTGATCAGCAAGCTGCACGTTACCTTGATTCTCCTCCATGTTGATGAACTCATGGACCAGAACTTCACCAATTTTAACAGCCATTTTAGCATTGATCCCCATTTCATGAGTCGTGCCATTAGGTCCATTTTGCCCTGAACATGAAACATTTAGCAATTGAAATGTTCAGACGCAAGACTAATATTCAAGGATTGACTAGTTTTCGATATAAACTTAAAATAATACGACTCGCACCTGAAATAATAGTTTACCTCCTTGTACTAAGGGGTTTTAAAATATAGAAAAACAGTGGAGGCCAGGGTTGAGATAGTTGAAATTGTTGGACAGTTGACTTCTAAGAAACAAAGTCATCTTACCCTTTACATGAATAGGTATACCATAAAATTGAGATGGAGGCCACAAATTTTTTTTTTCCCAATAATTCAACGATTCCCATGTCATATGGTACGTTTTTCCACTCATAAACCGGACTAATGCCGGATCTTGGGTAAAGTTGCCTATCCACACGAAATGGGTAAATTTAAGGGTGGTAGTCTCAGGGGCATATACTCATAGGATAGTCACAAACCATTAGTTACGCTTGAAGAAGACGTTTATCAAGTGGCTGAGCTATCACTAATAGTTGCACTCTTTGGAATTGAGGTCAAATAAATGTTTATTTTTTTTTTTTTGGTTTTACGGGTAGGGGTGTCTGGGCCAACTTACGCGCATCTCAATTAATTCTCTCCTTGGTCCGGTCAAATACGGACCATTCACGTCGGGATTAGGATATTCATAAAGAATAAATTTCTCATAGTCTGACCTCAAGAAATTGACAAGATTTAAACTCAAAACGTATAAGTTTACAGTTCGTCCCTATTACTATTTGAGCTACCTTGAGATTAATAAATGTTGAAACCTAAGAGATTTAAGTAAGGCAAAGATGAATGCTTACTGACCTGGACCCATTGCAGCCACAGCTGCTGTTTTTCTCTTATGGTGCAATATGGCCAAAACACCAACAATAGCCCAGAAAACAAAGAAGATTGGAATTGTGCTGCCAAGTATTACTGGTAGATTGCTGCTCTTCTTCCCGCCTGAATTGCGAGTCACCGGACTCCCAGCTAAATCCGGTGTGTTCGTTGTCTGGCACGACGTGCCAGATGTGCACAAGCCAGGATTACCCGTCACTCTACGATTCAAAAATCAAGAAAAAATTCTATTACATTTTTGTATTTTTTTCCAAGGCGGAAAAATAAAAGAGAAATTCATATATTACATTAATTTCAGATTGTTATTTTTCGACAGTGAAGTGGGTATTGATCCACTGAACTGGTTATCTGCCAAATTCCTGGAAAAAAGAAAAAAAAAAGATGAAAATTTTGTTAATGTCCTTAGGATTAAAAGAAAAGTACTAATGTCACAGACAACTTTCTATATATAGTATTATACACTCACAGTTCTTGTAGCTTAGGTAAGGTGCCAAGAAAATCAGGAATAGGTCCATCTAAGCTGTTATTATGCAAATCTCTGCAATTCAAAACCAAAAGGTCAAGAAAAAAAAGAAAAAAGATGCATCAGATTCACATTATATTATATACATGTAAAATTTCATTTCCTCTTTGCTATTAACTCACAATATCTCAAGAGCATCCATGGAGCTCAAATCCGGAAGCGCCCCGAACAAACCGAAGCCACTAAGATACCTAAATTAATTTGTAAAAAGAGTAAGTACAGCTATGAAAAAGAGAAATGCTATTTAGACTTCAAATAGAGAAAAAAAAGTTAATTAATGTTCGTGATCAAGTGATGAAAGAGAATTTTACATCGCGGTAACACGGGGTGTGGCATCGGTGCTACAATTGATCCAGTCCCAGGTATAGGGTGCAGGAAGGCAAGGGTCACCACCCCAATCTTGTAACACAACAAACAGGTTTTGCAGTGCTACTAAGCCTTCAACTATATAAGCAAAAAAACCAAGAAGCAAAAGAGACATAGATTAGTCTATAATCGCAGTATTCATAAAAGATTGAATAAATTACACAAATAACCATTAAATTATGATCCTTGTGTCAATTAAGTCCCTGAACTAATTTTTGTGTCAATTGAGCCTCTAAACTCCAAAATTTAGCAATTAAACTCTTCTGTCAGCTACCGTTAGATTTTTGGACAGAATATCTCATGTACTCACCACATGGACAATAAATTAAGGGTATTTTAGACTGTTTATGCGAAACCTATTAGCGGAAGAACCCCATGCCTTGTACCCATCAACCGAAACCCTAAATCTAACCTCTTTCATACCCATTAAATGAAGCAAATCAACAAGCTTTTCGAAGAGCCTACATTTATGTCATCTATTTTCTACACCAGATCGAATAGCTTGCTAATCGGTTTCGTTTGACGAGAGGGTTTTGATTGATGGGTATAAGGAATGAGGTTGTTCATCTGATAAGTTTCGAACGAATAGTCTAAAATACCCCTAATTTATTGTCCAGGTGGTAAGCATGTGGAAACTTTCGTCCAAAAGCCTAATGGTTTTTGGCAAAAAATTTAGAGTTTCGGAGCTCAATTGACACAAAAATTAGTTCATGAGCTTAATTGCTAAAATTTTAGAGTTTAGGGGTTCAACTGACATGAAAAATTAGTTCAAGAACTTAATTGGCACAAGCGTCATAGTTTAAGGATTATTTATGTAATTTATTCTAAAAGATAAATGGGTAAATCAAGATATATAATCACAATTTTTTTTTTCAAAAGATTAGGAACTTAATACGAACCATCTTTGCTATTAGTCCCATCGGTTAATACGCCGCTAATGTAAAATAATTCAATGGCGTTGATGAGAGGAGGAAGTGTCGAATCAGGAGTAGGCACCAAGAAAAATGTAGTGTTTGTTGTGACAGTGAAGTTACTAGCAGACATTTCGGATACGTTTCCATAAGGTGGTATAATAGGGTCTGAGAAAGACTCGTTGTCTTTGAAAACCCTAAAGGATCTCTTTTGAGTCGAGTCGAGTTGAGTCACCTCCGAAAAGTACATATTCAGGTAGGCCGGAACTGCAACCGGAGGTGATCCGGCGCCCAAGACGATGTACTCCGATGTGTTTGATGTGGTGATGGCGTTTTGCAGTACTTGTTGTGGGGGGCTATCTTCTACATTAACATTAATAAACATTGCATCACTTGTGACCTGGATTAACCCATTCCCAGCCACTACTGGAACCCAAATTCGATCATAAATGTCATCCACATACCTGAAATCCATGGAGGTTGATTTTGAAATTATAAAGATTGAAAGTGGACTACATGTACAATATATGAAATGGTTTAACTTGCACCATGGACTAGTTTACTTGACCCTTTTCTCAACCAAGATCAAAAAATTCTATGAATTACAAATAGAACGTCGTATACGTACCTATTGCCCGTTATATGTAGCCATGCATAGAGGTTTTCATTGAATCAAACTCTCTGAGCTTGAGTATGTCAAATCTAGTTTGGTTATGACTAAATGATGAATCTGAGCTTGAGCCGAATTTAGATTGTTTATTTTATATAGTTCAGATTGATAGAAGTTTACAAGCATTCAATTAGTCAATTTCGGGTTCAATTTCTCATTAAAAAAAAATTTAAAAAATTAGGCTAAAACTTGATAATCAACTCTAAAATAATCAAATTCTCAATGAACAATACATTAAAATCTATGTAATCAATCATAAAATTGAATCTTATAAGTTCAAATTTCTAAAAAATGTATCAGAGAAAAGAGAGAAAAGGTGTATGCAAAACTTGTAACTATTTGGGGATAAGTTTGTGATCGCTCATCTTTCAAAATAAGGCTTGTTTAATGATAAAATTAAAAATCTATTTATAGAAAGGATTTTATGTAAGCCGAGCAGAGCCAACTATGTCCAACCACATCTAGCTTGATTAAAGAACGAGTTTAAAAATTTGATAATATTTAAATTACTTGACAAATTTAATGAAATTGTTTAAGGTAAGACTTGAATCAAGCTCGAGTTGAGATCGAGCTACTCGGATCATTTAACAAGTCAAGTTGAGATTGCATGAGCCATGGGAGAAAAAAATCAAACCAGAAAGACATAGATGTCTTACCTGATAGTAGCATTTGCACCATAAGCAAGCCTAAGCCTCAAAAACAAGGCGTAATTCGAGTCAACACTGCTATACATATTGGAGCCCAAGCTACGTACTTCAAGCGCAGACATAAATGGTAGCTGACCAGCCTTCGTTTGAGCAACACAAACGCTCAAAACATCCCCTTTTACAACATACACCGTCTCATAACTTGCAACTTCAGTGCTCGAAGTCTCGACCGTGGCCCAATCGTTCCCATCGAACTGAAGATTGAAGGTCGGAGGCGACGATTTTCCGTCGTAGTTTCCATAGAAAAAGCTTGCCCGGATCAGCACTTGCCCGCCCTTATCGGCTTGTACAGAGTAACAGTTCTTTTTCCTGGTGGTGAACACTCTAAGTGTGTCCATGACATGAGATATTGAGTTGCTGGATTGCACCACCTGAGCATGTTATAAAATTTTCTGTTTTTGTATCAAATTTTTTAAATTTTTTATATATAAACTACAAATATTAAGATCAAGAACATGAAATAAAAAATATATATTTATACGCAAACTAGCAGAATCAACGACTCAAATTAGATTTCAATAGCATTGCTCGTATTATTTTACTTGAGAAATTCCATTTTGCATGATGGTTGAGTCTCCCATCCATCCTATTGAGTTTTCGTCGGTGTAAAAACCGGATGCTCCGCAATCAATGCTCACAAACACTGCAAAATCATTGAAAAAAAATTGGATTAGATAGTGAAGAAGAATCACAGAGGAATAACAAAGAGAGAGAGAGAGAGAGAGAGAGAGAGAGAGAGAGAGATTGAAAATGGTGTAGGATTTGAGGATGGATGAGAGTTACTACCGTCGGCTGATACTGATAAAAGAGAAAGAGATAGAACAAGTATGAAGAAATGGTTAGCCATATGGTGGTATTAGTAAAGAGATGGAGGAGTTCAGAAGATTATGAGGTTTAGAGCTTCATTTATAAAGGGATGATGTTGTTGGCATTGACTTGAGACTTTTGATTTTGTTTGGTAATGACAGAACGTAAGTGACAAGGTTTTCATGTGATGGTGTTTTTTTGGTGCATATTTTATTTACATTTAATTCTTCTTTGCATAGTTTTTCAATTATTCTTTTCGGATTACGAAAAACTGTTACATTCATGCGTTTTTAAACTATCTTTCATGATCGGTCTTCTTGACATAAACCAATGGCATAATAACAACCAGTAAATTACGGTAGCAAAGAGAAAATTTCCATAACTCCAACTTTTATTATTTTAATAGGTGTTTTTATAATTTTTATGGGTTTTTTTATAACAAAAAAAATTTGTCGAATTTGTGGGTGTTTTTATTATATTTGTGATAATTATTTTTACTAATTTTCTTAGATACAAAAAAAAAATTATCATTTTTATGGATGATTTATCACATTCGTGGGTGTTTTTACCATTGTTATAATAATTATTTTTACCATTTTTTTAGATACCACAATAGTGATAAAAAGACTCATAAATGTAATAAAAATAACTACAAATATGATAAATAAAATGATGATATTGAAAAAAAAATTATTTCAGTACTGTAATCAACTCCAAACTAGAGGGGTGATGTACAATTGAGCCCCTCTAGTTTGGAGTTGATTACAGTATTGAAATAATCAACTCCAAAATAGAGGGCCCAAATTATAAATTTTTTTCTCATTTTGTTTTACATGTTGACTTTGACTTTGTCAGCCCAATTTATGGAGTCAATGAATCGTGAGCAATCAAAATTGTGTAAGCCATGTAGAAGACAATGGGTAGAAGAAGTCAAAATCTGCCAAATCAGTGTAAGAATTACGATGAAAGGGTAGACTTTTGGTGAGCTAAGTCAGTCAACGTCCCATATGATCATATCAAACAGCTATGATGATATATTCTCTTCATAATGTGACTATTAGTGGTTGGTGAATTGTGACTGCACATTATGTGACGTGCGAGAAAAGGGCAACCAACTTGCTCGAATCTTATTGGTATTATGGGAAATTTGGAGACCGGTCTTCTATATGAACTTGTTTGGACTTAAGTCCGTTAAAGAAACTTATTTGTTATGAAGTCCATTTTTTGTCAATTTTACGATATTATCTATTCCCTTTAGAAGTGAAATAAAACAAAAAATTAAAAACTCCTAAGATTAAAACTAACATTAAAATTTTTCCTCTCTCTTATCTATCTATATCTATATATAGGTTATGTGTGTGTATATATATATCTATATAATAAAGTAGCTTACAATTCAAATCTCAAAAGATAAACAAAATGACTTTTGCTTTTCGCGGTTGAGATCGCTTTAAATTTTAGTTTAAAGTTAATCTAACGGCTAATATTAACACCCTAAATTTAATAGGAAAAATAGGCCCCTAATGGTGTGTTTGAAGTGATTTTTTAAAAGTATTTCTAGAAATTATTTTTCATAAATACTTAAAAAAAAAAATAATGTTTGAAACCGCCCCAACACTACCTATACCCCCACCACCACCATCGCCACCACCGTCACCACCACTGCCACTGCCGCCACCACCACCACCACCATCACCACCGTCGTCGCCACCACCACCACCACCACCGTCGTCGCCACCACCACCACCACCACCGCCGCCACCACCACCACCGTCGTAATCGTCGCCACCACCACCACCTTCGTCGCCACTGTCACCACTGTCGCTACCACCACCACCACCATCACCGCCACCACTACCGCCGCCGCCGCCACTACCCCCACCACCGTCGTCGTCGCCACCACCACCACTGCCACCACTGTCGCCGCCACCGCCGCTGCCGCCACCGCCACCGCCACCACGGTCATTGCCACCCACCACCATCACCGTCTCCTACCACCACCACCTCTCACCCCCACTACTGCCGATGCTTAAATTCATTTATCTCTCCTCTATGTTTGTGATTTGATTTTGGATATGAATACAAATATGTTTATTGTTTACCATTTTTTATTACTTTGTGCCTTCAGGCACAGACAATAACTAGTATATATATATAGTAACATTAAAAATAAAAAATAGTAACATTCAAATACAAAAAAAAGTTATCATTTGGACACAAAAAATAATACATTTAAACACAAAAAAATAGTAACATTTAAACATAAAAAAAAATTGAAACATTCAATATTAATATTTTTAAAAAATAACAACAGTAACATGTTCAACAAAAATAGTAACATGCTTAACAAAAACTGTAACATACTTAACAATAATTATTTATCTCAAATTCAAACGCAAAAAATAGTAACATTCAAATACAAAAAATAGTAATATTCAAACACAAAAAAAAATAGTAACATTGAATATTAATATTTAGTAAAATAATAGTAGTAACATGCTCAACAAAAACAGTAACATGCTCAAAATAATAGTAACATGAACAGTAACATACTCAACAAAAACAATAACATGAATTTGAATATATATATATTCGGCTACCACTTTCCTCACCATAGCATTGCCACCATCGTCACCTCCCGAGCAACGCCAACCATCATGTTGTCATCACCTCCACAATAACGCTCACCACCATCACCACCATACAAAAGCTCATTCAAGTTCCACTTCGATAGCTCCTTTTTACTCCACACCACCGCCACCACTATACTTGCATCATCTCCATAACAACCCAGCGTATATATATATATATATATAGAGAGAGAGAGAGAGAGAGCTTTCAATTTGATATATATATATATATAGAGAGAGAGAGAGTTTTGAATTTGAATTTTAAATTTATAATAGAAATTTATATATATATATATATATTTGAATTTGAATTATATATATAGAGAGAGAGCTTTGAATTTGAATTTTAAATTTATGATGGAGATTTTATTGGCATATTTTAATTGACCTTGAATTAAGGGATAACAATTTTCAAAATAAGAAATTAATTTAATTTCCTTTCAAGGAAGTGTATTTTTGAGATAAAAAAAAAAAAGTGGACTTAAGTCATTACATATAATTTTAAACATGGACTTAGCCCCTTATAAGTTTCATTGCAGGACTTATCTCCAAACAAGTACATCTAAGGGGACTCACTTCTAATTTTCACTAGTATTATTTTGGCCGGTGCGAGAAAAATTAAACATTGTTTCGATATAAAGAATGACCTTGACTATGGTATAGCTTGAATGATTTGTAATAGAATAATGTTACTGAGATTTAATTTGCTAACATAATAATGCGTTAAATGATAGAGTCTTAATTAAAAAATTTAAGAGTTATAGTCACAACAACACTATTATACTACATCACCGTCACATTATTAGGTGATGTAGAACAAGTGACAGCAGAGTACTTAGAACAGATTGACCGGCGTGCATTTTAAGGACAACGAAAGAGGCAAAAAGTAATAGTAGAGACAAAATGAGTCAGACTCAGAATTCAGTAAAATTAGTGGTGTTTGATTCGGATCGGGACCAACGTTCAAGACTCATTACTTTGTCATGAGCTCTTTTGCTTTGGGACCGAATTTCATTATTTAGGCTCTCGAAACTCTGTTTTTGCCGTTTTAAGAAAGATTTTAAAAATTAATAATAAATCATAGGAAGTTCTGGATTCAGTTTCGTTAGACTACAGACATCACGTGTTTTTATGTTTATTAGGAAAATCGAATATTTCCATTTTTTGTATTTTCATAATTTTAGGAATTTTACTTCCGTTTTGAAAACGATTAGGGTTTTGATCATTCTTATTTATATTGCTTCTTTGTACTACGAGTTCTTCATTCAATAATATTATATTTCAGAATTTTTCTCTATTTTCTCTGTAGATTCAAAATATTCCTTTTGGTTCAATATACATAAAAAATCGTAGTGTTATTTGTATTCTTTATTCCGCTAGATACATCATTAAGTCAATAGATTTGCTCAATTTGTTAGGTCCCAATAGCATTACAATTTGCAATGAGTAATGCTATTGAGACCTAAAAAACTCGCATAATTTCTTGACATATATGACGTGTCAATTGATGAAGTCCCAATGAAGAAGTCCAACTGTCCAAGGGTTACAGTCACAGCAACACTACTAAATTACATCTTTAAGTCAGTAAATGAGATCAATTTTTTAGGTCTCAATACTATTACCCTTTCCATTTGTATTTTTTATTCCCGGATAAAGCTATTTGTCCTACAAGTATTATATAGCTCACCACGTTTCCTCATAATATCAGATACTGTGCCAAATGCATGCAAGTCATACTGTTATTAAAGTGGGGGTGACGATAAGATTCAAATATATAATTTTCCGATATCAAACTCATCTGAAAATTTAAACAATTAGAGATACTTCTAATGACAAAAAAGGAAAAAGAAGAATAAAGAAGCCGTTACACAGTTGGTGAGACTTGATTTCATGAGAAGTGATTGAATTTGAGATCTCGGATTATCAAATAGTAGACCCAACCATTAGTCATCTTTGTCTCTTTAGGGACATGCTATAGACTAGTTCAAATCACGGTGGTCAACCACTGAACTTGAAAAAGTAATCAGCGCAAGACTGAACACTCCATAAAAAAAAAAAACCGCTTGATCATACCTAATTTGCTTAAAATGGTATTACATTGCATTTTGGCTTTTTACCAAGCGATTGATTTCATGACTTCGTATGGGAAATCATACACAAGTCCTGACAGAACATCCATTGGACACTAATGATTTGATTAAGTTAATTCTTTACCAATTTTCATGCACAACTAGGGTTGGCCAGGCACTGGGCTTGGGTCGGGCTGACCATTGTCGTATACTTGGTAGGCACGATGCGGAGTAGGCCCAGGCCCAATTAGAATACTTATTATTTAGGTGAAAAATTTTATGCTTATAAAAAATCTTTTACCAAAAAGTTCGTTAAATGAATGTGGGTGGTTGGATTAGTGAATTTTATTAACTTTTTCTGATGAGACAAATTGATCCAACCATCCATATTGATTTTGTAAAATTTATTGATAAGCATAGAACTACTCTATTTAAGTAGGTTGTCCACATTTCCTTTTATAAACTATACCTATTTTTAGATAATAAGAAGATAAATAGCAAATGTCCAAATCCTTTATCGTTTATATGTAGTGAAAATTGAGGGTGAGTCGGTCTGGGCTAGCCCTTGTCTTCACCTCAAAAGGCCCTAAATCAAAGTTTATAGGGACATATTCAGCCTAGGTCCAACCCCATGGGTCACTATTATAGTCCTGGACCCTGATTTTTTATGGGCTGGATGGACTATTTAGCCCATGGACATCCTTATATCCAACTAATCATAAAACAAGAGACAGAAGAAAACTGGAGTGAAAATAACAAAGAAGGTCAACGGCCAGGGTGTTCGAACCAATTTACGCGTACCTCGATTAATATTCTCTCTAATCCAATTAAAGACAGACCATCCACGCCGAGACTAAGAAATTCATGATAGATTTATCTCTCCTAACTTAATCCCAATAAGTTGTTAAAATTCGAACTCAGAACGTCTGAGATTACAACTCGTCCATTGTGTTATTTGATATGGTCTCAACAAAAAAGTTCAACCGTTAGTGATATTGAACTATGTCTACTGAAGTCAACAATTTAAATCCAAAATTCTAAATATTTCAATAACATTAATTGCCCTTTACGAAATAAGACACTACCCAAAATATTTTTCATACATCTATCTAATATTCTAGTTAGAAAAATTAAATTCTCAATTTATAAAAGTACAATAACGATCAAGATTGATTTAATTTTTATTTATTTTGACCTAATGGTATAAAAGTTATCTCAATTTTTTTTGCCAACTCAAGAACATCTTTTTTTTTTTTTTAGACGATCCCAATATTACACAACTCAAATAACATATTCTCTTATACTCGACAATCGCACTAATTCAGATCTATCTATCTTTTATTTTCTTTATGTTGGGGGTGGTGAAACCTCTTCGGTACCATCTGCAAGGGTTTCAAACTAAATGGACAACATGGATTTATCTCTAATAAATATTATAGTTCCGACATTGATAATTTATTTTTGATAGATTAAAAAAGAATTAATCATGCATATAAAATAATTCAAACACTCATATAGACAGTTGAAAATAAAAAAACCCAAATGGGCAAGAAAATCCAACATAATGACAAAACGTCACAGTACTTACCTACTGGATTTATCTGACGACCTTTTCTTCTTCCAGTGATTTCAAGCCATCATTTGGACCCAGTTTGCCTAGCTGGGACAAGCACCACCACCACCACCACCAGAAGAAGCAATAAACTCCAGCACAAACGCCACCTGCTCTTCCACACCCACCGCCGCCGTCGTGTCCACCACCACCGTCGGCACCTCTCCAACGTCGTACTCCGTACACCCACCGTACCCCTCCACCAGCCTCTCCAACTCCGACCACGTTGCCGGCTTGTGCCAACTCGACCCATCCGCCTCACCCCTCCTCTCCAGTCGCCGGCGCCACTCGGAAACATCACTCGGCTTACACTCAACGATCACAATCCTCGCCCCAGACGCCGCCGCCAGATGTTCTAACCTGTCGAGGTGAGTCCGGCGAGACAGCGGCGAGTCTATCACGACGCTGAGACCCAAACCCAACTGGGTCGAACCCATTTGAAATAGGATTGCGTAGGATAAGTCGTTGAGGAGGTTGAAAGCGGTGACCGGCGGCGAGGAAAGGAGGAGGAGGGTTTGTTGAAGAGACTGTGTGCAATCACGGACATGGTCTTTGTCGATTAGAGGGCATTTGAGAGATGAAGCTATGGAGTGGGCTAGTGTGCTCTTGCCTGTGCCTGGATGTCCTTTCATGGCTATGATTATTGGCTGTTGCTCAAGGTTTTGTTGTTCCATCGGTAACTTACGATGTCTCCGGTTGGAAGGAAAATGAAAAAAAATGAAAAGTGATTAAAGTATAGTTTTGCCTTATCCATTTATATCTTTGTCCTCAAGTATGTTGTGATTTTTCTCCCTTATTCTCAATTAAAAATTTGATTTATTTCTCTTCATGTATTTTACAAGAAAAAAGGAAAAGTTAAAACAATATTTTTTTCTAATTAATTCAAAATGTGAAAGGAGAAGTAAAAAAAACATAATTAGATGAACTTTTTTCAATGATTATATTCATAGATTAGTTTTTATATTGTCAATTTACGTAATTATATGCTCAAGATTTGATAGTCAAGTGAGTCAAAATATATAAACTTAAAAAAGGTGAAATAAGAAAAAAAAATAGAGTTATATGATTTATCATTTATATGTGTCTTTATTATTAATTATGTATTTTAGGTGTTATGCACTAATTCGAAAAAAAAAAATTTGTTTTGGTTCCTAATAACAAATATTATTGGTAAAAATGTAATTGGTGTATTGATCGTAAGGATAAAATTGGAAGAAAATATAGTATTGATATAGTATAAGACTTCTTAAGAATAAATAGTCAAAAATAAGACCTAATGATTATAAAATAAATATGATAGAACTTAATAGTTCTTTTGGAGAAAAATGTTGATGTCGCAATTGGGCAAACAGTGCTTAGCTGCAATTGCCAGAAGACTTGATGGCTCAGTCGTTGATGCAAAAATGGAACAGACCAATGGAAGATGACCCTCTAATAACAGAAGCATTAGCATCAAGATGGCAACAATGTTTGTGGTAATTGACGGTAATTCCCAGACTGTGGTACACGTACATTCATCCATGTTGAACCATGTACAGGCAAATTGGTCCATAATACTAATTGATGATGCACAAAACTGTCTCGTGCAAGATTAATAGTCGAGTATGTGAAGATGTGTAATTAATGAACAATAAATAAGTAATCAATGTCAAAAATAATAAATATTGAGTCAACACACAGATATATAGTAGTTCGGTTCGGGTGACCTACTCCACTCTCTGAAACTACAACGGTGGCCGGTGACTATTTATTGATGAATAGAGTAAAAGGCTCCGGGAGAGGTGTGTTCCGGGAGAGGAACAATAGCTAGGAGAGAGAAGCTATGTGTGTAGATGTGAGGGGTGTGTTGGGAGATCTCTAGGTGTCCTCTCTCATGTGGAGAGGGCTTACAATTTATAGGTATGTTGAGGCGGTGACGTGAGGAGAGGGCACTACTTTTTCGGGGAGGATAGTTACAAAAGGTAAGTACAATTAATGTAGAATTGATTTTCTTGAGTGTGTATCCTAATAATCTCTCTCTCACGTGCTCTTATTTTCCCGGGCTCTTTGGATCTTGGACTGGACCGGATTGGTGGACCGGGCCTGAGCTGCCATTTAACTGACTTGGACTTGCTTGATTTATTGGACCTGGGTCCAATTAGATTTGGACTCGTCACCAATTAGACATCAAGGCAATCCTATTGCAACACACCGATTGGAACATGATTCACACTTACAGATCTTCAAATACAACAGCTCACGATTTACCTAGAGGAGGACTAAAGATGAAGTACACGTGCACCTTACAAACAGATGATCTTCCAAGACCAGTGCGAAACAGAGTGGAAGTAAATAGTCATAGCTAGGGATGTCAGTGGACCGAAGCGGGGGCGGAGGGTATAGTCTTCATCCCCGTACCCGCTTAAAAAAACTTCGTCCATCCCCTGTCCACCCCCGTTAATGGGGATAATTTTCATTCTCATCTCTGTCCGCGGGTAAATTTCTAATCCCCGCCCCCATCCCCGCTTCCCCCGTACCCGCCAAGCCCAAGCCTAATCCCAAGCCCAAGCTTGCCTTTGCCTATAACTGCTATAAACAGTTGAGGTAAATGCTTAGAGAATTCGGACTTTGATTTGTGTTGATGCTACAGCAGGATGCAGAACTTTGCCCTTCTATCTCCTATGTGTTCAAGATATGAATGTTGCAGCATACTGTAATGCATCACTAGAAATATCTTTCTTCAAATATGAAGGGCAAAAGACATGAATCCTTAAGAAATCAGAAGAAAGATGTTTGGGAAGGTGGGTTTTGGTGCTTGATTTCTTTGATGCTTCCCTTGATGCTTGATGTATGGATTTGGAATTTGTAATATCTCCCCCCAATATCTTATAGTTATATGAAGAATGTTTGTATTTTCTTGTACAAGACAATGCTTCATATTATTCTCTAATCTGAACCAAACTATAATAAAACATGCCTTTAGTATATATATATATATATATATATAATGGGTATAGCGGGGGCGGGGCGGGGGTAAGGGTAAGTCCATCCCCGCCTTCATCCCCGCACGGGTTTATATGGGTATTCTCGTATACGTCCACCGTCCAATACGTATAGTCCATCTCCGATCCAAACGGGAATGGTTTGGATGAATACCCGTTTTTTCCCGGTCCACTGTCATCCCTAGTCATAGCTTTACTTAGTTGTCTTTATTATTATGCATTTTCTATTTACTTTCCTTTCCTTGTATCTCAACTTTTACCAACAAAAAAAAAAGAAAGGGAGATCTTTATTTTCTTTCCTTCCTATTTCTTTTTTTTAGAGGTCCCATTGAATAAATAACTAAGCGTAACAAAATAATGAATGTGATGGACTATTAGATCTTTTAGAAACGGAACTCATATTTATCACATTTCTTAATTGTGTAAGAAAATTAAATTATTAAAAAAAAAACAAAACTTAGAACTTAAACTCCTTCTCTTTGTCGCAATAATATTATTATTTATGTGTAACCTGGTAATTTAATGCATCGTAATGATTGAAATAATTATGAATTTCATTCCATCCTTAACTCACTACTAAACCCAATGCCACAATTCATTAAGTTTTTATATTAGATTCCAATAACATTGTTTTTTTTGTAAAATATGAGGTTTTGAAAGATTTTGGAAACCATTATTATTTTATGAACAACTTATTGGGCAAATGGTTCCATTACCGGATGAAAATCATCTTCTTCTTTTTTTGCAAGAAACGGTAGAATTTTTATTAAGGACAAATATCTGAAAGAAGGAGAGGCACTAAGAATTCAGGTGCACTCTCCTCCCACACAACGGTATTGTCTAAAAATATAGTATTTCTCGCTAACTAGTGTACGACAAAATTTGTCAACAGTTTAATAGTAGAAAGATTAAAACAACAGAACTCTTGAGATAGGATTCTGATATCAACTAAACTAGAACCCATGGGACCGAACATTGGAATAATTGCAAAAAACAAATCAAATATTGGAAGGGTTCGAGGTTGATTAAAAGCCAGCTATTGCCTGGCTTTTGCACTATAAATGATTAGCATTGTTGGGCATGCCTGGCCTCCATATGGGGGCCTGAACCTCTTGCTACCAGATCAAGTTGGTGGTACCTCCTTGTTAGACTTGGGGGTTTGGGCAATTTCCTTGTTATCTATACGGAAGGGGCTTTGGAACTCACAGTTCCAACTGGATGTAGGAAATTGTCAATCAGAGGAATCCTCTCTTTTATCAAATTCAAAGTCCTTAGAATGGACTTAATTAAGGCTATTATTTTTACCACATTTCTTCGGTACAAAAAAAATTATTATTTTTATGGGTAATTTATCATTGTTGTGGTAATTATTTTTAACATTTTTATCAGTACCACAATAGTGATAAAAATATTCACAAATATGATAAAAATACCCACAAATATGATAAATGTCAATACAGTACCAAAATTTTATTTTTCAGTACCGAAAACAAATCCCCTTAGTATACTATCTATATAATAAAGTACAACATAAAAAATGATTTTTACTTTTCGCGGTTGAGATAATTTTAAATTTTACTTGAAAGTTAATCTGACGGCTAATATTAACTCTCCAAATTTAATAGGGAAAATAAGCCCCTAAGGGTGTGTTTGGGATGACTTTTCAAAAGTGTTTCTAAAACTTATGACTTCTCATAAACACTTAAAAAAAAATTGTAGTGTTTGGAATAACTTATTTTAAGTACTTCTAAATAAGTCAAAAGTAGTTTTACCACTTAAATAAGTAAATAAGTAAAAGTAAAAAAAATTAACTTCTACTTTTTTAAAACCACTTCCCTATAAAACACTTCACCACCATCATCGCCGCCGCCACCCCACCACCACCACCCTATCGCCACTACCACCGTTGTCGTTTCCCCACCAACACCATCATAGCCCCACCACCACCACTACCACCACCACCGCTATCGCCACTGCCACCGTCGCCACCACCACTACCGCCGTCACGCACAACAGATTTCTACCATCGTCGTCTACCACCACCACCCACCACCATCATCATTTCATTCTTATATTTATTACCACTACTATCATCATCCCACCACCACCGTCGTCAACCGCAACCACCATCATTGCCCACCACCCACCACCACTACTCGTCGCTCCCTATTGCCCACCCACCGTCACCCTCCCTCACCGCAACTACCCCTACCCCCACCCTTACCCCCACTGCCCCTATCACCACTGCTGTGGCTACCGCCCCACCACCACCGTCATCACCTAGCATCGATTATTACCACCATCGCCCACCGTCACCGTCACCGCCCACCATCATCGCCCACCGCCCACCACTATCATCATCTTATTCTTATATTTATTACCACTACCACCGTCACTAGTCATCACCACCATCGTTGCCCACCCCCACCACATCTACCACCACGATCGCCATTAGCCACCACCCATCAGCACCGTCGTCCATAAGCACCCGTCATCGCCCACCACCATCATCTTCACCGCCCAGTACCACTAACCATCACCACTACCACCGTCGTCACCTATGACTGCTACTACCACAATCGTCACCCAAAATTCACCACCACCATCACTATTGCCACTTATGCCTTCCACCACCACCAAAGTCGTCGCAGCCCAGTACCATTACCACCACCTCCAACCAGTACCATTACCACCGCTTACCTCCTCTATAATCGATGCTTAAATTCTTTTTTCTCTCCTCTATATTTGTGATTTAATTTTGAGTGTGAATACAAATATGTTTATGATTGATAATTTTTTTATTATTCTTCGCCTTCAAGCACAAGCAATAACTACTATTTTGATAAAGGGAATGTAGTCGATACTTGAAAGATGATTAGCCTTGAATATTGTGTTAATTCTATATTAATATTTGGCTAATTACGTTGGGCAAGGCATTAATTGTATCGATTTAATTGAGTTTTGGATATGACTTTCTTTTTAGAGTGTTTGTTTTTATAGGTAAATATGATGAGTTGACGATCATGGGGACAACACGTGAGAAAAGGAAGAAGTTCAGAGTTAAAGAGATGAAAAAGGGACATTCTGAAAGTTCCGTCCGGACGGAATAGAGCATGCGTCCGGAAAGAAGTTCTAGAAACTGGCTATGAAAACGAAGATGCATGTCCGAACTTAAAAGGATTTGCGTCTGGACGGAGTAGCGAATGCGTCCGAACGTAAAAGAGAAAGTGTTTGGACAAGGATTCAAGAGGATTATGAGGAACATACTACCAGTTGCGTCCCGATGGTATATCATTTGCGTCCGGATGCATGTTTCTTAGAGACCAAGACAACAATGCGCATCCGGACGGTAGAAGCCATACGTCTGGACGCATGTTTGAAGATTTGCACAGAGGATGGGAACCCTACTGTAACCTAGGTCTTGTGTGAAACCCCGGAAAATTTGAACTATTCATAAAGGGGCAAAACAATAACTTGCCACTATGAACGGGTTGCGAACCTGAATTTTTCTAGAGCTCGGATGACGAAACGGACTTCGCCGTTGAATTCGTCTCGCGAAATCTAGTGACCATGTAAAATTTCATCAAATTCCGAAATAGTCGGATTTTTCACGTTTTACGAGACAGTCGGGTCTCGGGTGACCCCAAAAACGAAATTTTGGACAAAATGTGAGAAAATTGAAAATAATTTAATTAGAGTTCATAGAAAATAATTTGAACTTAAATCGGGACGAATTTTAATCGTTTCGGGACGAAAATAAACCCGAACGAAGAGGGAGCGTGTGGCGCGATCTGAACCACACATTGAAAAATATAAATATGCCTAAAATTCTGATTTTCAGCAGATTTTTCTGCTGAAATCAGTCTGGTTTCAGACGTAAAAATAGAGAGAGAGAGGGAAGAGAAAAAAAGGGTTTTCTTAGGCTTTCTCCGGCAACCGTCGCTCGGATTCCATCGAGCAAGAAGGGAGAGTTGATCTACGCAACGAGGGCTACGCGTGGGTACCAAAAACAACGAATTTCACCGAAGGTGAAATTTCGAGAGTTGGGAAAATCAAGCTTCGAGTTGGGTTTTCGGGTCTTGGGAGCTTCCTACGGGATTCTCACGCTACAAGAGGTAGGGGTTCTCCTACTTGGGTTGATTTCTTACCTAGAATGCCTATGATTATGGCTTGGTATATATATAGATATGTATACATATTTATATGTTTATAGTTATGGAATAATGAAAAAATGGGTAGGTTGTTAGAAACCTTAACACTTGCCTATTTTTGTGATTCGGTGAAATGGGTATTGAAATGGTAGAATAAATTCTATCTCAAGTTTGGAATGGTAGAAATTACTTAAAGTAATCTCTTGTGAAAAATTGGGCATAATATGTGTTACATGTTGTTTGCCTTGAAGGTGTTTGATAAAATACTTAAATAAATTGAAGTTGTTATTTGGATAAATAACATGTTATGCCTTAGGTGGGGAATGAAAATCATATGTGTACGATATGATTTATGTTGAAATTATGAATTATTGATATATGGTTTTGATGTATCAAAGTTGAGATGAAGTATGGAATTTATATGGTTATGATATAAATTGACATGGAATGGAATTGATTGCGTGAGATTAGTTCATATGACATTCATTATATATGAACATGATATACAAGTGACAATGGTTCATTGCATTGCATATGCACGGGAACATCGCATACATGGACATTGTGTCATAGGGATGTTGTGCATGGGTGTTTATACCACAATCTATGTGGTACTAAATGTATGTGGACATGGGCATCACATTCATGGGATGTTAGCATGAGTGTGGGCGTGTTTGTGCATGGGTATTGTACCACAATCTATGTGGTATTAAATACATGTGGACATGAAAAGAGTTGCCCATTGGCGGTCATAGCATATTGGGCATAAGGTTGTGTCACATTCATGGGAGTCATTCATGAGTGTGGTGGTATGGTTGCATTAATCAACACCATACTTGGTGTTTGATGGTGGGCTCGGGAAAGATGGATTGAATATTCATTTGAGTTGCACGGTTACATGCATAAAGGAAAAACTTGTGTCAGGGTATAGCAAGAAGGGATAGATCCTCCCTCGGGTGCAAGACCCGGTTACATGGTTCAGGCATTTGTCCGGCGGTGAAATTCCAGAAAAGTGCCATGGTTTACAGAACCGGCGGTTGAGATACCAAAATCCGTTGCCCAACAAAGACACAAGGGTTTTGATTTATCAATGGTCGTTGAGTGGATAACATCAACGGCGGATTTTACGATACATTGACATTTCATTGTGTGTGTGGGAGCCGGGGAGGCTCGGGGTGTGTTACATGATTGAGTCTCATCTCACTCATGGCATGTTGTACACATTGGCATTTGCATTGTGTTGTCGAGCTGGGAAGGGCTCGGGGTGAGTGTGTAAATGAGTCACATCTCATTTCATGTTGAGCCGGGGCAGGCTCGGGTTGAGTACATGAGTCTCATCTCATTTCATGGGGCTTAGGTAGTCCGGTTTAACATACATGGCATTGACATGTAAAGGGAGTCAGAGTGGACTCGGGTTGAGTGCACATGGGTGGGTGTCACCTCATTCATGGCATGACATTATAGCATTACATCATTTAATTGTATATTATTTGATGGAATGGTTATGGGAATTGTGGTTCTGCATGTGAACATTTCATATGCATATAGGTTGAGGAGTAGCCTCTGTAGGAAACACTCTACTGGGCGTTGGCTCACCCTATACGGGAAAACATTTCAGGTGCGGGTTTTACGCCGACGGACGGGACTCACTCGGGCACTTGAGGAGGAAGAAAAGCCGACTTGTGGCTTTCAATCCATTTTTTTTTTTGTGTAAAACTAGGCTTGTAAGTAAATTTTGTCATGTAATGTATGTAAAAGGGTTGGAACTTAAACTTATAGTAATTATGTTTGATGCATAGGTGTGACGTGTTTATATGTTACACTTTTACAGGCCATGTTACACTTTTACATGGCAATGTTACACTTTTACAGGCCATGTTACACTTTTACATGACAATGTTACACTTTTACAGGCCATGTTACACTTTTACGGGCCATGTTACACTTTCACAATTCAATGTCACACTTCATACATTAATTTAGGAACCCCAGTTTTAGGGGCGTCAAAAGTATGGATAAATGGACCCTGTGTGGTCATTATTTATATTGGACCTCAGATGGGTCATGTGAATGTGTATTGCACAGGTTGTGTTTTGAGTAGAGTTCCCCTTACAAAGGAGACTCTGCCCAAATTTTTAATAAAGTATGGACCCCTCTAGATGGGGCATAACGTTGAGATATCGAGCTACTCGGTATCCACGGGCATTCCGTGGGTTGATGGGTAATCAACGGACCCCCGGATTTTGGGGTGTCACATCTTGCTACACAATTACCTATAAATATGGGAGTAGTTTTACATTGGAATTACTTTTTGTTTTATAGTTTTCTTTCTCTAGTTTTATTGTATTTATTTTGTGGCTGGCTAAAAGCCAAACTAAAATTAGGGTAAAAAAAATTCAATAAAGCACGGTATTTGTTCTTGATCCAATATTTTTAATGCTTGATTTATTTTTTTAATTTAATTTTTATCTTTTAGTAAAGTTTTTGCTCTGTATAATTTTTTGATTCGGTGTGCCATGTACATCAAATACTTGAGATTCCCTGCGAGTCAAATAACTGGTTATTTCATGCTTGAATTAATTAATTAGAATTATCACCACTAATTTTTTTAATTGGGATCACTCTCAGCTAATTCCCAATTGAGTTCAAAAATTGGATCATTAATAATTGCCGTGTGGAATTGAAAGGGTATTCTCGATACTTTAGTATTTCAATTACTGCCTTAATTAATCAATTTCTGTTCTTTTAAACACACAATTTCGTCAAACAACCTTCGAAACAATTTTATTTTATTTTTCTTGTGTTTCACGTTTTCACAATTCCCTAAGGATTTATCTCGGACTTCCTAAATGTATTATTACTTCGCGATAGCCTACGCTTGAGTTTTGCATTATTTGAATTGTAGCAGAAGACTCGTCCTCTAGCAAAAGCTTGACTTTGTTATTACAATTGCCTAATTCATAGCATTTTCAATAGTATTTTTTTATTTTAGAGATAATTTATTTTGAAATAAAATGTGAAATATTTTAAACAACTTCAATAGACTCTATTCTAAAAGAAAATTAGTCTTATAGTCAATAGCATTTAATGAATAACGCATGTGTTATCTTTTCATTCATTAAAAATATAATAGAGAGTGAGTTGAATTCTTCAAATGTAGAAAGTCAAATAAGGTTATCTATTTTAACTAGTCTAAATAGATCAAAGTCTATTAGAACTTGATTTTTTGTAGTTGATTTTGTAAAATAGAAAGTTTAGCGAAAATAAAGAGTCTATTAAAGATGCTCTCAGAAGATCTTGCTCCAGTTTGACATCTATTAGTGCATCAGTTCCCTTCAACAACAATACCCTTGAACTCACACAGTCGTTTGTGTGCACGGATCGATTCTGATGCCATATATCGTAACTACGAAAATTCACTCAAAAGAAATAGTGAAATTGTCATTTTGAGTCATTATTTTTACATATATGCCCAAAATTCTCATACAAACTTACCATTTAAAATTTAGCACATGTTAATAACAGCCGGCTCATTAACAAAATTATAATGATTTGAGTAGCCATGCTAAAGAATCTATTACCTTCACTCTTGGAAAGTTTCTTTAATGAATTCGACCAACTTTATCGTGGTTATAGACGTGTCAAGTTGAGAGAGAGAGAGAGAGAGAGACGGGTAGTATAGTTAACAAGATATTCCTGGATTGGTAATGCTAGTGAATGAAAATGATGATTAAATATATTCGGTGCTATGGTCCTTTACGATGGTGTTGATTAGCTGCGTGCCAATTGCTCATTATATGGTCACATATAGTGCACTCATACCCCGCCTGCCCAGGAAAAAAGCTTGATAAATACATACATCAGGGCGATCAACCCAACCAAACTTGCATTGTAAGTTCCAAAACATGCATATATATATATTGATTTTAGAGCACATTTATAGAGATCTAATTCAATGGTCGGTAGATGTGTTTTTTTTTTAACAGGGATGTACGGGTGAGTTTACACGCACTTCGACTAATTTTTTATCCGATTCGGTCAAAAACAGATTATTCACGCCGGGATTAGGGTATTTATGATGGACTAGGGTTAATTATGAGTTTTAATATTATATGAAACTCACTTTTAATCCAACAACTATAATTTATTTAAATCTTTTAATTAGATTCAAATAACATTTTTTTTTAATTTTATATAAAAAAATATTATGAGACCTAATTTAAAAACTTAATCTAAAGACATAATCCATTATCTTTTAGTGTCGGACTGTCGGTCCATTCTTTTTGCTGCTTTGCTTTTGGCCTACTTCTTCTATTCACGATACTTTCCAGTTATTCACGTCTCCCTCCCTCCCTCCCTCCCTCTCTCCATATGATACTTTCCAGTAAATCACGACTTTCTCTCATTTGCAACCTTTGGCAACCATTTAACAAAGTTAACACAAATACCCACGTAGACCTTTGAGTATTATGATCGTAATTGGACTAAAAAAAGGCATTCTTTTTTTTTTTTTTTTTTTTCTGTTTTTGCTTTGTAAAAAAAGGGTGGATAAAGGAGAGGGTCCAAAGACCACTCCGATAGGCTTTCACTGGTGGGATCATGAGGTTCCTGACTACATCAATTAGTCCTCTCGGGAATGAATCTAGTTAGGCTAACATAGCGGTCAACCACCAAGCCCCAATATAAACTTCAAGACTCCAACCTCCAATCTCAGTGTAAGAAGTTTGGTCAGTATTCCACTGGACCACCCCACTCGGTGGTCTAAAAAAAAAAAAGCATTCCGATAGACAAGATTTGAAAAATATTTAGAAAAATTTGGATATACAGAATCATTCCCGACCTTAGGGAGGTGCATATTGTGCTATCTCTGTGGGAGAGTCGTACCTAATTTGAGGACCTAATTAGGGAACTAATTCAATGTAACCATGAGATTAGTTATGAGTTCTAATATTAAATGAAACCCACTTTTAATCAGGGCCGGCTCCACCCCTAGGCAAGTGATATAGTCGCCTAGGGTCCCATTCGCGTATGTCTCACAAAATTCTATGATTAAATTTTAAAAGGAACTGATCAAAAAAAAAAAAAAAAATTTAAAAGGAAAGTAAAAAATTTAGGATATTACGTGAAACTCACAATCAAAAAAAATTATTAATATTTTTCTTTAAATCATAAATATATATACATTCAAAAAGAAGGAAAAAAAAAAGATCAAACTATATTCTTGTACAAAAAATTACAATATTTTATTCTCTCATTTTATCTGAATTTTTAATAACTCTGGTCTATTTATTCAATTTTATTTTCTTGAACTATAATATTTGTGTAAATTTTTATCTTAATATAATCATTTACACAATTTGTTTATTTTATAAGTTATTTTACATCTTAAATATACCTACTAAAAGATATAAATTTAAATATTTAAAATTTTAAAACAAAAATAAATAAATTATGCATCTAAAAAAAATTTAAGGCCCCATCTAAAATTTTGCCTAGGGCCTCAAGTGTTTTTCGGCCGACCTTGCTTTTAATCAAACTAGCAATGCACCACGTGCGTTGCACGTGAACAGTTTTTATACACAAAAATTAATAAAACATATTAAGTATATGTGTATCTGAATTAAATATCATCTCAAATTTATCAAACTTAATTTTTCATTGCTCATATTCTATTATAAGATTAAGAAAACTCTCTATATTACCAAAATTCTTTGTTCTAACTATTAAAAGAAAGATAAAAAAAAAAAATAGTTAAAATTCTACTTTTTTTTAGAATTTTGAAATTGAAATTGATTTTTTAGTGATGTTTAGGAAATTAAATTTTTTGAAATTCATTTGATTAAGATTCTACTCATAATTCCTTGAATAAAATAAAAGTAATTATCAATATATATCTTAATAACATTGGAAAGTTACTATAATTAGGAATTAGTTAGGTCAATTGGGATAATATTTAATATACTACACTATAATATATATAATCAAGCATATTAAAATTCTAAAAATTAAAGTTTTACTGCAAAATATACTATAATATATCTATTTTTACACAAAATCTTAGTACAACTTAAAAAGTTAATTATGACTAATGAATTAAATTGATGTAACATAAATTGATTAAAAAAATTATATTATTTTTTATCTTAGAAATGAAAGAGTTAAACTTTTCGATGAAAAAAAAATACTTATATGTAGGCAGAATGTTATCTTTGCATATGGATAAGAAATATTAGATTAATAAAGTTTTTGAACACTTTATTGAAAATATAATGATGCATTTTTTTGGGGGGCAATATAGTCAATCAAAAACTTTTATAAAAACTGATATTTATACATAGAGAATAGATAATTAAAAAAGATGTTATATATAATTTGAAGATTTAAATACATAAGAATATGATAGTAATTTAGATATTTAATTGTGAAAGGATAGAATAGTCTTTGCAATCCTTTATAAGGGTAAAATAGAGATTCAAAAGTTTTTCATCTTAAAGTACTTTTATTAGTAGTATAGATAATTGTATTAAATTAAATTTTTAGATTCGATCCTAAAATTAAATCTAAATAATATATTTTATAAAATATTATACATTCTCAATCAATGATTATTAGCTATCGAATCAATGATTATCATCTGTCGATTTGTTATTGTATTGAAAATCCTAACCATATATCTACAATGGTTCGTTAGTTTGAAGTTTTCTGACACAGTCCCTTTCTCAGCGTTCACTAATGCCAAATGATGCAATGTCAAAGAAAATCTGGATGAATCCAAATCCAATCCAAGTTCTTAATGTCCATGCATCTTCTTGGTGTCATCAATAAGGCCGGAAATTCTTGTTACGTTAATATGATACAAAATCGATATAATACCATTAAATATTATATAGTATAAAATCATTAATTACAAATTTAACCTTAATTAATTTCCGATCATGACTAAATTAACCGGCTAAATTCGTTTAACAAATAAATTGATATGAATAAAGTTTGTAGACTTTATACGCGATACGAAACTCGGCTATACAAGATTATAACTGAGTCATTTAAAACTCGTTAATAATCAAATAATTGTGATGAATTAAATCAATAAATTAAGTCAAAATAGTATTATTCATACAGAATATAGAACAAAAATGGTCAGCTCACCTATCTTTCTTTGAACATCACATTATCAAAACTACATGAAATTCATCATTCATTCACTTAAACATTTACCTACAGAAGTGTGTGTGAATCCATGTATGAGTGTTTCTATGTATAGAACCTTAAGAGATATATTAAGTGGTAATAGAGACGAGTTGTAAATTCAGATGTTCTGAATTTGAATCTTGACAATCACTTGAGAGATATATTAAGTGGTAATACCTTAATTCCGGCGTGGATGATTTACTTTGATTAAACTGGAGAAGGAATTAGTTGAGATACGCGTAAATTGTCTCGAACACTCCGGACCAAAAAAAAGTGTTTCTATGTATATGAAACATTCTTAATCAAGAAACTGAAAAGAAAGAGATATATAAAGCGATGCCTAAAATTCAATACACAGTTAATCATGGTATTTATGCCTATAGAATAGGAAAGGTGAGACTTAAATAAATAAAAGCACAAAAAATAAAAATAAAAAGATCACAATCAAAATTCGAAACTCCTGATGATATTCACTCAACCACATCAATTTTGGTAGTGCAAGATAGCAACCTCCGAAAGATCGACGCCAAGGCTGCACAAGACACCTGCTTAGCCCTCCTACCCACCACACATTTCTTTCCGCCACCGCCACCGCCACCGCCACCGCCGCCACTGTCGTGAGGTTTCCTTCTTCTTCTACGCGCCACCACTGTCTTCTTAACTCTTTCCAAACATTTCTTGGTCTTCTGAGGCACACTCTCTTTCCTCGAGAAAGTGTAGCTTCTCAAATACAACTGTCTGCATGAGATGCTATCCACCACCGTTGGGTGACCACGACCACCGCCACTCCCCTGCAGGCGGGCATTAGAGCTCACTGATCTCACGAAGGCAGCGTCAGATTCAGGCCACTTGTAAATGTTTACGTAGGTTGCTCTCACCGGAGCCCGGGTGTCGTTGATGGAGTTTGATATGCAGATGGAGGCCATCTTTACAGCGAGGTCAGGTCTGCGTTAGTGAGATATATGTATTGAGTGTATCGATCAAAGAGAGCTTAGAATGCAAGAAAAGTGAGAGAGGATAGAGAGAGATGGGACCTGGGGCGTTATGGTGTGGTTTTAAGCATTTGGAGTGTATATGAATGGTGGTGTATGCAATAATTTGGCATCATGTGAGTGTGGGGTGTGTGTGACATGCCAATAGGGCATGTGAGCAGCACGACCGAATTGTGTTGTAGTTTGGGGAATATGGCAAGTTGGCAGCATATTTTGGCCCATAGGGGTTGGAGCGTGGGACTAGTGTCCCCATTAGCAGTGTTGAGAATTGGGTGTAGTGCTGTAATTATCCTCAGCCAGATGGGATTTGGGAGGATTAAAATAAAGGGAAAATTATATTCAGATCCCTTAAAATTTGTTACTTAATCATTCAGACCCCTTAATATTTAAAATATTACACACAGACCTCCTGAAGTTTGTACGCGCATAACAATTAGACTTCTGACATCAATGTCGGTTAGTATATCTGTTAATAAATTACATTTAGACTTCCTGAAGTTTGTAGGCGTGCAATACTTAAACCCCTTAAATTTAAAATGTTATACTTAGACCAAAAATACTCCAATTAAAGATAGAATATCAAATATTTTAAATTTTACAATCAAAATTCATGTTCTATTATGACATTTATTGAAATAAAATTAAAATTTTCTTAAAAAATCATAATTAGTATACAATTATACTATCTATTGGAATTTAATTTGGTCGTTTAAACAACCAAATTAAATTACTAAATTACCCCAATTAAAGCTAAAATATATTGTGTTCATTACAATTTGACATCTTGTTTGATTTTTTAGTTTTATTACAATAGATAGTATAATTGTATACTAATTATAATTTTTTAAGAAAAAATAGATTTTTATTTTTAATTTTATTTCAATAAATGACATAGTAAAAAATGAATTTTGGTTTTAAAATTCATGTTCTATTATGAACAACTTAGACCCCTTGTTTGATTTTTTAGTTTTATTCCAATAGATAGTATAATTGTATACTAATTACGATTTTTTAAGAAAAAAACATGACTTTTTATTTTTTATTTTATTTCAATAAATGATATATTAGAACATGAATTTTAGTTATAAAATTTAAAATATTTGATGTTCTATATTTGATTGGAGTATTTTTAGTCTAAGTATAACATTTTAAACTTGAGGGGTCTAAGTGTTATACGTCTACAAACTTCAGGGGTCTAGGTGTAATTTACTAACGAATATATTAACGAAAATTTGACGCAAGAGTTTAAGTGTTGCGCGCGTACAAATTTCAGGGAGTTTGTATGTAATATTTCAAATGTAAGAGGGTATGAGTGATTAAGTGACAAACCCTAGAGGGTTTCGATGTAATTCTCCCTAAAATAAAATAATTTATCTATAGTGATGGAACATTTTTGGTAACCAAGTGGGGAAACGACACATGTCATCTGGACCTTGGCAGATTGCGTTCCCACTCGGAATATTTGGGTTACCTCGGCAGATTGCGTTCCCTCTCGGAGTATTTGGCTTACCTTGGCGTCGAGGTATCCAAGACTATCTCAGCATCAAGGGGGATCACCCTCGGCATAAATCCCTCCTCAATATCACTGTCCCCCATCTCGGCATATCAGCTACACATCGGAATTTGGTGAATAGTCACCCCGACACAGGTCACCATGAGAAAGGATGAGCTTCGATCTCAAAAAAAAAAGAAGAAGGAAGATCGACTGAGGCAAGCATACCCATGATCAAGATAAAACAACTATTGAGCATTATGGCTCAGTCATTGGTCCCCTTTTCCAAGACAATTAGAATGATTAGAAAAGTAATTCAATGACCAATGATAGATACGTACGGTGTACGAAACAATTAATTCCTAACCCCTTGAATTGGGGATTGATGAAAATGCCCATGCGCGTGCATGGCCATGCCCAAGATGCATTATATGATTCTACAAAAGTATGAGATGCATTCATTGCTCGGCAGAACCGAGAAGTATGCATTAAGTACTTGGGGACCCGAGTGCAGATCTGCGGAAGCTCCTAGTGCAAAGAAAAACATACGCTCTAATCGAGGTTTGCGCACTAAATGTTGTCCCCTATACGAACCAACCAGGTGTTTTTCCTTCCATGGGACCCAGTTGTCCGCTTCAATCAACTCCTGGAAGATATAAATAACACCCCTAAGCAATAGAACAATGTTCTCAAACCATTCCTCAATTACTGACTTGAGCGTTAGAAGGGTCATGCCGGAGAATATTTCGGCGCCCTTTTAACTCTTCTTTCTTGGGTGACAGGACACCGTTGAGAGCTTATTCGTGAGTTGATCGTTTGTAGAAGGTTTCGTCACTGTTTGCAACCCTTTTTCCTTAAAGCCCTGTCCGCAACTCCATCATCGTTCGCAGTGGGGCACTCAAGGGCGTTCATCGAAGTGACATTCTAGGCGGACACGAGCTTACCAATGAAGAGACATGTCATCTCATTTATTGTGCGAAAAATCATCCTGCACATATAGTAATCAATTGGCTAAGTTTTACCAATTTCTCATCAAGAGCCCGACACTTGTTGTCCTTTTTTTTTTTTTGGCCTAAATAATGAATTCCATTATAAATGGATAGTGTTGTGTTAAAATATGTTCAATCATATCTAATTATCTATAATTGTTTATAATTTTGTTTTATGTCATGTGTAAGTTTTATCTAGTGAGTTCATATCATATTTAAGCGGGTTTGTGTCGATCTATACATATGACGAGTCTGACGAATTTGTTTGTTTTGTGTTAGATTAGAATTTTTTGGTCTAATTTTAATTATTGCCTTAGGGGAGGTGATCCGGTGGTTTTAGACCCATCTTATTTTGCGGTGGACATTATTTTGAGTAAATATAGGGTGTAACGTATAGTAGAACACCAAATAGAATAAGTGAAACCCCCACTATGCTAATATGGTAATTGTTGGATAGGGTGACTATTGATATTTATTAAAATAGTGAGATCCACTAAATCCACATAATATTTTGTAACAAGTTGGTGCACTACAATAGAAGGCTTTTGTTTTGGAGTTTTTTGCTTTGACCTGACGTAAATATTTGTTAGATATTTGCATCGATATTAAGCAGATGGAAAAAAGTTCAATTTGTTTTATTATTTTGCATTGGTATTGTCCTTGAATTTTAAAAAAATAATTCAAAATGACGTTATTTTGTTTTGTGTGCTTTAAACTCAACGCGACATTGTTTTTGTGTCCCAACACAAAACCCTACTTCCTCCAACTCTCAGCCCCTCTTCATTCCAAGCCGTTACTCTTATTTCTCTCTCTCTCTCTCTCTCTCTCTCCATCTACCGCCAGCGGTGGCCACCCTCAGCACCTCACCAGCAGCCTTCTTCTATCGCCCATCCTCGCGCAACAGAACCTTATTTGCGAAAACCCTACCCCTTCGCCTTCCTCATCAGCTCACCTCTTCTGTCTCTCACACACCCCCAATCAACAAAAGAACCTTATCTACAAAAGCCCCACCCCCTCACCTCGCCATCTGCTTCCCACATAAATTGTCTAGCCTAATCTATAAGGACCGGACGAACAATTTGAGCTCGAGCCTCCCTTCTACTTACTAATTTTATCTCATAATATTCAATTAATATTATTGTGAAGTATATGGTCAATTAATATTATTGTAACTATAATTTTAAACTTTTTCATTGAGGCTCTATCGTTTGACACATTATTATGTCAACCAAATTTCTCTAATTTGTATAATATCCAAAATTTGTAACAATCAATGTTTGTAGAGTCTGATGAGAATTTACAGTGATCACCATATTATAAAAAAAATAACAAATTAATAAGTGGATTCTATCGAATTCAATAGTCACTCTTTTATATAATGATACTGGTCGAGCCTTGACTGTGGTTAAAATGTTAATATTTAAATAAATTATTATGGTTTAAAGTTTAAAATTTAAGTTATTATGATTAAATGGTTAAAATTTAAATGATTTATTATCATTAAAAGGTTAAAAGATTAAAATTTAAATAAATTATTGAGGTTCAAAAATTAAATTACTAAATCATAATATAAACCATTAGATGTAAACAATTTTGAACTGTTATTATTATTTTTTCAAGTGCGTAGTTTTATTATAGATGGTGTCACCGTTCGACTCCGCGCGGTGACGCTTTCACTTTCCAGTTTGCACACTCTTAGAAGAGAACTGAAAAGTGAAAACGCTCTCTCAGCCCAATTTTCAATCCCAATATCAAAAAGGAGGAAGATGAGATTTCTCCAAAGCTTCGCAAAGGTCTGTTCTCAGAATCTGAAGCGAGCTAATTCTTCCTCCTCCACCGCCACCGCCACCACTTCAAGTGCCTTCTTCTCGCAGATTCACTCTCACTCCGAACCGTAAGTCCTCCTCAATTTTGTTCTCACAAATTCGATGCCATTGCGTTTATGTATAACGATTCTTGGATCGAAATAGGCCGTCCTTTGGCATTGCGTTCGACATCGACGGTGTACTTCTTCGGGGCGACACTCCCATCGGTGGCTCTCCTCATGCTCTTCAGAAATTATACGATCATTGCGGTACGCAAATATCGATATTTATAGCGCCTACTGAATATTGAATTGCTTTAAGTTTTTTGCGCTTAATAGTGAAATTCATTTGCTTAGACATTGTGATTGAATTGAACGACTGATTTACTGGAGAGAGAATCAACGAATATGAATCATTGGATTTACTCAGTGGTATCTTTCTGTGGCGTATACACTGCATTTGACAGTATGAAATCGAGGCTTCGGAATTGGGAGTCTCGTAGATATTGTTTCAGAATTTCCAATTCCAATTGCAGGACCTCAGTTCCTTGCTTCTAATTGCTCCATTTAACATTAATACTAGTCTTACGACTAACTCATTGGCACCTTGTATCGCGTTTAGATGTCTTAATTTGCTTTTAGTGGACAGTCTGCTTGTCCTCTACATTTATTTTCTCTCTCTTTTAACACTTCTCTGATCTCCCTGTGGGCAGGTACATTGAAAATTCCATACGTTTTCTTGACCAACGGTGAGTTGTTTTTGTAATCCCTTTGGGTTCATGGAAGTACATTGATAGTTTAGAATGGCATTGCATTCTTAATTTCCAAGCAAGATGGGGTATGTCAAACCCCTGGGGGTATAGATGTTATCAAACCTTTTATTTACATGAGTTAGCAGCTGTAGCATACTGTTTTGTTGCTTTGAACAATCTTTTTATACTTCAAAGTGCTTTCTTATAATTTAAAACAAACTGAATTTGTGAATCCGGGCATATAAATTTTCCATTTCGATAAGCTTTTACATGTGTACTGGATATTTTGCAGAACTATGATTAATTATAATGCGTGAGTTAGGAAAACTGAATTGGCAACTTATGTAGTACAACAGAGTCGCAGACTAACACCAATAATTATTTCAACAGGAGGTGGAGTCCCCGAATCTAAAAGAGCCTTGGAATTGGGCAAACAATTAGCTGTCAATATATTACCTTCACAGGTACTGTCTTTAGTTTACTCTTACATGCTGTAATTCCTGCTTTTATTTTACTTTTTAGTGTGGATTATTAACTATGTTAAATTCTTATATAGCATAACTCAGTAGATTATTGTAGGATCATAATTTTTTTGCCTTAGAATCATGGAATAAGTCATTGAAGTCCTGCGCCTTTTCCTTTTCCTCACTTTAAATCGCATACCATCTTTGGATTTACTTTACTTTCCTTGACTGGAATTGGGGTGCAGGTTATACAGGGGCATTCCCCTTTTAAGCAGCTGGTAACAAGGTATGCATTTTATTACCTGTGTTATATGGCTGGAAACCAATTAACTCATGCAGGTGGAATAAGAGATGCATTAATACTGCAAGAAAGGACTTGTATCAAGATTGTTTTGGCAACAATATATTCTGCAGTAGGCTAGAATCCTTGAAGTATTTATTCAATTATAGTTGCTTTAAAAACCACCATATAGTATGTCTACACACAGGCCAATATATCCTCAATATAACCGTTGTTTTGAATTGTACACAGATATCTGACCTGGTATTTTGAGGTGATCTTAGATGTTTAGTGGCACACCAATTGTCAATCCCATAAAATTATTAACGTATTAACAATAGCTATGTATGCTACTTCTGCCAATCTGTACAAATCTTGCTTGCAATAATTTGGATCTTAATATATTATTTCTATTTAATTGCTTCATGTAACCTTCTTTTGAAGTTTCATCGACAATTCTAATCATGTAATATCTTTATTTCTGATTTCATTTTGTTGACATTACGTGATTAGAATTGTAATCACGTAATAGCATCATATGTCATTTGGTTCTCTTCCACATGACAGCTGTTATGAAGAAGAGGAAGTTGTCATATGGAAGAGAACCAAATAATACATTAATACATGTATTTATGTCAGTCACTTGATGGAGTTGAGATCTTTGTTAGCTTATGTCATTATCAATTTTAATCTTTGGGTTACAGATTCGAGAATGAGCTTGTTGTGGCTGTGGGGAAAGGAGAACCTGCAGCAGTGATGCTTGAATATGGCTTTAAGTATGCTTTTGGTCTCATGATCTATCTTATCTGCACTTGTCTAATTTTTTTACCAGTCATTGAATGACTTCTTCAATATGATCCACCTTTCAGCCTACTGATTTGCTTATGTGCGTAATCATATGATTTTCAGAAATGTGCTCTCGATAGATGAATATTCATCTTGTTTCAAAAACATTGATCCCTTGGCGCAATATAAGAAGTGGACAACCAACCAGATCATGTATCCAAATGACACTTTCAAGGAAAAGGCCCATAGAAACAATATTTGCTCACAGAGAGTGCAGGCAGTTTTCATTGTTAGTGATTCTGTTGACTGGAGCAGGGATATTCAGGTATTTCTTTATCAGTATTGTATCCAGTCAGCTAACTTCCACTTAAGCTTTCATGTTTCCTGTTGTCTTGTTGCATGTAATTTACGAAAAATGCAGTGAACCATCAAACAACTAGTACTAATGCACTGGGAAACATTAAGTTGTGCTTGTTGGAGAAGAATACAAGAAAAACATATGGTTTGATCTTTGCCGAATCAGTATGTCCGTGCTGCAAAAATAATAAATTGCCACCCTATTTCTCTTGGCTTGTATTATATATGTATGTAATCCTTTAGTTATTTATTTGACCTATAATGCTAGGGAAGATATAGGCTTGGTTTAATGTGGTTTGGAGCAGTACAAAGACATGGTAGTATGTGCTTCAATTGATAAATGACCTGGATAGGGCATGATGATGAAAGGGTATACATATGACTGATACAATAGTTTGAAAGGCCTTCGTTAAGCTAAGTATATATCTCTTCCCACTACCATATCTTCCCCCCCCCCCCCCCCCCCTTTCTCTCTCTCTCTCTCTCTTCAAATACTATTTTTTCTGTGGATGTTAAGTCTTCAAATACTGGCATAATTTTCTGTTTCAAATGAGTTTTCTTTGTTAATTTTAACTTCAGAAGTTTTTGGCATTTTTGTCATAACCTCGAGCCACACAAAATCCAAACTAGACACTACCAAACTTTTAGCAAGATACCAGAATGTTCCACCTAACTAACTTCTAGATTTCTAAAAAGTTCTATTATATATTTCCTAATTATTTATATTATTCAAGCTCTAATACCATCAGCTAATTGATGTTGGTTTTAGGTTCTTTGTGACATTCTAAGAAGCGGAGGTCTGCCTGGAGGGGAAATTGCACACCAACCACCTCTGTATTTTGCAAATGATGACCTTGCATATCAGGTTAGTTTTGACTTTAACGATAGAGGCTACGTTGACATTTATTTTTCTAGTTTTTTGTTGAATAGCTTCTTATCAAACTTGATAATGTACTGATGAAATGCCAACGAAAGGTAGGCTAAGTTTCCATCTGAACGTCTTGGCATGGGCGCCTTCAGAATTGCAGTAGAATCAATATTCAACAGGTAAGTCACATAAAACATGCTTGATTATACTAACTTATGATGTCTGGTCAATGAATGTTTTGAGTGTTACCCAAATATTTCAAATATCTTGGTGGCACTTCTTGCTTGCCTCCCTGAACCTTCATGTAAATCATGTGAAACAATTTCTATAGAATGAAATCAACAAGTTTCCCGCTGGGATGCATTCAAGAAGTGGTCCATCAGCTAAGGCAGAATCAATCTTACAGTAGGAAGAAGTTGATCAGAAAATAATCTCATAAACACAAATGTAATCACGTCTTGGAGAGGTCTGTTTGGCGCCTGAAAACTGCTTAGCAACAGGTTGGACAAGTGGGGAAGTGTTGGGGTGCATCAAAATATTTTGGGTAAAAGGGATCCCGAACTGCAAATACACAATGGAAAGAGAAGAAGAATGTAGAAAACTTTATATGTAAAACTGGTCTCTCTTGATGTCTACTGATTCCACACACTTTATATGCAGAATTCACCCTGTCGCCCTGGAGTATAAATCCTATGGGAAGCCACATCCATTTGTTTTCCAGCATGCTGAAACTGTGCTGATGCAACTTGCACAATCAAATCATCATTTCAAAACCCTATACATGATAGGAGATAATCCCGCAATTGACATTGAAGGAGCGCGGCAGGTTTGCCCCCGTGGAAGTGTGAATTTAATTGTTAACTGCTGCTTCAAGACATTAAGATAATTAAGGGTGATGATATGGATTTTGACTCTCTTTTTCAGGCTGGACATCCTTGGTTTTCAATATTGACTAGGACGGGGGTTTTTAAAGGGAAGAAGAATCATGATGAGTTCCCGGCAGATTTGGTAATTTCTTAACCTGCTATTCTTTTGCAATCTGAAGTAAATTGCAATGTCAAATGTGGTTTCAAAGTCTAGTCTTGTTTGAATCAATTACTAAAGGTGGTCAGTTTTGGATGTTTCCATGGTCGCAACTGTTCAAAGCGCTTTGTGTAATACAGTAAAACCAATAGGAGGTTTAATGTGCAGAAGTGCTCTCTCTCTCTCTCTCTCTCTCTCTCTCTCTCTCTCGTGTGCATGCTTGGGCACACACACTGCACGGGTCTTAGTTGCATGGACTAATTGGGCGTAAGGCGAATTCCACTCAACCTCACAACACACGTCTTGAATCAATGGACTTGCTGCTTACATTTTTTATTTAAATGGGAAGATTTTTACTTTTTGGGATTAATACTATTCAAATCTTTTAGTGAAGATAATTTCTACAAGTTGCTTATGCAGGTTGTTGACACTGTAGAAGAGGCAGTGGATTACATCTTGACAAAGGAATACACCCCATAAGGTTTATACACCCGGTGCCCATTTTCCCATCGATTGACTTGGGTATTTAAATCTTCCAACCATTACATGTTGAACGGATTTTTCATTTACTTGTTATTTGATGTGTGGTGTATAGACCATAATTTTTTACCAACACAAATTAGGGTTTGATTAAAATTGGTCAAATTTTGATGTCACTATTCAAACCATCTTTGTCCGAATTGAAATTCTAAGCAAGTCAAGTTGGATGGTTGTTCCAACGGGGATGTTAAATAGCTGCAAGACTTCCAGAGGCCTAGATTGCGTTCAAATGGCACATCAAACAGATTCATTCATTCACTCGACTTGAAATGAAAGAATCAAGGAAAGAAAAACGCAAAGATTTCTATCTATGAAAGAGAAAAGATTCGTACTCCACTAGCCAATGAGAGGAAATAGAAGAACTAACAAAGGCAAGGGAGGAGAATTAAATGGAATAAAGGAATTCGTGTTTACTATTGATAGTGATAGCACCAAACTAGGCGGGGAAGAAAACTAATTAAAGAAAGTCGTTTGAAAGCACATCTTTAGCCGACCCAAGTAAAATAAGTCTAAAGAGTACAAGTGGTATAGGCGACAATGACCCAAGTAAAATAAGTCTAAAGAGTCCAAGCGATATAGGCGACAATTGAGAAGCTTTTCGACACTTGAGCTATCAGATCAATTAGCGTCCTTGCTAGACTCTCCCTCGTATTGGAATGCTATTGGCCTAAGAAAAGTAAGCAACTGTCAGTCAGGCAAAATAATATATTTGCAATTTTAGGAAAGACTTTTTGCCCTTCAGAATCGATATCTTTTCAACACACCAAACAAGGGATTCGCCCTGTCACTCGTACCTATCGACCAAAGAGTAATGAAAGAGATAAAAAATTTGTTTTGAAATGATAGAAATGATTTCGTTTTTAAAGAAACAATTTAGTCATTGAATCAAAATTTCAATGTTTCACGGTGTTTCAGCGAGTGTCAAAATATTTTGACATTACATAATATTTTAACATATTTTCACTAATGTTTCATAATATTTTTGAAATAGATTTTTAAATTTTCAATACATTTTGATTCTGTTTTTGAAACATTTTCAAAATATTTTGGAAAAATTTTCATTTTTAAGGTGATTAAAACAATGTATTGAAACAAAATTTTAATCCTCCCACAATACCTGTAGATGTTCGGTCCAAAATAGATTGGGGATAATAAGTATGCAATTTTTTTTATTTCAAATTTATAATATAAAATATGACAAACTTTAATAAATTCATTTGACGGTTACTCCATAAACCATAAGCACATACTAAAGCCAATACGCCAGTAAGGGTTGTCAACCCAACCTAACCAATGCCCATGCGGGTCATAGGCTGGACGCTGAGCTCATTGACTAATCAACAGATAAGGTTGGGTTGGCCCACCCGAAAAATATACTGGTCAACAGGCAAGGTTTGGGTTGGCCCACCTGAAAAATGTACAATTGCAAAACCAGAAGTAACAGATCTTCCCTGATAAGTACAAAATGAAAGAATAGTACCGGATATTCTGCTCTTCAAAGTGAAACGTATCTTCTATATATGTCATTTTGTTGAGATGGTCATCGAGAGGCCTCACTGGATACTATCACCACACTGCATATCTGAGACAAAATAACGTACCCGATATACACAGCAAACCAACCTTCTCCCTCGCACGCCAGAACTAAAATTTGATTACTTGTTTTGGTTGGCTTCCTTGCTTTCCGAGTGCCTTATCCAGTGCACTGTGGAAGTCACTGAAAGGTGCAAGCTCCATCCTGAAATAGAGATACCCCATCACTATGTCAATATAGTCACTATCTGATCATATGACAAGACGAGCAAGAAGATTAGTTAACCGAACATTCAAAAAATAAATAAATCAATCAAAAGCCTCCTGTAATATCATGGCAGGTAAGGTAACACCATATAAAATGCAAAACTACTGAGCTGGGAAGAATGCTAATAACAGCACGTGGGCAAATATTTCCTTCAGAAGAATAAAAAGTAAGAAAACATACTCATATGTCAATTTCCCCTCGCGTGCTAAGCCCAAAAGGTAGTCTATCATATTTCTGCACTGTATGGCTTTATCTGAGCTCATCCATTTCTGCAACCAGAATCCCCTCAAGGACAGGTCCTGCAAAATTGAGATTTCGAGAATGTCAAAGATGTAGGCAAGTGCTTATGAAGATTTAAATGCCTTGCAGTGTTTAGTAGAGAACAATGCCTAGCTGTTCCCCTTGTACCCTTTCCAATCACCTTAGTTCCTTCTCTTTGAATGAAAATCAATTAAACAATAAGATATGAAAAGTTTTCCTTCTCCATTCTCTACAAAAACTGAAGCAGAAAAAACTAGTGCTATGGCTTTCAAGCTTGCTTATGACAACACCAACATCTTTGGTAAAAGCATGAAACTTTAAATCTCTTATGGTCAAGAATACCATTGGCATTTTTAAACCCTTAATTTTTGAAACTTGTGCTTACTTACATAATTCTACTAAAACCTATTTATTCTTTTTGAAACAGGGCCCAACAACACTCCTTTATTACCTGTTATATTTACTGCAAGGTTTACCCAAACTAAATACTAGTTCAAGCATCCCATCATCATCTCACTTGTCCCAACATCATCATATCAGCTACATATCCGTTATAAACATGTAGTATGTTTATTGCCTGGTAACAGCTTGTGCCAAAAAAAAAAAACAAAAAAAGGAAAATTTTCAAGGCTTACCTTAAATATGAAAGATGACGTTGATATAGTAATAGGTTTCTTGGACATTCCACCATATGTTACCATAGTTCCACCCTGCCTGCAAACAAGAATGTATCCACCTTCTAAGACAAACTACGTTTTTAGGACACAATAGTTCCTTAAGAACATATAATTGTCTCACCTCAAGAATTTGAGAACCAAAGAAGCAGGATTCCCACCAACACAGTTAAATCCCAAAGCAGGTTCAGGGATTTTAGCCTAGTATATGCACCAAGAAATATGAGATATATTTTACTGCAAACATAACCTTATCCAATAGCCACCAAAAAATATGAAAAAGAAAATTGCCATAAGGCACAAAATCCAACAAACACCAAATATATACAAGACAGTCAGGCCCAGAAAAAGAAACATTTGCGATAGAATAATGACCTCTTTACTTCAGAAAGTATCAACTATAATGAGTTGATATTATACCAGGAGACCTTTCACATTTTTCAATTCCAGTTGGCTCTCAGTAAACACTTCATCAGCACCAAACTTCTTGAGCTTTTCTTTTACTTCATCTGACCCAGCCCTGGAACAAGAAGATATAATAAACAAGGGTGAGATTTCTCAGAATTTGTCTTCTGCTCAAAGCATGTGTCTGATCTGTTGAAAATATTTAGCCAAATACAATGATAAATCTAGAAGAGGGTGGACAGGGGCGACTGCCACTCCCCCAAGTTTTGAAAATCATAGTATGCCACTCATGAGAATATTTTAGATTTATACTACCCTAACAAAGTAATATCTGTACCAATTTGAGGGTAGACCGATAGGAAACAAGGGAACACATAAAAGAAAGCCTATATGCAACTTTTGTATATATGTTCGAAAAGATAGAGCATCAACAAACTTAAATGGATACAAGCTCGATATGTAAGAGAGAATTAATCAATTAGCACCTATCTCTTATAATATTAATGCTATGGATGTCACGAATTCGAGCAAGTTGAATGAGGCACTGCCCCACAATGCTTGTAGCCCCATTTTGCACAATAGCATCTCCTGTTCAAACACAGCCAAATCAGCAAAAAGCAGGCCAAAGAAGTCGGAAGATTAATTGCTGGAAAGAAATGGCAGCACCTGCTTTTAGATCCATAAAGTCCTCGAGCATTCTCAGGGCACTCAATGGATTGACGGTAATCGTGGCAGCATATTCTATTGGAGTGCCTTTATCTATTTTGTGCCACATATTCTGTTCCCTGACGACATATGTCTGCCATGTACCTAAGCAGAATGAATTTTGTCATATTCTAACTGTATCAGAAAAAAAAAAACATACAAAGAGTATTTGAAGGACAATTTTTTAATGTGTTCTTACAAAGTAACTATGTTGGTGTGAATTAAATAACATAAAATATGATACATCTCTTCCTTCATCACCTAGGAGGACATCTAAAGAAATAGAAAGTCGATCTTTCCTCTTCCTTTTTTTATTCTTTGGCTTTGCCTTCTTATGCAAAACTTTTTTCCCCATAGTATGCTCAAAGGACATTGTGATTTTCAGAATTACAAGAGTGTCAAATTGCACCTCAATTTTGACAAGAAAATATAAAGGATAAAAGCAGAAAAGAATAATGGACAATTTAGATTCATCCTTACTCCAGCAAAATTGAGAGAGAGAGAGAGAGAGTTTACCAGAAGAAGGTGGAGAGGGGATGACCCAATCGCCAGGGGAAAAATTCTTAACTGCTGCGCCCATAAAGTGTACCTCACCAACCCCCTCATACCCTCCAACTGCTGGCACTGGTGGCCTCACAGGGTAGACACCTACCACAGCATATACCAAATTCAGTTCAAAAGCACGTACAAAATTTCCAATTTCCACAAATTTGACACCAAACAAACCTTCAATTCGATTAATATCGGAGGGATTAATAGGAGCAGCGAGCATTCGAACGCACACATCGTTTTCTTTGATTTCAACTGGCGGAAGCTCGGTTACTCTGCATCTTTTAATCGTTACGAATATGATATACAAATTACATGAATGCAGATATAACTTGAGCACCGTGTGTTGATCGATACTAGTACATAATTTAGAAGTAGCGAATTATAAATTGAGGTGATTATAAAGAGAAAGAGGGAAGTAGGGACCTGGTGACGGAATCGGGAGGGCCGTGTTGGTCGTAGACTACGGCCGTGGACGGTGGTGACATGGCGGCGGAGAAAGCTCTGACGGTGAAGCTTTGAGTGCCAGGGAAGAGACATCGCGATAGCGACGATGATCCATTGAGAAGTCTTAGGGTTACTAACCTCACTATCGCCATTTTTATCAGAGAACTCTCTCTCTCTCTCGAGTAAATGCAGAAGAACACAGTTCACTTTGTCTGTGACTTCCTCATCCGTAAATTGGAATATACAAAAAAAACAAAGTAAATAATCCTTAATTTTAATTTTAGTTGTTAATTGTGGCCAAATACATAATTTGAAATTTTGAATTTTTCTTTAATATTTGTATCCTACCTTAAATCATACGATTATTTTTGGAAACTGTTTTTTTTTTCAATTATATTTATACATTAAAAAAAATTTCCGTTTATTTTGAGGATAAATCAGTTGATTTGAATTTTAAATTTTGCAATAGTATCATTTGTTATTTTTTTCTTTTTCGGCCCGAAAGAAATTTATCAGTACAAGTCCGAAAACATTATTTCATCATTATCATTTAATCTAAGCAATTACAAGGTTTGAATTCATGACTCTATTAGGTTTATGTCTGTCATTTTATACTGTTTTTTTTATATGTGAATACTATAACCGAAGTTCATCCTATATATGCGAATACTTTAACACTTTATTGTTATAGTATAACAATAACAGTGTAACAATAATAGTATAAAATTTACTTACACAAAACATTGTACTATTACATTTTGTCAAACATATATTTGCATATAACTTTATTGTAAAAGTCCAGCTTTATTTTGAATTTGTTACCACATCCACAAAGTCACTGAACACTGTCTGTGTTAGAGCATCTCCAACCACACTCAACAAAATAGCTACTCAAAATATATTTAAATATTCAATTCACTACTTTAGTTAGCAATTTTTTAAAATTCACTCTAACCACACTCTCTATTTTAGTTAACTACTACACTCAACTTTCACTAACTTCCAATAATTTAAAAAAAGTAAAACATATATATAGAGAGAGATAGAGAGAAAAAAAGGTAAAGAGAGAATTTAGAGAGCTCAAATGGCTCACCACATTTGGTGAGTCATTTGGGTTAACTAAGAAATAGAGAGTGGGTTGGAGAGAATTTTTTGTGTTTGGCTAGCTAAAGTGGCTAAAAGAGAAGAAATAGAGAGTGGGTTGAAGATGCTCTTATAGTGTTACACTGTATTGTTACAATGTCTTTGTACAGTTTATTCACACACAATGAATTAATATGACAGTAGATGTTGTTGACGAACTTACATCTACAATGACGGACCAGTAGGATTTTCCTTTCAAAGACGAAATCATGTAGATGTTCAGGGAACGATTTAGAGCTTCTCACCGAGGAAGATGAAACAGTTTTTGGATAGGAAAAATAAGCGGTAACCGTTTTTCGAAGATGAAATTTTTCGCGAATTAATGTCCTTAAAATCCATCGGTTAAGCCTTATCAGTGTGTACCTAATTAATTTTAAGATATATTCTTAAAACCGTTTTTAGGAACATAAATTTTAGAAAATTGGCAGTTAAGTTTTTGTATCTCAGCAGTGTACTTCTTTACAACACTTTTTTTTTTTGTATACTTTTTTATAATTATGTCTAATTTAGTTACCGATTTTCAAAAGATCCCTTCCTTATCACTATTGGGCTTGTTTTCATTTGTAATTGGGTCTACTCAACGGTCCACCCACCCAATATGCAAAGGAACCCCATATTGAGACTTGGGTTGTTTGGGCCTTGGAACCTTCTCAAGTTAGGCTCAGAAGCAACACTAGTATGACCTATTGAACCATTAAATTATAGGAAAATTTGTCGATACAAAAATTTGGACTTAATTAAGTTAAACTACATTAAGAAAATTTATTTGGTCCTAAGTGTATTTTTTTAGAAAAAGATTAAAATGTCATTCATTACTCCATTACTCTCTCACTTTCTCTTTCCTATTCTTTCTCTTTCTCCCATTGATAATTTTTTTTTTTTCAAATATGTAAAGATTTTAGTTGATTTTTTTTCTCTCTCCCCCAATGTTCTCTCGCCGTTACTTTTTTTCTCCTTATTCTATCTCTCCTTATATCAACGTTACAACAACACAATTGCACCAATCAGTTACAACAATTAGTTACAATTACATTATAATACACTAAACAGTTACTCATGTGTTTTAATAAACCAAACAATTACACCAAATAATTACATGAAATTACATCACCAACCTAATTTTCATTCAACTATTTACATTTTTTTTGGGGAGGGGGGAGAAGAGGCTTGAACCATTGACCTCAAGAAGGCAATTATAACTGATTGGTGTAATTATTTTGTTGTACCGTTGATATAAAGAGATAGAGATAGAGAATAAGGAGAGAAAGTAATGGTGAGAGAAAATAGGGGGAGAGAGTGAAAGAGAAGGAGAAAATAGGGGAGAGAGATGAAAAAATTAAATCAAATCTTTATATATTTTAAAAAAATTATCAATAGGAGAGAGGGAGAAAAAAATAGGGGAGAGATAGAGAGAATAATGGAGAGAGAGGGAGATAGAGAGAAAATAGGGGAGAAAGAGTGACAGTAATGAAGAGGAAGAAAGAGAGTAACAATGTGAGAAATAAGGGGAGGGAGAGAAAGAGTAAAAGAATAAGAATTATGCATAATTTAAGGAAGGGTAAGTAAGTAAAATAAATAAAATGTCATTTGAATTTTATATCTAATCACTAGATGTTTTATTAGAGCATCTCCAATAGGTTCTCTATTCTCACTCAACTCTCTATTTTAAAGTGTCAACCACCAAAAATAAGCTCTAATAGGCTCTCTATTTAGACTAGATAAAATAGAGTGCTTTATTTGACTCTCTGCATTTGAAGAGTCAAATTCACTCTCTATTCTATTATTAATGAATGACAATGTGACACATATATATTCTTCATTAAATGATATTGACCACAAGACTATTTTTCTTCTATAATAGAGTCCATTGGAGTTATCAAAAATATTTCACTCTATATTTCAAAATTTTATGAAAGATTCTCTCTATTTAAAAAAATAAGTTCTCTAAAATAGAGAGTACTATTAGAGATGCTTTTAAAATTGAACTTAGTAGAACAAACAACTTATTCATACACTTCCTCTCAAATAAGTTTAAAAATATACCCATACCCAAAAAATCCTAAATTATACGATAAAAAAATTAAAATTTACCCTAATATTTAAATCAAAATAACAGATTCAACTACTTTATGTTCTTTTAATTTCATACTCCTTTAAATTTACATTATTATTTACACTAATGATACTGGGACATAATGTATTGTCATCATTAGATTGATAGTGGAGTGCATTTAATATTGGGATTAGGTTTATCAATCGTGTCTTGTGAGGCGAGTTCGTGTCGAATTTTAACGGATTCATGTCAAAAAATACTTCACTCATACCTGATTCGTTTATTAATTTGTATTTAATGAATCGTGTCATATCAAATTTCGTATCGTATATGAATCATGTATAACTAATATATAAACAAGTCATGTCGTGTATTTCTTTTGATTGGTTTCACTCATACCCAATTCGTTTATTAATCATATCGTGTCGGGTCCACTCGTTTACGAAACGGGTGGCTTAAGGAAGACTCAAATTCTGAAATTTCGTATCTTGTTAATGAGTCATGTCATATTTTGACAATCCTAACTAGGATCCATTGATAATATAATAACCACAATCATTATGTCAAATTATATCACAATAGCATTATTCTATTATTTATCCTTTGTACATCAGTCAACAAGTAACATTGAGTGTTAGAACAACAGTTATTGTTTGTACAGAAAAGATTCAATAATACTATTTGAATCTAATTTATTAACATAATTTACTAACTTAATTCATTAGAATCGTCGGATTAGTTATGGGTTCCAATAAATACCAGAACCCACTATAATTATGAATAATTAGATCAATAAATTAGGTCCAACTAATATTACTCAAAAATATTTATTTCTAAATATTTGGACAATTCAAGTTTGAATCCCTTTTTTAATTTTTTGCTCATGAAATTTGGGAGACTGGGAAGTAATAGAAATACTTAGTCTACTAGCCTATACAATACATCTTTATTTGACGTAACTTTAACGAGCTTTTGACCTCACCCATGTAGTTTTCAAAAAATATGCACAAAAGGGGGTGGGTTTAAAAGTATTTCCCAAACCCAAGTTGTTTTAAAAACGTCAGATGGACTGACGTTTTTAAGCAAAAGACGTCAGTCCATCTGACGTTTTTAAAAAAAAAATTGATCTTTAAAAACGTCAGATGGACTGACGTCTTTGGCTTAAAAACTTCAGTCCATCTGACGTTTTTTAAGCAACGGCTTCCCTTCCATTTTTCCCACTCCTTTTCCCTTCTTCTCCCTTATTCCTTCTTTCCCCCAAATTGGATTTGCCCTAAAATCAGCAGGCGAAATACCGGCTCCAGCCACCATCCACACTGACCACCACCGAAATTGTCCCCATTTACACCATCCACTGACCACCAGTCACCACACCAGCCACCAACCTACACCAGCGACAACAAGGGACCTCGAGTCACCACCACCACCGACGACGAGCGACGAAGGGCCACCACCAGGCACCGCCAGCGACCACGAGACACCGCCAGCGACCACCAGGCACCACCATCGACCGCTAGCCACCTCTGGCCACCATCAGCGACCACCAGTCACCACTACCCACCACCAGCCACCACCGGTAAGTGTACAGCCCAAAATTTTTTTTTTTTTAATTCGAATTCATAGGATTCCAAATCCGAGACCTTACCACATTCCATTCCCACCAATGTACCAGAATGGGTATAAAACACTTTAGAACGGCCTAACCTTCTCTTGGACTATACACTGGCTTTCAATTTTTGACCTGATTTTACATTTAGAAGCTAATCTGGATAAAACAGGGTTTATTGCTAGTGTCTTGTGTCGGTGTTTATTTGTTGTATATAATTGTTTCTTAAAGCAATTTGAGAGAGACAGTGTGTAGTCCTACTTAGGTTGTTTCAATTTTTATGTAACCAACTTTTTTTACTCTTTGGGAATGTTTTACTATAATTTATGTTCAAATTTTGATTGACTAACAAATGGTCATATACAGGACGGTGGTACAACTGGGTGATTCATTCTTGTAAAGCAAACTATTTAGACAAGAAACTTTGAACTCAAGATATAAATTCCACATCCAACTCATATGTTACAGAAAATATGCAATCATGTACCGAAAAAAAGAAAAAAGAAAATATGCAATCAATTACATACCGAGACTGCTTAGGTGAAAGATTGAACGACTGATGAGGTGGTCACCAAACCAGAAAGAAGTCCAACAATGAGCGCACTGTTGTATGTGGTTGGTTCAGCTTGCATTGTATTGTTCCGCGAATTAATATGCGTTTAATTTTACTTGGACTAAATTCACAAATGAACTTGTTGATTAAATTCTTTATTATCGCTAAATTAACAAGTCTTGATGGTAAATGGGACCAATTATCAATCAAATAAAAATAATAAATGTAATCAATAAATTTAATCTGAACAACATTATATTTATGCAAAAATGTAATGAAATAAATGGAATAGTAGTGCTTTAATGAGCCAACAAAGGTCATGGTAAGTTCTCATGCAATCTATCCCCATGAAAAAGGTTCCAAATAAACACCTCTCAAACCGAAGATAACCATGGGTAACTGGCTGTGGACTTCTATATGGGTATCTAGCATGGGAAGCCCGTAATTTTAGAAATGCTCTCAAACAGTCCTATTTTATAGTAATTTTATTGGAGTAATTATAGATACCCTCACCTTATTTTGTACAAGTTTCTAGTACGTTATTGAAGAGTTATTCATTTATATCGAATTCATTTACTCAATTATCATGTTATCCATGCACACATAGCAAAATGTTTTGTGTAAATTTTTTTAGATTTTGGTATGGCTTGTGGTAATCATTCTTATAGATTTAAGTAATTTTAAACAAAATCTAGAGAAAAAACTTCAACAAACTGTTCTTAATTGCGTCACTTTTATCTTAAAATTCTAGCCAAAAACAGTAATCCATGTATGCTCTGTTCTCTGACTTCATCCAAGAGTAGAAAGATGATGAAGTTCTCTTTTTTATTTGGAATTAAATTTATTTATTTGATGTCAACTATTGTTTTCAATTATAGTGCTAGTATATTCTTGAGCTACTGTTTTCAATTATTTGATGTGAATTTGTTTTCATAATTTGACAACTTACTGTTTTAGTATCGTCCAAAAAAGAAGGAATCACCTTAATTGCCCCAATCCTACACCATATTAATGGAGATTTGGAGACTTCGTGAAAAAAGAAGGAACCCATTCATTCTCATTTGGAAAAGTGGAGCCTTGCCACAAGTTGTAGCAAAAGATTTCTTTCGTGTGCGAGGAAAGAAAGGAAAATTAAGTTGATATGACAGAGAAACAAACAAATTTCAAATCTAAGGTTTAAACAAACCTAATGTAGAGGCTAGTGATTTGTAGCCAATCACAATTCATTCCTTGGAGACCAAGTTCTTGGTATCCAATCACAATTCATTCCTCTGTTCTTAGTCCATTTATTGCTTGGATTTGGCTTTTGTCACACACGACATTATGTTGAGTTGATAATGACTATAACCCACCAGTCCTTTTGCTCATGGCTGATAGACCTCTATCCATTCATGCTTTCCCTTAAAAAATGTGCAAAGTAATAGCTGTCAAAGTTTTTAAGTGTGGACAATTTTTGATTATTAATTGGCTTCAATCCTTACGCTGCTCAAATCATTGTACTCCCCCTCCATTAAAGCTCATTCACTACTGTCAATCTTACTTTTCTTCTTTTACCTTCTTTTCTTGTCTCCTTAGGCTAGCATGAGTATATTTGCATGAAAATGAACAAGTAAATATTTTATCTCAACGAATTATTTAGCAGTACATTGGAATCATTTTAATTGTGACTAATCCACATGATTGCTGCTAACTCTTTATTTGAATCATTCACTTGAATTGTTTCTTATTCCTCTCTTCCTATTTGAATGTTTTCGTAGAAGACTATACAGGGCCTTCTATATAAATGAATGTTTGCATTAGACAAACAAATCATTTAATTGCATCAAAACGGTAGTAATAATTTCCTCCTTTTTCTTTGTCCTTCTCTCTCTCTCTTTTCTCCCCTTGAATTACCCTCTAATCGTTAGAATCATTTTCTTGAATCAACGGAGTTAATGATACTTCGTCTTAAAGGTAAGACTGACCATGGTGTGAATTAAGCAAACTCGCGTATGATTGACATTGTTGTAATGCAATTCTATATCCATAGTTGTTCATGAAAACTAGGCATTAAATACTACATTTACTTCAAAATAAGCTTGTTGATTTTGAATCAATCAAGTTATTCCAGTATTTTCATCCTTCGATAGTCTTGAATTTAATATCATCCTTCAATTGTTTGTCTTTTTCCTAACATGTTTTACTTATAATTCAATACATGTTAACATGTTAAGAGATACTCTCTTATGGGGATAATTTTTTCAAACTTCCATATAATGATTGTATCTCCATCTTTCTTAGTTTCATACAAGTACAGTTCATCCTTGTAGGTTTCTTAATTGATAAATTCTTATAGGTCCGATGCGGTTTCTTATATGTCCCATGCGGTACATTCACATTGGGACTTTGATTAACCGTTCATCTGTTATTCTTCAAGTATTAATCGTTTCTATTTATTCTCAGGTTCATCTGAATTCAGAACTTATTCCACAACCGAAATTAATTGAAATGGCAGGAAAACAAGTTACCGTTTTGCTATATTGGGGTGGACAAATGGAAGGTGGATCGGAGGGTTTATCATATACTTGTCCTCCAAAAGGTGGAATTGTTATCAATAGTCATACAAAACTGCCGGAGTTGTTGAGTAAAATTTACCCTGTCATGGGCTTGGATAGGGCGCATAACAAGTTGAAGGTGACTTGTAGATATTCTTTTACACTTGGAACAGGACCAAACATGAATACATATGTCGGTCTGGATATTGTCAACGACGAACTAGTCAAAGTTGTGGTTAATGTGGTACTTGACAACCCCAGCATTACTAGCGTTGCTTTGTACGTGGAGGCGGTGGAAATCAATGCTGACATAGGATGTAGTCAGACTGGAGGGTTCATAACAACAAATGTCATGTCTTACACTGATTTGCTTAGGCAAGAGATGGGTACCTTGGCATTTCCAAGTTGTGGTGTGACGGGTGAATGTTCAAATCCCGTGAGTATGCAGAGAACGAATGAGACTGGGCAGTACTATCACACTCAACAACGCACTGGAACTGCAACAGACGGTGGGTACTCAGACAACACTTTACTGAGTCAGAATTTTCAAATGGGTGAGTCGGGAATTGAGTTGGGTGAACAAGATGATGTCCATCAACCAAGAATGCAAGAAAGTCAAATCCGTGAATATGAAGAAATGTGTGCCAATGATCGTACAGATGTCTCCGATAATGATGGCGACGAAGAAGAAGAGTTTGAGGAAGCAATGATTGATGAGTCGGAGGATGAAGATGGGAATGGTGAAGACATTGAGGATGTACAGGAGGTTCGGATGCATCAGCCTTACTCCACCTCATTCACAAGCACTGCATTTGGTCAGCATTGTGAAGCAGATAGCTTTGTACCGTCATCTGAAATGAATTTGTGGGATCCGGTGAAGATGGAGTTGGCGAAGGGTATGATTTTTAGGGACAAAGCTTCATTGATTAGGGCTGTGAAATGGTATTCCATCAATCTAGATCATGATTATATCGTGGTAGAGACGAACACAAAGGTGTGGGCTGTACAATGCTCCAAGTACATGCAGCATAACTGCACGTGGAGACTACGTGCTTGTTTTAGGAAAAAACTGAAAATGTTTCAGATCACGAAATTTGATGGACCCCATACTTGCTTCTACTCTAGAATGAGTCGTGATCATCGGCAGTTAGACTCTGACTTCATATGTCACAATATTTTGGGACTTGTGGGTGATACACCACAAGTACAAATGTGTGACCCCAACTGATCTAATTATGAAATGTTTCATTTTGGATGATGGAAATGTTTATTTTCTTCATTAAATATGATAGCTTTTTTCATCTGATGTTCAATTGTATTTTATTTTTGTAGATTAAGTTAGTTATTTGTCATGGACGCCGATGGACGGCGGTTAGTCCACCCTGGTCCACATGACCACTCTGTTCTTCCGTTGCAGTCTGAGCATCGCTCAGAGCACATATGGCAGGGCATAGATGTCCCTCCTTTGCACTGCAGGCGTAGTGATCGCACCGCTCGACAGTTACATGTCACAGATGAGCGTGTGCTCCATCATTTGGTGACAGCTGGATTTTATGGGGCGCATAAGATTGCGTCCAAGCGGTTGGACCATTCCCTGATCACAGCACTAGTAGAGAGATGGCGGGTCGAGACGCATACTTTTCATCTTCCTGTGGGGGAGGCGACTATCACTCTTCAGGATGTAGCTGTTCACATAGGCCTGCCGATTGATGGGATGGCAGTGACTGGGATAGACCGTTGTCCTCCTGACACTACCTGGCCAGCACTTTGCGAGCAGTTGCTCGGTTTTACACCTGCCGAGGGGGCTATCGACGGGTCATCCCTCAGACTCTCAGCACTGCGGGGGCATTTAGATGGTGGAGTTCCCGTAGATGCTGATGAGGATTTTATTGCGTCTTACGCCAGATCATACAGCATGCTGTTGATCGGTTCATATCTGTTCATCGACAAGTCTTCTAGCAAGGTGAAGTTGATGTACCTGCCGTTGCTTGCCGATCTTACTGTTGCGGGTCAGTACAGTTGGGGTAGTGCTGTATTGGCATGGCTGTATCGCGAGATGTGCATCGCCAGTAGACGCGATGCTAAGGACATCGGAGGATTGCTTGTGTTATTACAGGTACGTGACATTTTTTATGTTTCAAGTTCATCCAATTTTTTAAGCTTTAATGTAATGTTAAATATATGTCTTACAGTCAGTGTTTTTTTTGTTTTTTTAGTTATGGGCATGGGAGCGTTTATCCCATATACGTCCACAGCGATTACTCCCACATGGGCCATTACCTGATGTAGATGTACATCCAGATGTTGGCCATGCAGATGCTGTAGCACATGTACCTGTACCCGACCCTGCTCCAGCACCAGATGTACCTATACCCGACCCTGCTCCAGCACCAGATGTACCCCCACATGATGAGCTCCCAGCAGGGCCTCGTGGGTGTAGGTAAAACAAATATTTTCGTACATTTCATTGTTCATTATTATTATGCAGTATATCCAACTAAATTTTAGTTTTAATTTGCAATGCAGTTGGGATGTTGCATTCTCTGAGCAGCATACACCTACCCATGTGCTCAGACATTACAGGGACCAGCTTGATCAGATGCGCGATGAGCAGGTATAAAAACGATATATGGGCTAATAATTGTTTGATAGTTGTAAAATTACTTGGTGTGGACTTGGATGTGTTGGGTGAATGGTGGGTTGTTGTATGTGTTGTTTGAATGATGGCTTGTTGGATGTGTTGTTTAAATGCTGGCTTGTTTCCCATTGTGTTGTTTGGTTGGTGGGTTGTTGGATGTGTTGTTTGAATGTTGGCTTGTTGGATGTGTTGTGTGAATGGTGGGTTGTTGGACTAGTTATTTGAATGGTGGGTTGTTGGATGTGTTGTGTGAATGGTGGGTTGTTGGATGTGTTGTGTAAATGGTAGTTGCTTTATTTAGATTTATATTAGTGTATATATGCAACATATTATGCAACAGGTGGTTTTGAAAAAAAATTTGGGGTCATATATATAAAGGAAAATCTGCCGAAATTTTTAATTTTGTTTGAATGTCTAACAAAAAGCGTTATTTATATGTTGCTGATGATATGACAGCCTTTTACTGATGACGTTCTTGCCAGCCTACCGGATTATTGTTTGAGTGGTCGGGATTTATGGACCACCAGGGCTCCCCTCATTTGTTTTGATGTGGTGGAGTGGCATTTTCCAGATCGGGTTCTACGCCAGTTTGGATGCAGACAGCCCATACCGGCTCCATGTGATACCAGTCAGGAGTTGCATGCCACAAATAGGCGTGGCAGACATGGTTATGATTGGACGATCGCACATCAGCGGTACATCAGCATGTGGGATCAGCGGCTGGATGCTATTGTTCACGGCGAGCCTACGCACGACATCATGGATTCTATTGATCCTTACATGGAGTGGTATCGCCGCATTACTCGTCTGCTTATCGGACCCCCGATGCCGCGACCTGACGTCGGTTTTCAGCCCGTCGGCAGTATCATCGAGCTGTTGGTATGTGTTATTAATTTTTGTAGATTATTTATATGTGTTAAATAACGGACGTAATCATGTTTGTAAGCAATGTTTTACGGTGATGCAGGAACAGACACTCACACAGGTATATCACACAGCTACTAATACTGTACGAGGCGAGCCTGATTTACCGACATGTTTGGAGGCCATCAGGCAGATGGGGGATATCAGCTACAGGTGTTTGTCGGCTCTTTCTGAGCACCGCAGACTGGTGCAGCCTCAGGCTGACATTCCACAAGCTGTAGTTTCAGGACCGGTGCGTGGACGTCAGCGTGGTGTACGCATTCCACGACGACCACCTACCCGCGCGCATGGCCATACATCACCACCGGTCGTGGATTCTGCTGCGGCATCATCACAGTCAGGCCCATCTGCTGCATATGTCCCTGAGAGTGCTTCACATTGTCCATCTACCACACCAGATCCAGCTGCTGATTATTACATTCCGACACCGGTCGTGGGGACTGCTGCGCCATCCTCACATGCAGGCCCATCTTCTGCTTATATTCCCGAGAGTGCTGCATATGATCATGAGAGTGCTGTACCGGTCGTTCACCACATTGCTACATCACCTATGGACACATATACATCATGTGGGCCACCACTGACCGTACCACTAGATGATGCATCGGCGACTCCATTCACACCTTCATTGCATCTAGTTGGTACAGCAGATATGTCAGCTGCACTCGACCTGACAGATAGACCACTTCCAGAGGCGGGGGCATGTGTTCCACATGTTGTTCCACATGTTGTTCCACCGTTGCCCACTCGACCTATTTCTCCTATTCCATACGAGGATAGTTCCGATGATGCTGAGGTTCCAGCTGAGGGTCTTACACACGAGCCATCATTGTCACCCAGAGGTCGAGACAGAGGTGGGCATGGAGTCGATCGTCCTGGCGACCATACACATGATCCAGTAGATGGAGGAGTCACTCAAGATATACCGGCTCCACCTGCTGCACATCGGCCCAAGCGGCAGAGGAGACGACCGCCTTGTGGGACGTAGTCTATTTATTTCGTATTAGTTGTATAAAATTTGTGTCTTTTATTGTTGTCCATATAAACTCTTTTGATTCATATTTTCATATTTCCAAAATATCATTACAGACTTTGAGATTACTTATCCAATACTTTAACCAACGTTTGTTGAAAAACATAAGGGAAATTTATTGACATATAGAAGTCCAAAGTACACCATATTTCATAGAAATAAAAATACTGAAACATAAATATAATACAAAAACATAGTTGAAACACAAGTACGACGACCAAAGTTTAAATGTTACAACATAGGATTTCCATCATACATCTTCATGGGTGTTCATCTTCGTCAGAAAGGTAATGATCAGAAATACATCCATCTTCACCACTCAATTGATAGCTTAAATTTGCTTCTTGCATTCTCCCTTCTGCAGCACGGTCGCTTGCAATACGGCGCAAATTGTACCGATTGCAACGGATTGCCATTCGATTGTTTTCAACTCGAATGCGAAACAATGCTCGTTCTAATTCTTGAGGAGTCGTAATAGGCATACCAATGGCAACTTGTCGAGGTTTTCTTATGTTACAAGAACGTAAATCTAAGCTTAGATTTTCTCTTTCCGTCAATCGATATTGCCATTCCGCCATCATTGTGTTTGTAGCTGTTAGTGAATAGCGTAAGCGAGGATTCATTGGGTAAAAGAACTCATCCTCTAAAGCCCAATGATAACCCAGAGTTTCAAACAAGGTTCTCGGACTAAAATTCATGTCTAGAGATAAATTTTTTGCACATTACATGTTCACATGAGTTCAAATTTATGGGTAATATATGTATGTGAGTATGGCAGTGTACAAACTTAAATGAATGACATTACAATATTGTGTAGTCACAGTCAATGGTTACACATGTGAAATATAGGGTCACTTCATAACAGTGAACCAGTGTGTAGTCATTCTGCAATAACATTTGACCAGTGTTTAGTCACAATAATTCAGTGTGTTGTCACAACGACTGACACTGGAGTTTTGTCGCATTCCACAGCCTTTGACTACACGCGAATCTGTTTGATGCAGTATGAATTATTGTCTATTACAATAAATGTACTACATTTTTCTCAGTGTGCAGTCATTGTCACTACGAACCAGTGAGTGGTCATGCTTACTGGTAATAGATTGTAGTCAGACATACTGCACTTTTTTTTTTTACTTTTTTCCCATCAACAGAAACTTAAACGTGACTACACAATACTACACTGCTGAAAAATGTTTTTATTTCAGACAATAAGAACCACTATAAAAACATAATATAGGGGAGTTCATATAAGTTGTATTACACATTATGTCTACATCAAGAACACGAGCAAGTGATACCAGTCGTAGGCATGAACCAGTATGGTTATTACAAGAGCGAGATGATGATTACAAGATTGAGAGATTTTCTGATCCAAAGGAGTATTATGCCGGACTCCGTCGAGAGTGGACTTTTCGTGCTAATGAATCACAGTCATTATGCACAGATTTGAGAGAACTTGGTATACCGGTGCCACATAAACTTTCATTTATCATGCCGCGAAGGAATAGAGTCAACTATGAAGCAGCAGTTAAACGTGTACGAAAGGAGAATAATAGGATGATGTTGCGTAAGTGCCGATATTATATGCTCCAAATAGCATCTGACATGGTGACAACTGCATTTGGCAGGGACTTAACATCTACTGAGCGATCTAATGTATTGTCTAATGAACAATACCTATCAGATGAGTATATGTCTGATGAAAATTAATAAATATTATTAGTGTCTACTGTATTAACCATATAACGTTTATGTCTACGTTCTATTTACTTTAAGCAATATTGTGGTTTTATCACTTTATTTACTGTGTTGTCATATCTCAACTTTTGCAGTGTGATATCTTATTTACTTTAATCTATCTTGTTACTTTATCAGTTTATGCAGTGTGTTGTCATATCCCAACTTTTTTCATTGTCACTTTGCATCACTGTCAAATCAGTTCCAAATTTTGCAGTTTCATATCCTTTCACTGCAATTTTAAATTGCATTTTTCTATGCTAAAAAATATAAGTAATTTTAAATATAAGTTTCACTAAAAGGAATATTCATTTGTATCTGATTCACTGTTGTTCTTAACGACTGGTTTTCGCTTTTTTAAAATATTATTGTAAGTCGAAAAATGAAAAGTAATCTTGTAAATTGAAAACGAAAATATTATTGTACTCGAACAATGAAAATTAATGAAATGATTTAATTGAAATAAAATTGATGGATTAAATTAAAACAATAAATTTTTATGGGACTAAATAAAAACTCGAGACAAATTTTAGGGGGCAGTTATTATAATTACCTAAACTAATATTAATTTATATTAATTATTTATAAATTTTATAGTATTATTGTAAGTCAAAATTTTTTAAAAGTAAGTCGAAAAATAAAAATTAATCTTGTAAGTTGAAAACGAAAATATTATTGTAGTCGAACAATGAAAATTAATGAAATGATTTAATTGAAATAAAATTGATGGATTAAACTAAAACAATAAAAATTTATGGGACTAAATAAAAACTCGAGAAAAAATTTAGGGGGCAATTATTATAATTACCTAAACTAATATTAATTTATATTAATTATTTATAAATTTTATAATATTATTTTAAGTCGAAAATTTTTAAAAGTATGTCGAAAAATGAAAATTAATGAAATGAATTTTCTTGAAATAAAATTGATGGATTAAATTAAAACAATAAAAATTTATGGCACTAAATAAAAACTCGATAGAAACTTTAGGGGGCAGATATTAAAATTACCTAAACTAATATTAATTTATAAATATTAGTAATTCATTAACCAATATAATTTATAGCTGTGCAGTCTTGCTTGAACTGACGTTTAAGTGGTGTGGGCATCATCTAATAAGGCATTGAAATTGGTGGAGGAAAGGCAGTAATAGAAGAAACGTCAGTCCATCTGACGTCTCTTATGAAGCCTTGTGTAAAAGGCGTCAGATGGACTGACGTTTTTAACAAAAGGCATGTTAAAAACGTCAGTCCATCTGACGTTTTTAAATATCAATTTTTTTTAAAAACGTCAGATGGACTGACGTCTTTTGTTTAAAAACGTCAGTCCATCTGACGTTTTTAAAAGTGCATGGGTTTGGGAAATACTTTCAAACCGACTCCCTTTTGTGCATAACTTTTAAAAATTACATGGGTCGGGTCAAAACCTCTAACTTTAACTGCTTGCAGGAGGCTATCTGGTGCAAGTATGCCTGTAAATTTCATAGTCAATCCCCACTTTTCTAGTTCATGTGCAACAGAATTCGTTTGCCTCCTTGTATGGATCATGTCCCAGTCTAGTGCCTCCCTTAGTATGCCCTTTATATCCTGTTTGATTGGAAGTATTGACTAGTGGGACTTTATATATGGTAATATAGTGTTGAGGTGTCAAAGGAGTGTCACATCGGTTGGTGATGAAGGGGTCTTGAGCAATATAAGGAAGCGGGTCACTCCACCTACTAGGTACGCCTTTAGGTGCACTTTTTGGATTAAAAACTCATTCCCAACAAGTGGTATCAGAATCATGGCCCATTCCACCGTGTGGATTTAACTCCTTGTTCTAGATGAGAAAACAGTGATGATCATCTATTGTAAGCCTTGTTCGAGAGAGAGAGAAATTATTGAGGTATCAAACGAGTCTCACATCAATTGATGATGAAAGATCTTGAGCCATATAAGGGAGTTAGTCACTTCACCTACTAAGTGCACCTTTAGTGCGCTAAACCCATGCCCAACCCATAGCAGCATGAATTGTAGTTTGGGAGTCCCCTCCATTATTGTAGTAAAATTTGAGTGTTGGTCTTTGGGTTTGATATGATAACAAATGTACTAGTATAGTCTTATATCTTATGTGGGTCCAATGTCTCACAATTTTGAATGTTTCGACGTATTTTTTGTCTCTATATTTTCATTCCTTTTGGTAACCAACGTGTAAGCACGGTTTCAAGTGTTTTTTTGGATATGGATATATTTTTTAGTGAAAATTGGAACTAAAGATAATATGGCAATTTATTTTGCCAATAAATATAGGTGCAAACTTATTGAGTTATTAAGGGCATATGATGTGTAACATTTGGTAAGTAGGTCCAATAGCTTTATTTTTTTATTATTATTATTTCTTATTCTACCCTCATGCAATCTATTGCCCAAGGCTTCTGATCACCACCATGCCTAGCCTGTTCCTGCACTAGCACCATCGAGAGAGAGAGAGAGAGGGTTTTGGGCTTCTCGGTCGAATTATTGCTTGAAACGAATTGCTTTGAATAGAACTTGTTCAAGTGTTCTTCGCATCGTTACCAATGGGAGTCCAGAAGGTTCTCATAGGCGGGTCGCTTTTTTTTGCCGGCTTCGATATCTATTGATGTGAAGATGTAATTCGTAGAAACTATATTCTTGAAGATGCAATTTCCAACACTCCTTGAACAAAATATCGAATTTCGGTGTTTCTTTTGGAAGGTTGCATGAATAGATAGTTATTGATATGTGAGGCTCCAACATTATTTGGATGTGAGAGGATTCTAAATTTTGTGTCTTATAGGTGTGTAATCTTGTTATAGTTAATTGTTATTTTTGGCAACTTTATGTACGATCTCTCTATGAATTTGATATTAAATCATCACAAGCGGTCATGTGGATTGTTTTGCACCGTAATAGATAATGAATGTCCATGAAATTCTTTAATTTATATGTTAATGCCCAAATGATGTTTGATGAAATACATGAGCTAAGAGTTTTATTATTTTTTGTGCAAAATTTTTTTAGATCTCCATTTTTACTTGGTTGTTTTGATATATTGATCTTGAATTTGCTCTTATATAAATGGAAAATTATATATATTTGTTTAAACTTATGAACTGTTCTATTAGTGGTTGTGGTTGTTACTGTAATCATGTGACTGTTCTTGTGATCATGTGGTTGTCGGGTTCACGTAACTGTGGCTATTATTGTGATCGTGTAACTGTCTAGTTCACGATATTGTCTAGTTTCATAGAATTTTGATAGTGACTATGACTATTACTGTTATCGTGTTGTTGTTATTGTTACTGTGCTCGTGTTGCTGTCTAGTCCACCGCAACTCTATGCTCTAGCCATAGTAACTCCATTATCAGTCATCACCTCTTATACCCCACCTACAAGGGCATTGTTATTATTGTGATCGTATTACTGTGACAGTGATTGTTACTATTACTGTGTCGTTGTTACTATGTCATTGTTACTGTTACTGTCTTGTTGTTGCTTTCTATTTTGTAATATAGTTATTTATGTCATTAAGAGTAAATTAGTGTTTATGCCTTTAATTGTCTTTTAAGCTGCAAAAAGAACACGTCTGTCTTTTTGTCTTAAAAGTCAACAACTGTGGACTAGCCTCCAAAAACTCCAATATTTAGGTTGAATTGTAAGTCTCGATGTTATTTTTATTCGATTTAAATTTGTTGGACAATAAAATTTGAACAATGACAACGAAATTCACTATATTTGTCATTGTCACTGTCACTATGGTGGTTATTGTGATCGTGTGGCGGTTTAGTTCACGTTACTGTCTGATTTCATAGAATTTTGACTGTGACTGTGGCTATTATTGTGATTGTCTACTTCACGTTACTGTCTAGTTCTGTAGAATTTTGACAGTGACTGTGACAATTACTGTGATCATATTATTGTCTAGTCTACTACCACTCTATACTTCAACCCTGCCACTTTCTATAGTACTTCCATCCCCAACCATCGTCTCTTACACCCCCTCCCACATGGGCATTGTTGTTAATGTAATCATGTTACTGTGACAGTAACTGTTACTGTTATTATTACTATGTATTTATTACTGTTATTGTCTTGTTGTTACTGTGTCACTCTTACTATTACTGTCCATTTTGCAATATAATTATTTATTTCATTAAAGATAAATTATTCTTTATACTTTTATTTGTCCTTTAAGTTCCAAAAAGAACACGCATGTCCTTCTCCCAAAAGTCCACAAGTGTGGACCGACTTTCAAAAAGCCCTATTTTTTAAGACTTAATTAAGAGAAAATGTATTGATAAATTTTTTACTCTATTAAGTTCACTTTTACTTAAATTTCTTGTTATTAAGTATACAATTCAGTTTACTTTTTATTTATATTACTTATTTACCCTTTCTTAAATAATGCATAATTGATTGACAATTTATTTTATAATCAAATATGTAAAGATTTAATTAGATTTTATCATTCATTTGAATTTTGAACATTTATGTACAGTCCACAAGTGTGGACCGACTTTCATAAAACCTTACTTTTTAAGACTTACTTGAGAGAAAATGTATTGATAAATTTTTTACTCTATTAAGTTAATTTTACTTAAATTTCTTATTATTAAGTATACAATTCAGTTTACTTTTTATTTATATTATTTATTTACCCTTTCTTAAATAATGCATAATTGATGGACATTTTATTTTATTCTTATTCTCTCACTCACTCTCTCTTTCTCCTTCCTTATTTTATGTCACTCTTACTCTCTCTCTCTCCCCCTTATCTGTTACTCTCTCACTCTCTGCCCCCTATTTTTTCTCTCTCCCTCTCTCACTATCTCTCCTCCTATTTTCTCTCCCCAATGCGTATTCAAGGCATAATTACTCTCTCTCTCTCTCTCTCTCTCTCTCTCTCTCTCTCTCTCTCAATTCGAAGTAGGCATTTTTAAACGCCGTTGTATTGATATTCCAAAAGAGATACACTGAAGAGATTATAACTGATTGATAATTTTTTTTTTAAATATGTAAAAATTTGATATAATCTTAACGTTATACCAAACAGTTACTTCGATAAACTACATATCAACGTTACACTAACACAGTTATACGAATGAGTTATACTTGCACTATAATACACCATAAAATTACACATGCATTCTGATAGATCAAACAGTTACACCAAACAAGGACATGAAATGATGACACTGCAACCAATGCATGATTCAATTGTTTATATAAATCAAAGAGTTACATCATTCAATATTACCACAATGTTACATCAATTATATACACCAAAATAGGTGAACCCAAAAAACATAACAAAGAGGTACATTATACAGGTACACCAAATAGATAAATCAACGACCTGTACGTATAAAACAGTATTAAATCAAACTATTACACCCGATAGTTGCACCATCCAGTAACATCAAAGAGCTAAAACAATGACATATACCAAACAATTTCACCATCAACTGTTACAAATTCGGGCTTTTAAGTTACAAACTATTTCATCATTGATGGCGATTTTGTGATAATGTTATAAATTAGGGCGTTTAAGTCATGATTTTGGGTTTTATCAAGCATAATTTAAAAAAAAAAAAAAAAGAATTCTTATGGTCAATAGTCAAGGATGAAACCTAGTAGACGATGAAGACAATAGGGATGACAATGAAGACAATAATAATCCGGTAATGACTATAATAGGAAAACCCAAAATCGTCGGTGTTTATTGGTGATAGAGCCTATAGCTAGCGATTTTGATTAGTTTTCTCCTCCAAAACTCATGATTTTGTTGGTTTTAGAACAATTTAGGGTTTGTTCCTCTTCAATGGGAGGTAGATCTCAATTTTTTAGTTACAATTGAACAATAGATGTTGATTTTGAAATTCAAAACTCATTTTGGAAGTGGAAGATTGTGTTGACTGTTGAATGGCCTAGTAGTCTTTTTTTCACAAAAAATGCACCTAGGGCAAAATACGTTTCTTTAATATAATTTATCTCAAATTAGTTTAAATTTTTATATCGACTTCCATTTTTTCCTTTTTTTTTTTTGGTAGTGAGAAGAAATCTCTAGGCCTATTAGACCCCATTTAATAGAGTAAATCTCTTGTATGTACAATCACTCGTGAATTTCACGTTAGGGAGGACATATTTACATCTAAGAATTAAAGAATTAAGGTCTCTTAACTCATTTTTTATTAGTTTTTGGATGAGATAGCTCTCCTCTTTCAAACTAATTTTTGTACTTAAATGCAGGGTCGATCCAACCACTAAGCTGCTAAAGTTTGGGCTTCACTCAGATGGAAGGTCCTATGTGTATTAATAGTTAATGTCAAAATCATAACATATTTAAGCCTAGCAAGAAAGTTCTATAAGAATATAACCCAATTAGAAAATTTTAAACCCAATAAATAAGACTCATAATTAGAAATTTATAAATGACTTAACTATATTATTTATTGAGAATGATATACCAAAAAAATTAAAATGTCGCAACTTAATTTGTATTTCCTCATCTCGAATTGAAAAACAAAAAAATATATATTTTGAAAAAATGAAATTTAATATTTATTATTATTATTATTATATTAAATATTAATTGGGCAGCCCTGCTTAAATGATTTTTTTTTTTTTTGATTTTGCACAAATGTATTTTGTTATATTTTGATCATATTCTTTCTATCTTTTAGTCAACATGAGAACTGAGCTACAAGAGACTTTCGAACTAGACTATATTTTGCACTTAAATGAATATCTCTTTGTTTTTGCACAAATGTATTTTGTTATGTTTTGATCATATTCCAAAGGAGTATTAAAATTTGTCTCATATCAATATAACACCACCGAACACCTATCTCTATTTGAACCCGTCCTGTCCTATCCGATAACTCATTTAAGTAAGAGTTTTGACTTATCTTATTCAGGCCCAACTTAAAAAAAATTCACGGATCTACCTTGGCCCAGCCCATAGACACCCCTAGCGCTGTTTTAAGTAGCTGCTGTCAAGTACTCTTAAATTCCTGAGCTAAATGCTGTGGATCCGCTCAACTGTTTCCTAACTTGTCTGACATTCAATGAATGCAACAAAACCGCGTAATTCGGATCATCTCAATTAATTATCACTGTGAAAAGTCGAGTAATGTTACGTGAATTTAAAAATTAGACTTAAAAAAAATAGACTTGATAATCACAACCATTAAATAGGTAGTGAGTTCCAATAAATACTGAGACCTACAATAAAATCAATGATTGTAATTATCAAGCCTACTTTTTAAGTGCATCTAACATTTCTCTGAAAAGTGATACAAAAGGGGGGAGTTTGATCTTTTGAACTTGTTTCCTTTAATTTTTACACCTGCATTTAGCTAGGATTCTGAATTCTTAATATACCCTAAAATCCGATACGATTTCGCCACGAAGTTATAAAATATTTATTTACCTTTAACAAATTTAAATCATAATCAAATTGTTCCAAGGATCATGTATGAATCAAGACAGTATCGACATCGACATGACTTACCCAACTTAAAAACGACAAAAATGTGACATTATATGACAATTCTCGACACAACTCTCCCATCCAACACAAATCGATACAAAATTATGAATTTAGAGTCATTTGTGGATTGACCCACTAATTCTTAACTTCTGCTTTCATACAATTGTTGGCAAGTCGTACGCATTAAATTAATTTGAGTATCTCTCATGCAACTCGAAGTTGACACTTCGAAGTGATAACTGTTCTACTAAGGTTTTTCCTCACTTTTTCAAGAGCAAACACCTCATAAAGCAACACCTCATAAAGCAATGGATCACATTGTCTTCTTTTGTTAGGCTTCAATTATGGCATCGAATAGAAAAAATTTACCACATATTGAAAAATTATTCTTAGTCGTTGATTTTGATTTTAAGTTATTTATAATCTTTGATCGTGAGTATCAACAAATATGGTTAAATAAAAATTGAAGGACGTTAAAAAATTTGATTTGGTATCGTAACGTTACTATCCCTTTGATTAATGCTTAGGAGACATAGTTGGAGTACGTGCCAATATAACTCTTATTTCTTACTTTACTCTTCCTGTTCTATGCTCGGGATCCTGCCCTCCCTAGGTACTCAAATAAGAATAGAAATTCTTCTGTAAATCTCCATTCAAATCATCATCCACTACTTTTCTTTGTCTTAAGGATGCCCACTTTTCAAACATGTATCCAATTTTCTTTTCTGAAAACATTGTCATGTTTCAAAGAGCACCATATATTCAACTCATTCATGAAAGATTGTTGAAAAACGTTGTTCTGTTTTGTCATTGGAATGGACAATGAAATTAAAAGAGAAAAAAACTTGACTTTGCAACATGTGTCTCCTTAGTTCAAATAGAAGATCGTGTAAGAGTGCCATACATCGTGGGGTTCAAAACTCCTCTCGACTTGCCATCCCTTAAAAAAAAAAAAAGACACGTAATACACAAGATTTTTATTATTATAGGGCCTACGGAGAATTCCAACCTTATCTTTATGTATTAAAAAACTAATTCCCTAAATTGAACTTTACCTCTCCTATCAATCAAGAATAGAAAAGGGATATTAGATAGCTAGCAATAGCAATAACTCTTATGTTTGAAGAAAGTCTGCAATATTAAAAATTGAATATTGATTGTGGAATATGATAATATAATATAATAATTTTTAGAGTGAGAATTTTTTTTTGAAATAAATTTTATACTATTAAATCAAAATATATGAGAATTTGATCAATCTTGATTGATGAGCCCAGATCTAACTGGATCAGGCCCAATTAATGAGGTAAGCCCAAATCAGCTAAAAAAACAGGTGAAGTCCAGCTCATGGATTCAGCCCAATTCAAGGTTCAAAGAGTCTATGAGTATTAGCGCACGTGAGGAGTAGTTATCGGGAAGACCACTCTCAAGGATCAAGATTATCTCTAGTTGTATCTATCCGAAGTTGTAGCTATCATCCTCGAAAAGTGAGTAACCTACCCATCACACCACCGCCCCAACTAAGGCTTTGTGCCTATAAATTGTAAACCCTCCTCACATGAGAGAGAACATCTTTACATCTCTCAGAGCTATGTCTCCGCATCTAGAGCTTATTTTTGCTCTCCCTTTCTCTCTCACCTGCTACTTTATAAATAAAGTTTTCCGTTCTCCGGCCACCTTGTCGACTTCGAAAGTGGAGTAGGTCACCATGATCGAACCACTCTATATCCGTGTGTTGTCTGTGTTGATCTTTTCTTTATATTTATTACATATATTAATTACTCGATAGGTGGTGCATAAATTCACTTTTGTACATCATCATTGATCATTGTTATATTTATGTAAATTAAGAATTCAACTTCTGAACTGTACTATTAAATAAATATCAAACTAACAATTATGAAATTGTGTGGTCGAATCTAAGTGCAGTACAAAATTTATATCTTTCAACAACGTGTCGTTGTTGTTATCAATACAATCAATTAACTAACGGGAATAAAACTGATAATGTGTATCTAGAGAGATCTATAAGTACACCTAAATTGCATGATTACTATATCTTATCATCATACGTAAGTTTACTAATGATACATGGTTGCAAATTATTGTCTTAAAGATCATTATCAAACGTAAACTTCACTCACTCACACCATACATTTATGTAATAATAATAATAATAATAATATATAGTGTTTGTCTTTGAATTGAAATCAAAACCTTTTTCTTTCATTAGTACCTTTCAAAACCGACTTATTCTCTACGACCGAACTGATATCTGACACCTATACATGTGCATGCTCATTTGTCACCTTACCAATAATGTAACTAAATCTCTACACTAATCATCCTCATTAGTTTATTAATGTTTTTGATAACTCATTAATTTAATGGTTAATAACATTTTTTGATCTTTAAATTTTTTTTTTTTTGTCAGTTTAGTCCTCATTTTATCAATTTTGTCCCTAAAGTATTCAATCCGTGTCACTTTGGTCCTTAATCAGATAATCCGTCAATTTTTTTTTGACGAAAGTGATCACGTGTTATTTTTTTTAGATAGTATCACGTACCCAACAACTAATCATTCCGTAAAAAACTTAACAGTCTGTCTATGTAGTGACAAAAATGACACAAATTGAATACTTTAGGGAAAAAATTGATTCAATGATAACGAAACTAATAAAAAATGCATATTTTAGAGACAAAAAATACCGTTAACCCTTAATTTAATGATAAATATTACAATTAGTCTTTAAAATGGTTCAGAGACTTTCAATTGTTTCAATTTAATCCTATAATTATCAATTTCGCGTCCATAAAAATCTTTCGTCTATTTTACCCCTTAGAACAAAAAAGAGACAAGATCATGTGTTTGACATGTGACTGTTCACATCATGTGTTTTCGTTTGTTCTAATGGGTGAAATAGACGGAAGGACTTTATTAACACAAAATTGATAATTTATGAACTAAATTAAGATAATTAAAATTTTAAAAATCATCTTAAAAGTTTATGAACTAATTATAATATTAATTCTTAATTTAATATTAAAAATTCTTGGAAATATCAAAAAAGGGTTGGGCCAGCAACCATATCAACTACCAGTGTATAATCTTTCTAAGTGTCTACACTCAAATAGGCTGTTTTTTTTTAAACCTTTATTTAGGCGACAAAGGGGTTGGTTCATCAACTAAAGATTATTGTATTGTAGAATGTATTAGCCATGGACAAGTGTGTGCTTATGGGGCACTTTAAAAACTTACAAGCTTTGTCTTTTCTTGATCGGAGCCCTCCATGTGGAGGAATTTTTATGAGTTTCTAGATTATCATTTTCAATCCGGATCTTTTGAAGTTAGATAGAACTTTAGAATATGCAATTTGGTTATGTATGATTAGAGAATTCTACACATGATCTGTGAATTTGATGTGAAACTGACACACAATTAGCGGGTTTAAACTTTGTTTTAGTGCGTTCGGGTAATAAAGGTTATTCTAAAATTTATTTATCAACTAAAGTTAGAGGTGGTTCAGTGGTTGAATTTGGTCTTTGATAACCAAAAAGTCTCAAATTTAATCCTTTCTCGCACTCTCTAAGGACTAACAACTATTATTTCTGTAGGGAAATGTTCTAATCTAAACTCAAGTCAAGACGGTTAGCCGCTGAATTCGAGATAGTAGCCGACATAAGCTTGTACACTGTGTAGTAAAAAAAAAAAAACTAAATGTGAGATGAACACAACTAGGGATGGCAGTGGATCGGGGAAAAACGGGTATTCGTCCAAACCCTCTCCGTTTGGACCGGGGATGGATTATACGTATTGGACGGTGAACGTATACGGGGATACCCGTATAAACCCGTGCGGGGATAAAGGCGGGGATGGACTTACCCTTAACCCCGCCCCGTCCCCGTCCCCGCTATACTCGTTAAATATATATATATAAATAAAATAACACCCAGATTGCCAATCCTTCAATAGAAGTAGCAGACTTGATCAAGCTCATCTGCAAAATATTCTGGTCATCCATATATGTAAGTATCAGGATGCCTTTTCTTGGTGGTGTTCATATAATGTTCTTGTGACACCCCAAAAACCCAGGGGTCCTTTATTAACCGTTGACCATCCGTCAACCCGCGGAAATACTCGTGATTGTCTTATAACCCGACACCACGTCATTCACTTGCCTTTAACTGGATTTACCATCCACAAGTTCAATTATACCTCGATTTATGTCCATTTATGTCACAGGAGCCAAAGAAAACAAAGCCCAAAACATGGCTAAGCATTTTGAAAATTTCAAATTTTTGGAGAACCTTCCGGAAGGTTTTTGACTCAACCTTCCGGAAGGTTTGCTTACTGAAAAAGTTCTTCCGGAAGGTTTCTCTTTACCTTCCGGAAGGTTTTGCCTTCTGGAAAATAAGTTGAAAATGAAACGTGTCGACCTTCCGGAAGGTGTACTCAACCTTCCGGAAGGTTTTGCTCACTGGAAAGGTTCTTCCGGAAGGTTTTTCTTCACCTTTCGGAAGGTTTTGCCTTCTGGAAAATAGATTGAAAATGAAACGAGTCGTCCTTCCGGAAGGTGTACTCAACCTTCCGGAAGGTTTTACCTTCTGGATCTCAATTCTGCCTTAACCTTCCGGAAGGTGTTAGTGACCTTCCGGAGGGTTTTGCCCAGAATTTCTTCCTTCCTTAGTTTTTCAATTCCAATTCAACCAAAACCATTCCAATTCCATCCCAAACATGTATAACTATATTTTCTACATTATACATGTTCCATACAAGTTCCATAGCATACAATTCCACATATTTACACATCAAAAGCGGAATTTTCATATATTTACATGCCAACATATGTGTTTGTCAAAAGTTTTACACAACTTCAAAATAGAAGCCACATTCCGGCTTTCTTCATCCTTGGGGTCCCATATAAGGTCCTTCCTCCGAGGGGTGTCCCGTACCTGAAATATGTTTCCCATAAAGGGTGAGCCACGCCCAGTAGAGTATTTCCTACAAGGGCTACTCCCCAACCTAAGTGCATATGCAATGTTCATGCAACACTTCACACCAACAACATCACAACCACAACATACTATTCAAATGTTGGATTTCTAGCATGTAATGCCATGAAATGGGATGAGACTCTCCCATGCAACTCAATCCGAGCCCTCACCGGCTCCTATCCCCCATACAATGCCATGAGTTTAAAATCGGGCTTTCCCAAGCCCCCGCCATTGTTAATTCACACACAATGACTATCATTTAAAACACCCGGGTCTTTCTTTGGGGTGGGTCTTTATGGACTTGCACCAACGGTCGCCCAACCGACACGGAATTCATGGACTTCCACCAACGGTTCCGCGTACACCGACACACTTTATGGACTATGATACCAACGGAAGTGCGTATCCGTCACACCGGGTCTCACACCCGAGGGCGAGTCTAGCCCTTCTTACTACCCCGACCCAATTCCTTTTTCCATGAACCATGAGACTCAGCCGGATGTTCAATCCAACTTTCCCGAGCCCACCATCATCCACCTATGTGGTGTTTGAACTCAACCATGCACCCACACCCATAATGCGATGTTTGTGTACACATGCATTGTAATGCACCAATGCTACTTCAATGTCATGCCCCATGTAATGAATGCCATGTGAGCAACATTTATCTTATTCTAACGTAATCATAGCAATTTATATCCTAAGCATATAATTACCAACTTCATAGCCATGTCAATATATCAATTAACATAACTTATCATTTTCATACTCAACATTTATTTACAAGCATATCATCACATAGCATATGCCAATAATTCACATAATTTCTCAAAACACATTTTAAACACGTAGCATGCCCAACTAGCATCCATTTACATATTTCACATTAGAGCAATTTCACATGCCCGCATGATAATCACAATTCATGCCCACCACACTATTCCATGGATTTACACAAACAATTGCAACCCATCACTTCCCAAGTTAGGGATTTCACTTAAATTGGGTTAATTTCATATACCCGTTTTACCCATCACCAAATTCCATCAATTTCTCAACAACAAGTCATTGATAATGAACTTATCCAACTACCCATCAATTTCACAACATTGATAATCAACATGCCCATTATACTACATTCACATTACATATAACAACCTAAGTTGTAAAATAATCCCAAGTAGGAAGGAATTCTACCTCTTGAAGCGTGAGGAACGACGTGGAGAAGCTCTTAGAACTCAAACCCGAGCCCAATCTTAAGCTCTCAAAATCCCGCCCCTTTTTCCTTCGGTGAAAACCTTCGTTTTTGGTACGTGGTCGTAGCCTTCGACGAGGAGACCGACTTTACTTCTTGGCCCGAATGGATCCGAGCTTCGTAGCCTTCTAGATCGTAGAGAGAAGTGAAGATTTCAAGCTCTCTCCCTCTCCTCTTTTCTATCGGCTGTGCAAGCGGCTGAACCATGGGAAAAATCTAATTTTTCCCCCTATTTATATTTTAGAATACTTGGTCCACAATTGGCCACACGTCCCTTTTTCTTCCGGGTTCGTTTTAATCCCGAAACGATTAAATTTCGCTCCGGTTCGAGTTCAAAATATTTTTATTTTTACTTGCCTCTAATATTTCCCCAAACTTTAAAATTTTATAAAAATTTCGTGTACGGGGTCACCCGAGGCCCGTTCGTCTCGTAAAACGCGAAAAATCCGACTAACTCGGAATTTAATGAAATTTGACAGGGTAACTAGATTTCGCTAGACGAATCCAACGGTGAGGTCCGTTTCGTCATCCGAGTTCTAGAAAAATTCAGGTTTACAACCTGTACCGTAATGGCAATTTACCGTTTTGCCATTTTTTCTCAAAAGTTTAAATTACCTCGGGTTTTACAGTTCTAGAGAGCATTAATAAGTCTTTGTCAAAATGCTTTTCACTGAGGCATGTGATCATGTTTTCTTAAAAAAAATTTGGACTCTATTACCACCTTTTATGCTTGGTAAACCATTATAGATAGTGTGTTGCAAAGTTTTTCTCTTCTTGTGAAAGCCCAAGTTTTTCTCTTCTTGTCATTCTGGGCATGTCATTCTGTGTATATAATTGCATAGTATACAGTCATCACCTGAATTCGATTATAGTTTCAGAACCTGTTGCCCTTTAGCTATATTATTTATATTGTGTAATAGGTAACACAAGTTTAAGGCTATCCCCTTTTATGCCTTTCACTAAATCATATCCAGGGAATCTTTAGGTTGTGTTAAACACGCTCTTTAAACATTGACAATAATAAATAGTTTGGATTATGTTAGTTTGAACTTGGGCTTGGGCGGGTACGGGGGAAGCGGGGATTAGAAATTTACTCGCAGAAGGGAATGGGGATGAAAATTATCCCCGTTAACGGGGATGGACGAAATTTTTTTAAGAGGGTACGGGGATGAAGACTATACCCCCGTCCCCGCTTCGATCCACTAACATCCCTAAACACAACTAAGTATAACATACAAATAACAAGAAGTTAATTATATACGACTCTTCTTCGATTCTTGTGGTTGTAGTATGGTGCTATATACAATATATTTAAAATTTGCATATATTTCTTTGTGTGTATTCATATAAAATTATATTTGATTATAAATTAATTAAATATTAGTTATATAAATTTTAACATGAGTGACCTATTGAGATTGTATCTCGATTGTGGTTATTGAGATGAAAGTTTCACACCATAGCCTTAGGTGAGTACTCTTGATGTGAACTATTAGATCATGATCTAACGTCCATTAATTCAAGATACTAAATATTAAATATCAACACTTACCAAATTTCGTTGGGAAGTAAAAAAGAAATTATAATGCCATATTAATTACGGTCTTAATGTCATTAGGACAAAAACAAAGAAAGAAAAGGAAATGCAATTGTTCTTCTTACTTAATATTATTTCTTCGCAAAGTTTCACCTTAGATTCTTTATCTCATTACATCACACGGAGAACATAAAAAAATAAAAAAACAAAGAGAAAAATGGCTTTTAACTAAGAAAAAATGAAAAAAAAAAGGTAGAACTTTTTATAATAATGAAATTATTAAGGATTTTTCTGATTCTTCAACAAATACATGTATCACAAATTGAAAACCAAATTGCACAAGTTATCAAATCACCCAACCAAAGTTGATCACAAAAAACATAGGGTGATTTGATCATAGAAAAATTATGTTTGATCACAAAAAAATATTAAGGTAAGTTGATTACAGAAATATATGATTGATTTGTCATCAAATTAGCTTTTTCTTCCTCTTCTATTTATTTTGTTTTTCTTCTTTTTCAACATGAAAATCTTGATAGACTAATGAATATTTTCTTTTCTTTCTTTGTAAATGATTTCATCTTATTACATGACTTATTTACTTTTCTTATATGATAAAGACAACGGTCCATATCAAAAGTACTATCTATGGCTATGGTGTGAAATTTTTGTGATCGCACTATTCTATATATATATATATATATATAATGTGTTTAACAATCGGGAGTGTCCTAGCTAGCTTATCTGTATTTCGATTAATTTTCTTCCCAATTTGATTGAAGGCAGACCATATGTCGGAACTAAGATATTCATGAGGGACAAATCACTCACGACATGACCCCAAGAAATAATCTAAATTTAAATTCAGGATATTTGAGTTTACAATTCGTACTTGTTACTACTTGAATTACTCGGGGTTGGACCCACAATATATCAAGCGACATATGATAATTGCTTCTTTTTTTTTGAGACGTGGCAAAAGAGAGAGTTGAGGTGATTTGATTTATGTTCTTGTGCTAACTTATTAAATGTCAGATACAAATTATAGGAAATAGAAAAAAAAAAAGATCTCAAAAAAGATCTCAAATAGAGATTGAGCAAGTAATGCTTGATTTGATTTTCTTTCTTATGACTCTTTATTTTGTCCAAATGTCATTTCGATTCTTTCATTACTATTTGAATTCATAAAAAGCGGATCCGCATGTATCCATTCAATAGTTGATTAATGGGTGTGACATAAATTAAGTTTCTTGGTCATGTTCCACATATGATATGATATGATATATATATATACTAGTTATTACCTGTGTCTGAAGACACAGAATAATAAAAAATGGTAAACAATAAACATATTTGTATTCATATTCAAAATCAAATCACAAATATAAAGGAGAGATAAATGAATTTAAGCATCGGTTTGTAGTGGGGGTGAGAGGTGGTGGTGGTAGGAGACGGTGACGGTTGTGGTGGGTGGCAATGACCGTGGTGGCGGTGGCGGTGGCAATGGCGACGACGGTGGAGGTGGTGGCGGCTGTGGTGGTGGCGATGGTGGTGGTGGTGGTGGCGATGACGACGACAGTGGTGGTGGCGGCGATGGTGGTGGTGGTGGTGGCAGTGGTGGTGGTATTAACGGCGGCGGTGGTGGTGGCGATCGCGACAACGACGGTGGCGACGACGGAGGTGGCGGCGACGATAGTGGCGACGGTGGTGGTGGTGGTGGTGGCGGCGGTGGTGGTAGAGGTAGTGGTGGGGGTAAAGGTAGTGGTGGTAAAGGTAGTGGTGGGGCGGTTTCAAACACTATTTTTTTTTTAAAAGTATTTATGAGAAATAATTTCTAGAAGTACTTTTAAAAAGTAACTCCAAACACACCTTTAGGGGCCTATTTTTTCTATTAAATTTAGGGTGTTAATATTAGCCGTTAGATTAGCTTTAAAGTAAAATTTAAAACGATCTCAACCGCGAAAAGCAAAAGTCATTTTGTTTATCTTTTGAGATTTGAATTGTAAGCTACTTTATTATATAGATATAGTTATTGTCTGTGCCTGAAGGCACAGACTAATAAAAAATTGTAAATAATAAACATATTTGTATTTATATCCAAAATCAAATCACAAACATAGAAGAGAGATAAATGAATTTAAGTATCGGTTGTAGTGGAGGTGAGAGGTGGTGGTGGTAGGAGACGGTAATGGTTGTGGTGGGTGACAATGACCGTGGTGGCAGCGGTGGTGGTGGCGATGGGAGCGACGGCGACGACGACGACGGTGGTGGTGGCGACAGCGGCGATGGTGGTGGCGGCGATGGCGGCGATGGCGGCGACAGCGACAGTGGTGGTGGTGGTGACGGCGATGGTGGTGGTGGCGGCGGCGACGGTAGTGGTGGTGGTGGTGGCGGGGGTAGTGGTGGTGGTGGTGGTAGAGGTAGTGGTGGGGCGGTTTCAAACACAATTTTTTTTTTAAAGTACTTATGAAAAATAATTTCTAAAAGTACTATTAAAAAATCACTCCAAACACACCCTTAGATACCTATTTTTCCTATTAAATATATGGTGTTAATATTCGCCGTTAGATTAACTTTAAAGTAAAATTTAAAGCGATCTCAACCGCGAATAGCAAAAGTCATTTTGTTTATCTTTTGAGATTTGAATTGTAAGCTACTTTATTATATAGATATATATATATATATATATATATATATATATATATATATATATATATAGAGAGAGAGAGAGAGAGAGAGAGAGAGAGAGAGAGCTCTAAGAGATTAGGTAATGAAATTATGTTGACATTCAATATAATTTGCTAAAATTCATTTCAATGGAGTTTTTGATTCCAACCCAATACTGATTTTCAAATCAAACTTTCAATTTCTAACAAATCAAAAATGTTGATAGAATTCATCTGATATCCAAATGGATTTTAGGGTAGAGATTTAAACTCAATTTGAGTCTGAACGAAATCCAATTACAAGCCTAGTTAGAACTAGGGCTGTTAATCGAGTCGAATTTTATGAACTTAAACTCGAGTCTGTCAAGCTCGTTTTTCTAAACGAACGTAAAAAATTGTTCGAGTTCGACTTGTTTAGAAAATGAGCCGAACCCGAGTTAAACCCGAACAGAACCCGGGTAGTTAGACTATTTTTGCGAGCTCAAGCCGAGCTTTTTTAGGCTCATTTTTTGAGACAAGTCTAAAAAATTATTCAAACTCGATTCGTTTAAAATACCAATCAAGTTAGAGTCGAGTCTTACCCAACTGAACCCTCAATTAACATCCCTAGTTGGAACAACTTTTCTTTACTCAGAAAACACTGCCCCAAGCCCCAATCCATCTCCAAATCCAGTTAATCTAGATTAGGACAGGCAAAGTTAAAACCTTACGGTTGTTTGACAGTTAGACCAATTTAATGAGAATCTGATTGAGCATATCTATGAAGCAAACTTGATTCTTTTTAACATTCCTAAGTCAAACATTCCCAGGTCATCTTATGTCTATATAAACCAGAAGAAGAAATTTGAAGCAGATATCCTTTTATTAAATCTATAAATACGATGATATAGCACTTGGTACTTGGTAGGTAGGGTCATGTCAAAAATACGCAGAAACTTTTTAAAAGTCTCTGGAAAATTTGATGATAAATTTGGCAAAATGAAAAAGAATTTGATTCTCCATACGTTTTTTTTTTTTTTTTTGTTGGTTCAACGATCGGAGACGTCTGAATCAACTTACGTGTACCTCGACTAATTCTCTTCCCGATCCAGTCAAAGACAGACAATCCACAACTTTTGCGATATTTACCAAACCTATTGTAGGTCAAACTTTCCCCACAAAACTTATTCCACCAGTTAATAACAATCCCATGGTCCAAACAGCAGCTCAAAATGACCCAAAGAAAAGAGAAGATAGTAATAATGACGTGGCATTAACTGAAGAAATGCCAAATGTCAATATCTTATTGGCTACTTTTGAAAGTCAAATCTTTCGTTTGGGGGAGGTTAGGGTTCCTAGGCACGACCCCACCGGATTCTCAACGGCACGTCGATTTGCTGTCCAACAGAAAACGTGTGGGTCAGTGTGTCAAATTCACCACAGCTCACAGACCCGATAGATCAGCCGTTTTTCAACTTTCTACCAAAATCAACGGTGCTAAACGTGTCGGTGATATAACAACGATGACCAACCTGTGCAGCACAGGTAATTCGAAGAAAGTTCATGAAAAAGAAGAGGACAAAAATCTGCTGCAACACCAGCTGCTATAAAATTATTGCACAACAACCAGTACATGCCACGTAGGCAATTAAATTCTAGGAGAATTTTATTTTATTGCCGTAATCTCATTATAAATTTATAATTTTAAGAAATTATTTATAATTTTTATAATAATTTATGATCGATCTTAAAAATTAAATATATGATCACAAAAATTATAAATTTCTTTATATAAAAATCTAAAATTTTATATAAAAATTCTTAAAAATTATAAAATCTAATGAATAGGACCAAGGCAAAAAACAGAATGATGGACAGAGTAAACGATTTGACTTGCTACCTAATATTCGTGACGTGTCAATCATAGATCGAAGCCGTACGACAAGTTTTTACAGCTGACTATCACCACAAAAAAACCCAAAATATAAGAAGAAACGCAAAAATAAAGGAAAAATATATAAATGCTTCAGCTCTATGTTTTGTTCTGTAGAAATTGGAGAACTTCTGCAACTCTCTTCTCATTCTCTGTTTTGGGTTCTGTTTTCCCTGTAGCTGAAGAGAGAGAGAGAGAGAGAGAGAGAGAGACATACATAGAGAGAGGCACTAATATAGGTGTTTGGAGAGAGAAATATACAGAGAGACAAGGCATGGGTTGTTTTCCTTGCTCTGGAGATCCATCAATCAAAAAACCAGAAAAGAAGAGGAACGACAACAACAATAACAACAACACGACTCACAATAAAAGAGATGATCAAATACAACCCACCACAGGTATGAACTTGAGAAATCTTTTGATCTTTAGATATTTCACAAATTGTCAAGTGCATTCGATCGATGTCATATGGTTATAAAAATAAATTGGGTTTTTCGAGATTAATTTTTTTGTATATTCTTGAATGTGGGTTTGTGGTTAACTGATCAGATTTTATTTTGGTGGATGACCTTGTTTGTTACACATGCAAATTTGAAATGGCACTTGTTTCGAAATTCAGCTTTTTGATTGGATGCTCCTATTTTTGTTGTCTTCTTCTTCTTCTTTTTTTTTTTTTGGGAGTTTCAAAGGATTTCTTCCTAGATGTATTTAAAATTCTATTTTTATGGTGGTATTTTAATTTTGATATCAAAATTTTCGTCATATGGGTCCCCCAAATTTCTTCCCTCATCTTTGGTTCAGTATCAAGGAAAAATTTATCTTTGATGTGGACTGTGAAGTGGACGATTAAGGAGACGCTAAATGTTGGTGTGTGTGTGTGTGTGTTCGTGTAGGTCCATGTTTTCTATGGATGTGCTATAAGATGGTTTTTGAAGCAAGGTGTTTTTCTAAGAAGTGTTTAGTCTGTTATCAGTTCCAGGAGTTATTCTGTTCTTCTTTAAGGATGGTTTGGATGGTGGTGAATGATGCTATGCTGCAGCCATAGTATTTTGGGAAAATTTAGCTAAAAATCATTTTCTTATGTGCTTTGGTAATTTATTTTTCTTATTCCCAAGGTTCTTTGTTTGCTTTAAGATTTCAATAATTGTGGATTCTTCATACCCCTTTTTGTTAGGATCATATTGGAATCGATCTTTTGGCTTTTTGTGACCATGTGCCTTTCTTGTCTTTTTCTCTGTTCTTCAGATGGGCCTGGTCCTCACTCACCCTCATGTTTTTTGGTGTTTTTTGTATAACTGACTTAGATACACTGAAAGTCAGCCCACATAAAGGTTTGAAGGAATCAAAGAATGTTAATCAATCTTTGGCTGCCAAAGAGGTTGATGTGAATAAGAAGTCCTCCACGGATGGAGAACCTGAAGGCGTCAATGCGCGGAAATTTAAATTTGCTGAATTGGTGACTGCAACTGAGAATTTCAAGTCAGATTATTTTTTGGGTGAGGGAGGCTTCGGGAAAGTTTATAAAGGAAAATTGGAGGATACTGGTCAGGTTGGTCGAGTTCGTCTGATACTAATCATATTTGAATAAATTTTTGAAATTGCAAGTAGCCAGAGTTATTTTCGTTTGATCGGTCCTCTTTCTAGTTGAGTCGGTGAGCTTTAAGTCTTTGTGCTAAACTGGTGAGAGACCTGATATTGCTTCATTTTTGTGCAGATTGTGGCTATCAAGCAACTTGACCAGAATGGATGCCAAGGAATTAGGGAATTCGTTGTTGAAGTGGTAACATTAAGTATGGCTGACCACGATAATCTTGTTAAATTAATTGGTTATTGTGCTGATGGAGATCAGCGGCTATTGGTATACGAATACATGCGATTGGGTTCTTTGGAAGACCATCTGCATGGTATGTTATGTTCTTAATGCTTGATCTCATTTTGCTATTTTCCTTCCTTCCACCATCATCATGTTAAGTGTTTACCATGCGTGCAATCTTTTGGCAAATCATAAGGTGAAAGCTTTTTTGTGTGCGTGAGTGTGTGTTTGTCAAAGGGGTGCCTATATGACGTTGTTTCTTTCTTTTCCTCCTCCCTGATTTTGGTTTTCTTTTCATTGAATAGACCTTCGACCTAATATGAAGAGACTTGACTGGAATACCAGAATGCAGATAGCAGCTGGTGCTGCACAGGGCTTAGAGTATTTGCATGACAAGATGAAACCCCCAGTAATATATCGCGATTTGAAATGCTCTAACATTTTACTGGGGGAGGGGTATCATCCCAAGCTATCTGATTTTGGCTTAGCCAAAGTTGGTCCATCTGGGGAGCAGACCCATGTTTCCACCAGGGTGATGGGCACTTATGGGTATTGTGCACCTGACTATGCAATGACTGGCCAGTTGACATTCAAATCAGATATCTACAGCTTTGGGGTTGTTCTTCTGGAGATCATCACCGGTAGGAAAGCAATTGATAATATGAGATCTGCTGCTGAGCAAAATCTGGTTGCATGGGTAAGATTTCTGGTTTCATAATCTCTCCCACTAGTATTTTTCTTGGTTGAATGATGCATAAGACACTGTCTTTGATAGTCTTTAAAAAGGTATGCTGATCAATTTGTCACATGTGAATAAACATGATATCAGCGTCAAAATGGGCATGGTCTCTACTCTCTTGTAACACTTGCCTTTTTTTTTTTTTTGGGAGGGGGAGGAGGGAGAGGGGGAAGGGGGTTTGAACCCTTGACCTCAAGAAGGCAAAGCCTTCACAAGGTAAGGAGTATCATTGGACCAAAGGCCCATTGGTTTGCAACACTTGCCTAAACTGCATAGTAGATGGAATTATATGTCCAGTTGCCAGGATAGGATGAGGCGTCTGTTACCAGTCAATAAAAAGTTTCTTCCTTGAAAGGATTGATGTTCACCCATTGCAATCACCTTTTGTTTTTTGGCTCTACTAATTGAACTGACTCGTTGGATTGGAGAATGGGGCCACATAAAGTATCCAATGTTTTGCACCATTATATTATATTTTAGGTGTTAACATCAGCTTATGCCTTTTGCTTTTCTTTATTTTTATTATTTTTTTTTATTTTCTTTTTTGGGTACTTATATCCCACACCTGTTCTTTGAAAAGCGTGCATAGGCATGCCTTAGCATTAGATGAGCCAAGGCGCATCTAAAGTGCCTCAATGAGCCTGAGGTTAGGCGACTTCGCTGAGAGGCAGTTGAGGCGGACAAGACACATTCCTCGAGCTTAAGTGCATGCATGAGGCGTGGGCTTTTTTCCTCTCTTCAATGATGTATTTTGGGATATTGGATCTATTGAATTTTATTGAAATTCTTGACGTGCACAGCTCCAGATTAGAGCTACAGTCGTAAATAGCTAATTCTGACTTTTATTCTTTGCCATTTTTATTTTTAGTTTGTTACAGTGTTACTGTGTAATTGTGTATCACTGTGATTGATTAGATCCTTAAACTTAATTGCTTAGTCTTTTAGTTATGGATTTCATTAGAAATTGGAATTGTATCCTTGAGTTGCTTAGTTCTAGATTGCCGACCAGAAGCATTTAAAAAATCTGGAATAGACCTTGGATGCTACATGATTTTTGTAATGCTTATTTTACATTTTTTAAATATCCTTAGTTTTTTTTTTTTGGTGGCTTTTAATTCTTATGAGTTACGCCTCTGGCCCATGTTACGAAAGTTTGCCAATACTAAATCCGTGCCTCGGCCCTACAAGACCTTAGCATCTTGGTTCGTGTTGCACCTTAAACTGTCTCGCACGAATAACAGCTTAGCAATTGGGCCAGAGCCCTCTATAAGGTTTTTTTTTTTTTAATTTTAAAATGGTACATGTTACTTGAGCTTTTTTCATGATAACCGCCCATTCTCCATTTTTGCATCTTGATATAAAGGTTTTGGTATGGAAAAACTTGGTATTTTAAGATTGAGTAGCTCTGGCAGGGGAATGGGGTTGTATTCAGGCAAGAAATAGCAGTTTTATTGATCTTGAACCACTTGAAGGAGATGGACCACCAGTTTTCAGTGGGAAAATCAGCAGGTTATTATCATAAACTCTACTTGCGTCTGATAAAGTACTAGGATTTTTTTATGGCAAATACCACTTTTTGACTTTCAAAGCTTCAACTCTCTAATATTAACAAGTTTAGTCGACTTTTGAAAATTTTGTTATACAACTTCAGTTTGACATCACTTTGACTCTCCTTGAATGCCCTAACTCTGAACACTCACTCTATATACATCTGGAACATTGGCCATGCAGCTTTGAAAATTGGAAAAACGCAATCCTCGTGGCTCGTATATGCCTTGATAATCAAATATAAAGGCTGCCGATATTCATCTAAGTAATGAGAGAAAGAAGATATAATTCCTCGATTGTTTTTGGAGTCTAAAAATATGAGATTGACCCCTGATGGAAACTCATCTGTATGCATGTGAATTGTCTAAATAAAACACCATATGTAAAGCAATCAATTTAGAGAATACTTTGCTAAAACTTCGGTAGATATGCTAGATGATGGGAGAGTTTTCTTTAAAAAGCAAGATTCTTGTTGTGGATTCCCCCTAGAGACACTTAAATTTTCCAATGTGGATCAATTGCCATCATAGCTGACTTTAAAATCATGCCTGCATTTGCAAACTGATACTTAATCTTATATCTTTGGGGGTATCTTTCAGATTTGTGAAATCTCATTCCTTATCTTTGCACGGTAAGAAATACTAATTGAAGCTGCTGCTAATTTGCATATACTAACTCTGTAAAATTCTTCTCCTGAATACTAATCCCAGTTGGCATTCTTTGGCATCCTATTTCAGACAATAGTAAATTTTGTCAATTCTAGCATATTTATTCTCTTGTGGTTTTGCAACAAATTTTTTGATTGATGTTTCTTCCTAACTATAATATATTGGAAAATGTTTGAGATTATGAGCAATAAACTCTGAATAACAGGAGTAACTTTCATGTTGGTTTTAATAACAGGAGTAACTTTCATGTTGGTTTTGGTTTCAGAGCTCAGCTTAAAATCATTGTTGTTTGTATAATGATTGTCCGTTAGGTGATTGTTCTTTTGTTTTTGTTATTGTTATGTCACTATTACCTTATAAGAAATGATTAGAATATATTGGTTTTTACAAAACAAATATGTTTGAAACTTGATGATTGGGAACCTTTATAATGGAAATTGCTTTACTTGATGAATTACTAATTGAGATCTCTGCAGAGTAGAAAAAGAAATAACACGTGCCTAGTGTGGCGTGCTCTATGGGCTTATATATGCATATCCATTGTTTGCAGGCACGACCATTGTTCAAAGACCGAAGGAAATTCCACCAGATGGCTGACCCAGTGCTTGAAGGTCAATATCCTGTGAGAGGCTTGTACCAAGCTCTTGCAATTGCTGCAATGTGTGTCCAGGAGCAACCTAACATGCGGCCCCTCGTAGCTGATGTTGTTACGGCTTTAAATTACCTCGCCACCCATAGCTATGATCCCCAAACCAATCCTGTCCATAGTTCCCGAAGGGGCCCATCTTCTCATAGACCTAAAAGGGGTGATGAGCAGAAATCCATGGCTGGTGATGGGCAGGAAAGAACCAAGTTGGAGGACTAAAATAAGTTGTCAGCACCCTCTGCTATGCCCATAAACATCGTGCCTGCTTATCAGATTTTGTGTCACACATGGTAACAGGTGCTCCATCAACCCATTCTCTCTACGTTCAATATAGTACAGGAAAATTCTGCTTTTTTGTTCCCCATCTTTCGGTGTAAATGTGAGCTTTGGTCCATAATGTTAGATGCTTCTGCATAGGAACAAATATCCCCTTATATTAGTTTAGTCCTCAATAAATACACACATTCTCTTTTGCATGATCTTTCACTTTGGCTTAATTTCAACAATAGGGATGGCCCCGATGAACTTGCCTTTTAAGAAATAATTGCTTGTGCTATTGATTAAGCGGGATTGTGTGAGGCTTTGACTCAGTGATATGTGGAGGATCACAGAGCCCCTTATATGACCGGTGGCACTTTCCCACCTGTCACCAACGAAACTCCATATTGGTGATACAAGGAGAATACTGAAAGAATACTTTGGGTTGGAAGCCTGCTATAGGTATATGAGTTGATGCAGGGGGTTAGACAGAAGTTCCTGTATACAACTTTCCGGAAGTTCCTGTATACTGATAATTGAATGGGTACTCAGAACCAGTTCTAGCAACTATTGCAGCTTTGTGTTTGCTTGCTTTCAATATGTCAGGGGTGATTGTTTTTCGCCTTTGGTTCCTCTGTAAAATCAGCCAACTATGTTGGTGGTGAAAGCTTTTTTCATCGTTTTCTCCTCCTGTCAAGCAGGTGTGTTTGACCAGTTGATTTTTTCTTAGGATGCAGATGAATCGAGTAGAGAGCTAAGCAGTGATCAATCCATGTTTGTTTTGAACTTTTACAGGTTTCCATTGAAACTCGAGTGTAGTTTTTCTCTCTTTCCCATCAATCGTAAGCAAGTCTTCAATCAAGTTAATCGTGGGTGAGCTTGAGCATTTGATTTTTGTTTTAATGGTTTGAAGATGATCACCTGCTTGTGGAGCAGACTTTGAGAAAGGACCTGATAGTTTGGTTAAGCATTGCTACAAAAATACCGTAAAATAGGTTAATATGAAAGTGGAGTGACATTGGCTAAATACGAGATTTCACTTCATCGGCCAATCACAGTGGTAGGAAGTTTAAGAGAGAAAAAGATCGAACTTCAATTAATGGTCTCAAGAGGGTTGCTGACACCTACGTCATAATAGAACAACTTTAACGAATTAGAATTTATCGACTTTCAAAACGGTTGACTTTGAGATCGAGAATGGAAGAATGACAACAGTCCATCAGACTCGGCCTCTGATTGAAAATGCAACTCGGACCCTATTGTTTCATAGAGAAAGACCAGAACAAATCCCACATTCTAACTTCAGCATCAAGGACAGTAGTGAGGTTGATTACAAAAACAAGTTGTGATAAAAAGGATCAATGTTACATTTTCTTGTGTCACACTGTCACATTCACAAATTAAAAAAAAAAAAAAAACCACCAAAATTGCAGCCGTTTAATCAGTGAATTCAGCGTTGGTTCGCAGGTTGCTTCTCCGGGTTTCTGACACCATAACGCGAAAAATTGATGAATCTTCTGATCTCAGTTTCCACCAACAACCACGGCTTTGATTTTATTCCCACATGCCACAAAAAAACATGGGGAAGAAAACAGTTCTATGAATGAAAAAAAGAAAAAGAAAAAGAAAAAATCTTCAGCTGTTCTTCTACAATCCACTAATTTCACCTTCTCGGCAATTTCCCACCCATATATACAGAGTTGAGTTCTGGCGTGACGGCAAAACTCTACAACAATCCCTCCTTGGTGACTACAATGGAAATGTATAATCACAAGTCAGTACTATTATTGTCTAATAACACAAAAAAGGGTAGTGAAGTTGACTAAGAAACATAAAAACTGTCAATACCAGTATATAGCATTATCTATAAATACTTTTTATAGATAATGACATTGGCTAATTGTTCTTGAAACATTGTTTTTCAAACATAGGGGCTAATAGCAGTATATAGCATTATCTATAAACACTTTTTAAGTTTGTGCATCCTCAAGTATAAAAGAAAGATAAAGGAATGTTTTCAATACCTTCTGCCAGCGGAGACCATCTGGCCTTTTCAAGACAACAATGGAATTGATCTTTTCAGGTGAGTCTGATTTCCACCGACAATAAGGGTATCGGTCTCTATGGAGAGAGTAAACCCCGAATACCTGCTTCCTACCTTGATCATATTTAGATGAGGTCATGTAGAAAATGAAGGGCTTCTGACATGGTTGTCTGCTCACAGGTCTAGTGTTGAATGCATATGCTGTGTAATCTGCTCTTCTGTACCAATTAAGAAAGGTTCTTGTGGGCATCTCTAGCTCTCTGGGAGAGATCACTCCCCTTATGATTTGGACAACATAGCCCCAAGAAACAGAAATGGACCAGTTCCTCTTCTTGTCGTAACAGATGGATTGCTGAATTATACTAGCTGAGTCGAGCTTGATGGATTCAAATAGGCGTCGGAGGCCTTGAACTCTGGTCATGCCTTGGAATATCGGATCCACCACATCAAGATGATGGAGTGACACCAGTGGAAATACAGGATGGGCTCCCAGAAGGCCTAAGAGGTTCCCATACACATCATACTGCAAAAATCACAAGACATGACAAATTATCAATTTTGTGATGACCCAGATTTCATTTCGCACGTTAAAATGCGTGTGAAGTGGTAAATGAGTGTGAAGTGGTATATAAATGTGAGTTTGTACCTTCGTTTTACAATACAGACAATATCGCACAATACGAGTATGAAGCGTTTTCAAGGCCACACAATTTGTGCATCCCTTAGTCCACCCCAGTCTGGCAGACCAGTGGGGTGAGGGGAATCATCCCCAAAGGTCACATCATCGGGCTAGATAGATAGGTCCGAAACAACTTTTTGGACTTACAAGGAGATAAATAATGGTCATTCATATCCCACATCACCCGGTAAAGTGTGTATTTAGTATATAAGCAAGTGTGAAACTTTATTGTATTAACACGTTTTAAAATTGTGCCTAAATAAATAAAAAATGGATAATCTTGTACAACATGGGTCCAAGAAGGTACAAATTTCATGGTTTTCGACAGACCCACTTTGACATATTAACAAACAGGTTTGCTCCAATTCAAAAAACTCAAAACAGTTTGATCATTGACTAGTCTTGGTTTGCATATACTTCTAGTCTTACCTGATGAAAACCAGGTTCTTTGGTAAGTGGAACCCCCAGCTCCGCCATGCAAGCATGCATTCTATCATCACTTCCATACAATCCTGGATACCTTTGAATGCACCGATCCTGCATCTTCTCCAACTCCTTCGCCAATGGATAGCTAATTGCAAACCCACCACCACCATAAGCCATCGAATATGAAAAAAGTATATTCTGAATATGACTCTCTGAAGAACTCCCAATGTAATAGAACTGGTTATGATCATACTTAGAGAGCACTCTCACCACATTTTCCACTATAAAAACTGTATCATCATCACCCATCACAAACCACCTCACATCCTTCAATCCAAGCCTCAAAGTCTCTGAGACCACCCTCGAAATCCTCAACGCCGATCTCTTACCCTGCCGATTCGTGTACTTGAACTTGGAGGTGTCGCCGGAGATTCTAATCTCCGGCAACCCTTCATTTCTTTTGGTACTCACTCTTTTATCCAACCACACTACTCCTCTGGTCTTCCCGGGCCTCCACCATAGCTTTATGTACTCTTTTCTTTTCTCCCACAGATTCGATGACGCAGCGATGCCAAAAACAATGTGTTTAAGATCAGTATCAAATCGTAGGGACTTCTGAGGAATAATGTGTATTGAAGTTTTTTGTTGATCAGTGGGTGTGATTGAAGTGTTCTTGAGAGGAGGGCTGGTTTCTAGATTTTCTTTGGTGGAGATGTCTGATGAGGAGGGTAAGGAACAGTTGGGGCCATCAGTGTTGAGCAAGAATTTGGAAGAGTAGAGGACATAGAGGACTAAAATGGTGATGAACATCCAAGAAACACAGTTTCTGAGGCTGGTGAGGCCGATTTGCAGGCGATGGTGAGTAGAGCTCATTTGGTTCGAATCAATCAGTTTGTTTTCATAATCTGGTGAAAGTGACATGTTTTGGGTTACCCTGGTTTCAGCTCAAACTGCAGAGGAAGAAGTGAGTGATGGAGAGGAAGCTTGGACCGAGAGATGTTCGGATCTTGAACAGAGAGAGAGATAGAGAGAGAGTTGAAGTTGGTTATGAAATGAGCGGGTATAATGGCGGTACAGCTCTACAAAGAACATGCATGGATGTAGGACTGATTTAACTATGTGCACTAATAAGTGTCACTTGTTGGATTGGGGGGGCACTTCGATAATTATAAAATGTCCCGAGTTTGAAGTATAGTAATGATATTTGGAAGGGGTTGAAGTGTTTGAAGGTCTAAGTTTAAATGCATCACTTAAAATAATCAAAGAAAAATTTCAGGCACACTCTTTCTAATTTATCATATTTTTAAGAACACTATCTTTATTATTAAAAACATCACTGACATCTTTTGCCATTAAACCACCATGTATAATAAAAATTAATTATTTTAAAATACAAAAATTACTCCTACATAAACTCAAAATAATCTTCAACATAAAATTCGAGCGATTAAAATTCATTTTTTTTCATATTAAAATTCGAGTTGACTAATTTTTTTTTTCTACATATTAAAATTTGAGTCTATTAAAATTTGATTCGAGCTGGTTAAATTTTATTTTTTTACGTATTAAAATTTGAGCATATTAAAAGTCTTTTAAGTATTAAAATTCGAGCCAATTTGAGCTCTACTTGAACTGTTAGCCTCGATTAAAATTCTCTTCAAATCGATTAAAATTTATATTTTATTTATTAAAAATCGATTAAAGTTGATTAAATTTTTTTTTTACGTATTAAAATTTGGGTCAATTAAAATTTATATTTTTTTATGTATCAAAAATCGGATCGATTAAAATTTAATATGAGTTGATTAAAATTTAATTTAAGTTTTGAATAGAATTTTAATCGGTTCAAATTTTAAAAAAAATATAATTTTTAATCGATTTAAATTTTAATTAACTCGAATCAAATTTTAATCAGCTCGAATTTTAATACATACAAAAATTTTAAAAATAGAGGGAGTTTCATTATAGATATGCCTATCTGGAGGGGGTATGGATGGAGTTTTTTCTAAAATATATCATGGAGCAATTTAGTAAAATTGTATTATAATTAACACATTTAATCTGACAGGGTATCTTTGAAGATTCAGAAAATATAGGGGGTATCCTTGAAGATATAGTAAACTAGAAGGGATGTGACTGCAATTTTTCTAATAATAAAAAAAATTTAGGTATGGTATCAACATAATAACGTCTGAATATGCCTGGTGGCATGTGGAGGCCTTTTGTTGGTACATTTTAATATTAATATATAATTTATTGTATTAATATGAATTCATTTATTTATATGGATATATTATACATATGGATGTATTGATACATATATCATACTTATTCTTATGCATGAATTATATTTATGAAATAAATGTATAATGCACATATATGAACATGAACATGAATTTGATGCATATATGTATCTCTTATTCAGTTTTATACATGAACCATATTTATTAGATGCATATATAAACTATGTTCATGAACTTTACCGCTGTACATTCATGTATGACTTATATGCATAAATTGATTATTATTACATATATGTATAGTTACATACATTTATTTTGTGTATACATGAACTCTAGATACTTATAAGAGCCTATAAACAGAGCCTCTAACTTGTGCATTTGAATATATATATGGAACATCATCCAACACATTGCAACACTTCGTAACATACTACACACACTTGAGAGTATACACAAATATGTTTCTATGGTGGAACTTTGGACTTAACCACTTGTGCAGAGTTAGTGTTATTCGACGAAACAGTTGGACTATTGTATCCTAGAGGAGACAAGTCAAATGAAAAGGTATGCGGCATTAGATTTGGGTTTTGCCATACGCAAAAAACTTGAATCTCTTTAAAGAGAGCGAGATACCCGCGCTTTAAGTTTTATTATTTCGTACTTTACTTCTCAATTTATGTAATTACACCAACACCCTTTATAATCAAACCCCACCCACTTATATTTTTATTTAAAAATTTCTTTTAAACTTTTTACTATAACGTCGTCCCATTCGAATCTTGATCAATTTTTACATGGAAACCCACAAATGAAAAAAATAAATAATCACCGGATCATAGTCAGATTTCAACTTTCACCAAACACTACGAAAGTTCATCTAGGTCCGAATTAATATCTGCTGCTCCCTTTATAGCCATTTTTTCCTGTACAAAAATTTGGTGCATCCATTTACCTTTTAGAGCTCCTGATTATGTGCTCCAAAATTGCGGCTTTAGATTTTGCAAATTTGTGTTGTTGTTGCTGTAGGTCCATCTCACTTGGGCTGGATTCACACCCAATACATAATTGGCCAATCTTTTGAAGTTGACAATATCTCAATAAGGCCTTCCAATTGTCTAGGGTAAAACGGTTTTATGTCGAGTGGATCGATTTCGTATCAAAAAACATTTCATTCACATCTCATTTGCTTTTATAAATGAGAGTAATTATCACACCCTTGCATGTCTCGCTTATTAGATGTGTTACCCGACTAAATAAGAGAATCGGTTTGAGTATTTCAAGTTTACATAAAAAATCCTCAACTGGCCACCCATTACACATGCTTGACCTATTTATTATAACAATAAATAATGTCTGAGTAAAAAAATAAAGACAAAAAATAAATATTAAATTACTACCAAAATCGAATGAGTTTGAGAGATGGGAGACATGAGATGAGGCAGAGGCTGAGACCTATTTTTTTTTTTTTTGGAATTTATAGTGCCACTATTAAATGATTAAACGGGTTGAAACGAGTTTAGGGTTGAAACGTGAAACCAATTCGTTTATTTCACGGATCTGCTGAGTTAACTTGTTCATCACTTGAACCCGTTAAGATTACACTCAATCATATTAAATCCGTGTCAGATCCGTGTCAATTTCACGGGCGTATCTAAGATTACCAGGCCTAATCTCAAGGCAATCTAGACAGAGTTTCACTTGGATGTTGTAGGTTCATGTTGGAGATATATTGAGTAAAACTTCTTCACTGCATTGTGGGTAGCTTGTCACACGAAGTGGTTTAGTTTTGGGTGTGAATCTAGTCCACATGGGTTGAACCGATACCCGATAACGATGTTGGATTGCAAAATATAGTGTGCCCAAAACATGTATCATGTTCAATCTGGATGGGTTCACCTCACCAAGGGTGTCAAACCTCAAGCAAGGTTGGGACTCAAAAATTATCGTTTAGAGACAATCGTTTATGGCTTATCTCTGTTTGATAGGTATGGATCAGTAGGGTACACAGTGGTGGTGGAGTCTGATTCAGCAGTGTTCGTGGATATGACTTTGGGGAAAATAGTTGCACTAAAGGGGTAAGGTTCATGTCCCCCTCAATAGGTGTAATACTATTTCTTCTAAATAAATTATTCTCGTATTAGCAAGGTTTTATTAAAAAAAAAAAAAAACTATTTATCCAAGTGTTGTGTATATCATGCAAAGATTGATGGAGATGGAGAACTTATTGGGAATAGGATCTAGAGGATGCCTATTTGGAATTATATGGGTGATCTCTCAACATCTTGTGGGATCTACGAGACCCAAATGAGACAACTCATGGTTGAACTTATCAAAGAAGTTGGTGTTTGAAATGCAAGTTCCAAACCATGAAAGGTAACAAGGACCACCGTCCCCATCTTAGTTTTGTTCCTTTTTAATGTAAATTCCAAATTCCTTTCCCTGCTAAACAGAGCTCCTTCTAAAGAGCAAAGAAGATTGGCCCAATTCTTGAGATATGTATGACCTATATATTTGTGTCTCATTCGTTTAATATCTTTTTCATTTTCTACTACCAAAAAATAAAATATTTATAGATAACAAAATATGGTCCCATTCAGGGTATCAAAATATAACACGACATGAACACGACACAAAATTAGATGGTTTGAGCCTTCTTTAAGCGACTTGTTGCGTAAATGAGTGGATCCAACATGACAAGATTAATAAATGAATCGAGTATGAGTGAAATCAATCAAAAAAAATACACGACGTGACTCATTTATATACTGACGATACATGATTTATAAACGACACGAACACGATATGACATGACTTGTTAGACACGAAACAATAAATGAATTGGACATGGGTAAAGTGTATTTTGATACAAACTTGTTAAGATCCGACACGAACTCATCTTACCTGACATGATTGACAGACACAATCCTATTGGATACAATAATAACCCAATGATTGGGTCTGGACCACAAAGTCTTCACCGAATGTTGGGCTAACCTCCCTTGAGTTTGTCCTCCCTTAGACTAACTTTTGTAGGTCATTTTAAACGGAAAATTGTAAGTAGATACCTTGTGAACTACTTATTTGTGAGAAAATACCTTGAAAAAAATATATTGTAGATAAGTACTATTAGGTAGAAATATATTATGTTTAGATACACAATGATAGTTTTTAAAATTTTTTCTTTACTGAAATACCATTTTTCCATAATTTATGGATTGTGTAGTTTGACAGTTCTTTTTTTCATGGGATTTGGTTTTATTAAATCAACTGTTTCCCTATTTTAGAATATCTTTATTTTTTTAATTTTAAACATATTTTTCTTCTCCATCAATGACGTCTGATTTAATAAAATCAACATTGATGTTTGTCTTCTTCAACAGATTCTTATACTTCAACATTGAGTGATCGTGTTCTACTTTGATGTCTGCAATTTTCTTCAACATCTTCTTCTATTTCAACTTTTCTACTTCAGTGTCTGGTACGCGTCTTCTATTTCAACGTCTGTGGTTTCCACTAACAGGTTATGCACTTCTTCTTTTTCAACTTCTAGGGCATGTTTGGTATGTGGGTTTGTGAGGGTTTTGGAACAAAGGTTGGAGAATAAACTTCCTTAAACCCATGTTTGACAACTATGCATTTAGCCCAGGGTTTGAAACCCAGTCCGGTCATGAAACCCAAGTTCATGGGTTTCATGAAACCTATGGGGGTGGGGGTTTCATATGTAAGTTAATGGGTTTAACATCCAAATAACATTTATACCCCCCATATATCCATACTCATGTTCGGATTAAATTGGTTAAGGGGCACAATAGTCATTTATATACAAATATATTATCATAATAATCATATATCCCTGCGCATACCAAACATGGGTATGGACAACATTAAATGTTGAATCTCATCTTTGGGTGTGGAAGGGTTTGAATAAGCCAATCCAAACCCATCACAAAAAACATATCAAACAGGCCCCTATTGTTTCTACCCACAAGTCGTGATTTTCTTTTACTTCAACGAGTTGTTAACACTATTTTTATTTTTAAAATGACTATAATATGACATACAATATTATCACAGTGCGAGAAGCAAAGCACTTCATTTGTGTACGCACTCAGACAATGTTCTGACATATTGTTTGTGACTGTGTTATAAGTAGATTTGTGTCCAAGTAAAATATAATTGATGTGGCACTATGTTGTCACACTGTGTGAAACATAACATTTTTGTGTACGTAATCAATCACTTAACGTTTTGTTTCAGTGTTGTCACAGTGTGACAATCAATGTATGGTTAAAACAATTAAATTTTTTGATGTCATATTTGTATTGTCACAGTGTGACAAACACAACATTTCGTATGTGCACTCAATTAGATAATTTTGTGACACATTGTTTGTCACACAGTGTGACAAGCAAATTTGTGTATTAGCCAACAACGTTGTCACACTGTTAAGGAAATTTTGAATTTCAATTTTTGAATATTGATGGAGAGGAATTTTGAATTTCAAAACTTTTACTAAATGTTCATCTTGATTTGGGGGAGGTGAATGCTATTTGTGAAGATAAAGTCAAAATTCCTTGATTTGGGTGGGTGGGTGGGTGGGTGGGGGGGGGGTGGGGGGTCAACCAAAAATGGGTAATGGTTCCTACTTTTCCGCCAGTTGGGTTTTTTGTTCCTTTATACAGAAGTGAAGTGTTTAGGAAAGGATATAAGAATTTTTTTACTACTATATGAACTTATATTCAAAACATTTTTTAGAGGGGACTTTTACACAAATAAGTGTCTTATAGTGTATCGGCCTTCAAAAAACCCAATTTTAAATTCTGATGACACTTAAAATGTGATTGGTTAAGCTTTAACATGATATCTTGAAGGAAGGGATACATGAAGGGCTCAAAAATTATTGCTAGTGATAGAAAAAATAATTCCTGTTAAATCATATTTGTAATCGACTAGTTTTGTGAAATCCATTATAAAATATCAATTTATGCTATGGTCATGATGCTATCAAGTTCAAGATCCGAAAGCGTTATTGAAGGGAGGAGATCAAGAGTTAAAGCAATATCATTCAACCTCCGTAAACACTTTCATGCTTAGGATAAGGTAATGATTCAAGCACCTAAGATGAACTCTTACTTATTTTAACTTAAGTTAATTTAAGATGAAAATGGAATTAGAAACAATTCGATTATGACTCCCATGTGATGTTAAAAGAAAATATTTTTAAACCAAATATGAGTTTTAAAAATATAGTTTAAATCACAATCGGACCATTTTTTAAGAAATACTCTTTAGTGCTAAAGAGGACAAATTTTTGCATGGTTTTATGCTTAAAAACCTGTAGGGACTGATCTATGCTCGCTAGCCTTCGTTAGAGCGGTCTTTTATGATTTAAGAAAGAAAATGAGAAAAGGACATGAAGACAGAATAGGACTTGCTCTATGAGTTCACTCGAGCGGTCGTTCTTAGTCGCTCGAGCGGTGCTCATGGTCACTCAAGAGATGCCTACTTTAGTTGTATTTGAAACGTGTTTTTCATTCCAGCGACAATCGTCTTATAACTGCCCTCCCACCGATCAAGCGGTTGTTTATGAATCTCAGTTTTCTTATTTACTAAGACTACCCTTATTTCGGACCTATAAATAGGGAAAACTTTTCTCAAATCTAGGTCAAACCTCTAATGAGATTTCTAAGAGATAAAATTATACTTCTACCTTGATAGCTTCTACCACAACCTAGATCCCTAAGGCCCTAAAGGCTACTACTAGAAATTCTACATAACTTCACAACTTGGAGAAAAAGATTTTGATAGTTTGATAAACCCATTAGTGTGTGCATACCGAGGATCGTTGGCCTGTCCATGATTACTCGAGGCCTGGACGAACTGTACTGTGGGGAGATCTAAGTGACGCTACACTAGACGTCAGATAAGGCTCTTGGCGGAAAGACAATAAGGAATGAGCATTTAACCATAGTATTGGTTGAGGTATAAATCTTGAGTACTTGTATGTTGATTTAGAGAGTAGTGAATTAGGCTTTGATGAATCTCAAGTGATTCCCAACGATTTTTTCTAAGAAGGTTTTCCCTTCAATAAATCACTTGCGTTATTTACTATTTATCGTATATATATGTGATTATTTGTACACACGCGCACTATGTATTTGTGGATTTGATTGCTTGAATATTCATCCATACATTGAGTTTGGGGATTGAGATCAATGTGAGATTGATTACGAGCGAATTAATTGAATACTAATTTAATCAATTGTCATGGTGAAAGGTGGTTATGGTGACTAAAAAGGTTCTCATATTAATTGCTAAATTTTTGTGGGAAGAGGTAATTGTGGTGGGTTAGGTTTTAATTGATAATCAAATAGGCTAAAATTGAAAAAACTTATTCACCCTCTCTAGGTATAGTGTCTTGAACTCCACGTGTACAATCGTGAGAAAAGATCAACATCAAATTCCCCTTCCGAGAACAGCAATTCCGATAATAGGATTTTATAACGAAGAAGAACAAAACGTAACACCTTAAACCATGACATAATTTTATTAGGGGTTGGAGAGCCTTAAATTGTGAAGCTAACATCTATAAAAAAAAATGATCTTATCGCACAAATGCGGTCATTTATATATTTTTATTTAATGATATTGATACATCTATATCTATTTATCTATATTACTAATAAAAGTACGTTAAGATGAAAAAATTTCGAATATCTATTTTACCCTTATAATGGATTGCAAATATCCACTTTATCTTTTTACAATTAAATATCTAAATTACCATCATTTATTTATGTATTTAAATTTCTAAATTATCTATAACATCTCTTTTAATTATCTATTCTCTATGTATAAATATCAATTTCTATAAAATTAAGATAACAAATTTTTGAATATTTATTTTACCTTTATAAAGAATTGCAAAGACTACTTTATCATTTCACAATTAAATATCTAAATTATCATCATATCCTTATATAACTATATTACCCTTAAAAAAATATGTATCATTATATTTTCAATAAAAATGTTCAAAAACTTCATCAATCAAATATTACTCATCTCATATGTAAAAATAACATTATGCCTATATATGTGTATTTTTTTTCATCAAAAAGTTTAACTCTTTCATTTCTAAGATAAAAAATAGTTGTATATATAGTTTTTTAAAATCAATTTATATTACATCAGTATAATTCTTCAGTCACAATAAATTTTCTAAGTTGTATTAAGATTTTAAGTAAAAATAGATATTGTAATGTATTTTAAGTAAAATTTGAATTTTTTAGAATTTTAATATTCTTGATAATACATATTATAAAGTAGTATATTAAATCTTATCCTAATTGACCTAATTATAGTAAGGTTCTAATATGATTAGTACATTGACAATTACCTTTATTTTATTCAAGAAATTATAAGTAGAATCCTAATTAAATAAATTTCAAAAAATTTAATTTATCAATCATCACTAAAAAATAATCTTGAACACAAAATTCTAATTTTTTTTTTATTTTTTTAATGATTAGAACAAAGAATTTTGGGAACATACAAAATTTTTATAATTTTATAATATAATATGAGTAATGAAAAATTAAGTTTTATTAATTTGAGATGATATTTAATTCAAATACACATATACATAATATGTTTTATTAATTTTTGAATTATTCACGTGCTGCACGTGTGATACATTACTAGTAAACCAAAAAATTATATATATTTCTACGTCTATCAATGCTTAATACCATAGAATCCAATGCCAATGAGCAAGTTTTTACTGAGTGACACATGATTACAATTTTTTTGATCATGATTACACATGATTACAATTCAACCCATACCTTATGTGACCAAAAAAGGTAAGGGGTTATAAAATCATGAACCAAAATAGACAGTCGGCACTTGGGATTGACCTCGGATCACTCAACTACAGGATCTCTCAAGATTGCTCAGGAGATAACTTTGAATAATCAATTTTTCAAATATTTATATAATAAAATATAATATAATTTAAATTTCAAAAAATAAACAAAATGACTTTCACTTTTTTGCGGTTGAGATCTCTTTAAATTACTTTAAAATTAATCTGACGGCTAATATTAATACCCCAAATTTAATAGGAAAAATAAGCTCATAAGAGTGTATTTGGAATAATTTTTTAAAAGTATTTCTAAGATTTATAATTTTTCATAAGTACTTTAAAAAAAAATAATATTTGGAACTACCCCACCACCACCATCAGCCCCACCGCCGTCACCCTACCACCACCATCACTACTAAACCACCACCACTACCACACCCGCCGCCCCACCACCACCATCACCACTACCATCATTAATTCCTATCGCCCCACCACTATCATCATCACCGCTACTGCCACCCTACAACTACCACCACCACTACCCCCACCACCGTTGTCACCCCACCACCACCTCTTTTATGTCAACCATCATCGCCGCCACCACCACCACCATCCCATCACCGTCTCCCACTACCACCACTGTCGCCCACCATCACTACCACCGCTCGTCCCAACAATAATTAGTGTTTAAATTTCTTTCTATCTCCTCTATTTTTGTAATTTGATTTTGGGTATAAATATAAATATGTTTATTATTGACCATTTTTTTTATTATTCTGCGCCTTCAGACACGGGAAATAACTAGTATATCGATAAATCACTATTACATTGGTTAATTAACTATTATAACTCTCCAATAATGCAGGAGAGAAAATAACACACAAAATAAAGCTCAATAGAACCCTTAAATAAAGGAACATAAAGACGTTAAGTGGACGCTTTGGCAAGGATTGCCTAACTCTTTATTGCCTTAAACGTTAGAAAAACAAAAATTGACACCTAGCTCATTTTCATGTCACCCTATACCAACCAAACCACTCCTCTACCCCTACCCTTACCCTTACCCTTACCCCTACCCCTACCCCTAAGCCGTAGGCCCTAGGCAATAATTGAACAAAAATAAATCGTCCTTGAGATTTTGAGAATAATGTCGATCTGTCTTGAGGAATTAACATTCACTTCAGTATTAAATTCTTTTAATATTTTCAAAATTCAATCATTCATCTTGTATTGATGGAATTCACTCACATACTATGCCCTAAATTCTACTTAATTTCATGAGAGTAAATCTTATACAAGAGAAAATCTAGGTTTTTTAAGTGAAGGGGTGCCAAGTGCCAACATTGGAACATGAATCTTGGACTTGGACCCTAAAGGCCAGGCATTGCAGGTGGGTTGCACAAGAAATGCAGGTGGTGGGGGTTGGGTTGGGACCACCAAACCAAAGGTTCTTCTATCTTCAAAAGGTAGGGTCTACCACGAGAAGAAAGGTTATTGGGCCAACATCAACATCTGATGTGACTTCCCGAGGCCGTGAACAGATAAGATAATACAATTATCTCTAACCGAAAACTCTGTTTCACGTGCTATAGTATCTGCCCTTATTCTGGTATTGGCTACTAATATTACTCGGATTTACCCCTTCAGTTTAAAAAGGACCCTCGTACTATCGCCAAGGTAGTCACTAGAGACCGATATTACAATTTATTAGGGGGATAATTTTTGACACGAAACGATAATTTGACATAAATACGATACGAATAAATAGATTTGAGTTGAATATTTTTTGGCATAAACTCGTGTATGACACGACCCGCCAACACGAAGTGTTAATGGGTCGTATTTGGGTTCAACCGCTCAACCCGAAATTGACTTAATTAACCCGTGTATTTAATCGGATTGACATGAACCCGCTTAACCCGTTTTTCAACTCGAATAACCCCACACTATATAAATGCGCTTAGTTGTTGGATCTCTAACCCTAAATTCATTTCACATCTCAGACCTCACATTTACTCTGCTTCTCTCTCGCCTCTCCATCCTCCTCACTGTCGGTCACCACCACTTCCGTCTCCCTTTCGTAGGCCCTCACTGACCACCGCCAGACCACCCATAAATTCATTACACTTAGTTGTTGGATCTCTAACTCTAATCCTCCTAAATTATTATTATTATTATTATTATTATTATTATTAAATTAAATTTTAATTTGTAGAAAAAATATGAGCATGAATTCAATTAAGTGAAAATAAAATATTTGCGTTAAATATTTTATTCAAAATTTATGTGGGTCAACACGAATATAAACACGAACACGACACGAAATTAAACAGGTCAACTCGACACGCCATGATTAGTTAAATGGGTTGGGTTATGATTAACTAATTTTCGACACGAACCCGCAAGACCTGACACGAACTCGACACGACACGACTCAATTGCCACCCCTACAATTCATATGTGATGAGTTTGAAATTTGTTAATTTTTTTTGGAGTTTAAGTTATGAGATATTTATTTTTGTGAATTTTTTAATGCTGGTGTGAACGATCTATCTTTAATAGATCGAAGAAAAGATTAATCGATGTGTGAGTAACTTGACCTAAATATCCCTTATTGCGATATCTTAAAAAAAAAAAAAAAGACCTTCAGTACAAATACACATAGGGAGAAATGGATAATTATTAGGGTGTTTTACACTTTATACCCTTAAAGTATACATATAATATTTATTTAGTCCTTGAAGTTTTAATTGATACAATTACATCTTTAAAATTTTAACCGAATTTCAATTTAGTCCTTGTATCTAGATATATTAATTTATTCTCACAGAAAGATGTCACAAAATTTACCCATAAGGATATATTTGTCCAACAAAAAATGTCTCTCAAATACTTTTTTCTCATTGTATTTCTTTTTTCGGGTTTGTTATCCGTTTTTTTCTTCTCAAAATTAGATGAAATAAAATAAGATTCTCTACCCTACATGTAACAGATTTTTTACCAGACAAATATAGCTTCTTACCCAAGTGATATCCTGGTTATAAAAGACCATTTCGTCATGATAAATTGGTGAATTTTAATGTAAAGAATAAACTAAAACTCGAATGACTTAATTGTTGCAATTGAAATTTTAAAGACTTAAGTAAAAATTAAGTGCATACTTTAAGGGTATAAATTATAATTTACCCTAATTGTTATTCAAAACTCAAATAGGATATATTTTGACTGATCCAATGCTCCGATTTAGTATTTCGAATTTATGGTATAACTACAAATTCAAAAGATACACAATTGAGGCAACTTTATGTTATATAATTGAAACAACTTTGTCAAGCTAAGTCTATACATGTTATAGATGATTCATACTTAACACGAGCTTGATATAATATAATTCATTAGATACAAATTAATAAACGAATTGGATATGAGAGGAATATTTTTTAATACGATTCCGCAAAAACCTGACACGAATCAATCTCACCCAACACGATTGATGTGCTTACGTATAACCACTAATCTCAAAATTAATCCAGTCCATTGGCTGATAATTTTTCACAATTTTGGGTAGGATCGAGGTAACTTGAGCGGGGTTAAATGTAACGGGAATGCAAAGGAGTAGTAGAGGTGGGGGGAGTGAAGGCAAATCTCGTGTAAATCTTGTGTATATGAATCAAATTGTCCATGGAAGTTTTTAAATCAGTTGGTTGTTAATAGGGGTGTCATAATATGATACGACTCGTTAACACGATACGAAATTAAAAAGTTTGGGTCTTCCTTAAGCCATCCGTTTTACAAACGAGTGGATTCGAAATGACACGAATAATAAACGAGTCGGTTATGGATTAGTTGGACTGGTTGAGAGGTCTCAATCCGAACTGTACTATATATTATAATTTTCAACCTAAATTCTGCACCCCTAATATTGTTGGTGCTTAGATTTTTAAACATGGTGATTTATCACTGAAATTGGGTTGAAATTTTAGTTTCATTCTCAAATTGAAATTTGGGTTTAATTCCACAGTTATATAACACATGCTGAGATTTAGATGTGAGAGTTAATTGCAGAGGTGGGCTCGCAGGGTTTGCGGTTCTGTCTCATTTTAGTCCTTAACATTCCAATTATATTAGATTGATCCTTGATATATTGAATTTGGTCTTAAGTGGTTCTTACGTACGACGTCGCCAAATTTTTTTAATGAAGGGTATTTGCTCATGTGCTTCTCACGTGCTCTCAAATGAAAGGGGTATATTAAACAAATTACTTTGTACTTGACCCAAAAATTGCGATAGTGATCCCCAAAGTATTATCTCCGCCTTATTTTGACCCCCCAACATTAGTTCTTAACGTATTCAAATTATTTTTAACGGTTTCTCCCCATGTGCTAGCCACGTGCCCAAAGTGAAGAGTATATTGGACAAATCACCATCCACTTCACCCAAAAAAAAAAAAAAAAAGATGTTCATTCCCACCAATATCCAACTAACTTAGGCTTGTGTCATTCCCTCCTTTCATTTGTAGGTGATGAGTAACAAGAGGAGAACAATACAAGAACGGGAATTTACAATCATCTTGTACTGATAGTAGGGAATAAATGACCACTACTTGTATTGTCCCCATATGCAACTAATAAGAGGGCATAACATAAACCTCACGACAGTTGGTCCTTAGCAAGAATATTTCTCTCCATGAAATGATTATATAAGCCACATGAAATGATTATATAAGCCACATGAAATGATTTTATTTGATTAGATCAATGTGTTGTTATTAAATAATTCAATATTATAAAATATGTTACTTGATGAGGAAAAGTAAGCAAGAGTAGTGGGGAGTTTAAATAAGGCTAAGAGTTTAATCAAACTAATGCTCCGTTTGATACGATGGAAAAGTGGAAGGATGAAAAGTTGGAAGGATGGAAAGTGAGATGGATAAATAAAACATCATGTTTGGTAAGGAAGGAAAGTAGGAAGGATGAAAAAGTGGATGTATTAACTTTCCTTCCAACTCACCAAAATCAATCCTTCCAAAATCGGAAGGAAAGTGGATGAAAAGTTAATTATTTGTGTTCTGATGTATCTTATTTGTCTACTAGTAATTGCCCGTGCCTGAAGGCACTTTATAACTCGTAAAAAAAATTGAAAGAAATTGTCCACGCCCCAATATTCTGTTTTACACAATAACTGATCAAGAAAATTGAGAAAATCGCAAATCAATATGAGCCATTTTTAAAAAAAAAAAATCGACACAATTTTCCTTAAAAATATGGCCCCCGAACAATATCACCGTGTGCACATACTTATATAACCGAACATTTAATTAAAAAAACACAACTTATATCAATTCACGCTACAGTCATACTCGTAATATCATTCTATAACCAATTCAATATAATAATTCAAACAAAATCAAACATGTAATGGGATTTGATGCGTGTGTGTTCAAATCTGAACTATGAATTGAAATTTTACATGTATAAACAAATCAATCATATAAACAATCTAATTTTCTTTTAACCCATGTATCATAAATTCATAGGTTTTACAATGATTGAAAGAAAAATTTGAGAATCAGAATCAATCAACAAATGAAATCAAACCAAAAAAATAAATGAAATAAAACCAAAAAATCAACCATGATTACTCGTTTTCCAAATGAAGCACATATTATAATCACTCTAACTCCGTTCAAATAGAAAATTCAGTTCTTCAAATTGAAGTAGAGTTGCTTACATGAAACTCAGTGATATTAACTAAAAATCATAAAGTAAATAAAACATGCATAACTAAGCAAAAAAAAAAAAAAAAATGAACTTGTGGTGGAGCAAAGAAATGAACTTACATAGTGACAAATTAACATTCTTTATCGTTCATAGTCTGAGTAATAAAAAAGAAGATATTGCAAAAAAAAAATATAAACAACAAAATAATGAAAAAAAAAATTACAGTCAAGTGAGGAAGAAAATGCATGGGGGGAAACATTACATCATTCACCATTGCCACTGGTCATGAGGGAGAATGCAGTACAAAGTTGAAAAATGAACGTTTTTTCAAGTTACCGACATTATTTAATGAAATGAAGATACTGCTTCATCTTCCTTGTTTTGCTCCAAAGATGGCACATGCATGAAAGATGGCACCAAGTATCAGCATTTCGTAAATTGGGTGGCAGTAACCCTGTTCAACAAAAATTCACAAACTCAAAACAACCAATGGTGGTGGTGGCAGTTGTACCACCGTAGCTCTTTAAGAATTTTTGTCCAATATGTGGTAGTTGCAATTGGTAAATAAGAAGAATTAAGCACAGAGAACCAATTTAAACCCTCTGTTCACTCAAGAATCTCCAAAAAATAAATGGAATCAAACAAAAAATTCAAAGAATTGCCATTTCTAGTGAAGTTTCTTTCCCAGCAGCTTATAGTCTTGTCTCAAATCTAAGATCAAAAATCACAAAGAATAAATCAACTAAAGATGTGTGCGTGCCGAATCTGTGTGTGTGTGTCGAAATGCTGTTTAAATTCTCATGACATTTTATCCAGACACATTATATCTAGATCCCCTCATACAGATTCGTAAATGCTCTTTAGTAAAGAAAGTCCCTAAATTATTTCCCTTTCCCACTTGTTCCAAACACAGTTCAACAAAAACACTATGTGTATCACTGCTTTAAATTACTTCGGAAAATCTCTATGACATTTTCATTGTGTCTTCACCATCTTCGGGTTTAAGGTTTGAATGGGGCGCATTCAATGAATGAGTAAATGACCAAAACAGTGGCTTGTAGGTGTTGGAACTGGGGACAAAATTTGTACACAATATTAGAAATACCCTTTGACAATGATAGCCTTGTGGTCGTTTGACACCATGAAATCAATAACCACACCAGTACACCACTAACACTACATTCAGTAATACTGACTTCAAACTCATGGTGAAGCTTGTGTTTTCCTTCACAAAGCAAACACTCCCCGCACAAATATACACCTATTTATTGTTGTGAGAATTTACATCCAATAGGTGGGTGCCACTATATTTTCCCAAACATCTTTCACCCAAAGTGCTAAAGACACTAGTTAATAAAAAGTAGTGAAAATAAAGACTTACAATCAAAACTAAAGGACACAAATCATCAAATGAAAAACAACATTCTGGATGAACAATAAAAGCACCAAATTATAATAACATCTATATAATAAGATGCCAAAAAAAAAGAGATCTCATAAAATAGAAACAGAGCACACCCATGTGGTGGTGGAAGGGACTGTGGGGTAGAGTGCGGTAGGGTCGAGATGGAGAGATAGAGAGCTTAGCTCTCAGGTTTCAACGTCATTGATGGAGGCTAAGACACTACATTTCAACAAAACTATAACTCACCTAAGACAACAATTAGTGGTCTCGACAAAGTGAGGGAGGAAGAGACATCTTTTTTTTCGAAACACAATTATTTAATAGAGTTCGTGGTTAACAAACAAAATCCATAAACTTTTTCACAAACCTGTAGGTGAAGACCAAGAGGCGTGAATGATGAACCTCTTAGAATAGAATCCAACAATGGTGAGGATCCAGTCCTCGTCTTTGACAACTTCTCTGGTTCGAATATCTACAGACCTTAGCAGTGTGTTTTCTGCATGTAGAGAGAGAGGAAGAGACGTGATTGAGAGAGAGACGTAGAAGAGAGATGAGAGACTGTAGTGAGAGAGAGAAAGAGAGAGGGGTAAAGTCGTGTGGTGTGACTGTGTGTGTGGGGGTTATACTCAATCTCAATTGGGTTTGTACAAAATACAAACAAATGAAAATTGAAAAAGACATGCATAAACAATCAAAGCTCTTGATCCAATTGCAAGGATTATTGCCAAAGATGTTGTCCACAGTTGTTTAGCTCAGCATGCAATCTTTCAAGTAAATTGCTTAAATGTCCTTGGAAACAATAAAAGAGCTTGAGCAGTAAACCCGCCTATGATTTTTATAAATAGAGTACTAAAACAGATACAAATTACCTGCACGAATACACCAACTTGAATAGTACAAATCAACACGTCTTGGTTTGCTGCGCCGCGGCATAGAGGAGCAGGGTACACCCTGAAACATCCGGAACCCATTCAAATTATCATTTCCAGACACCATAAACTATCCAAAAGAAAACTGATAACTTTTATTCAAGCACTATAGTTTGATTGCTGAGAGAGAGAGAAAGAGAGTGAGTAGGAAATTGAAGATGAAATTTTCAATTTCTGTGTATATAATTTCCAATTAAACCCCCCCAAAAAAAAGTATTGTTTACAGCCCAATTAGGAAAGATCAGAAATGACACTGAAATTCTAAAAGAAAAACGTTATATGCATAACTTGCTGCCAGTTAGTCCCTTCTGGATCATAACTATGGATCATAACTATGGTTATTCCCCGTAGAATCCCATCAGCTCAAATACAAAAGAACGTCAACGTAGTTTCAGGTTCTTCTCTTTGGCGTTATGTCAATCACCTAGTATGCATTACCGGGTGGTCCCAATGAAGCTCGAATCATATTGTACAGTTGAAAATAAAGAGACAGAGGAATACACAAACAGACAGAAACCCATCACAAAATATATTTCAATATATCTCACTAAAAAATTTAAAACGGAGAAAAATGAAAACCAAAGGCAATACAGGATAATCTGCACACAGAATAGACACACAGAACACATACAGTAAGAGAGAGAGAAAACACGCACACAAACACACATACACCACACACAACGAACATATTCAGCATGTACCTATTGGAATCAGTCGGAGCAGCGTGTACCTATTGGTGTGGATGAACCGTCTCTCATGTTCACCGTAGTCTACACTCTGTAGTAGAAGAGAGTGTGAATTGAATTTCGGAGAATCAAATGAAGCCCTCTGCCCAGGGAATGACGCCTTGCCCTCTTAGTCTTAGGCGGTTTGTGAGGCCAGTATTATGAGTGAGATTTGAGATTGGGGGAGGATTTGAGATGGATTCCATGTGATAGAGGCGTGATATATTGGGAGAGAGAGGCGTGAGAGAGAAGGAGAGGCAGAAGTGAGAGAGAGAGAGGGAGAGGCAGAAGTGTGAGAGAGAGGCGTGAGAGAGAGGGAGGCAGAAGTGAGAGGGAGAGGCGTGAGAGAGTGAGGCAGAAGTGAGAGAGAGGCGTGAGAGAGAGAGGCTTCTTCATGGGCGGGAAAAACAAATTTAGGACTAACCGTAGACCGTTAGATCAAAATTTTTGAAGTGATCTGAACCGTCTTTTATGTTGGGGTTACGTTGTCCGTTAGATTTGTTTATATTTTGTGTCAAAACGATTTGGACCCCTCTTTGTCTTTTGGATTCAAACTTCGCTCTACTTTATTATATAGATATATCTTTTAATATATACATATATTATATATACATTAATTTCATATAAAAATACAATGATAAAATATGTATTTATATATATATATTTTAAAAATAAAAAATAAAAAATAAAAAATAAAAAATAAAAAATAAAAAAATAAAAAATAATAATAATATAACAGGTTAACTCGTAACTCGACACGACACAATTAATTAAATGAATTGAGTTAGATTTTACTAATGTTCGACATAAATTCATAATAACTCAACACGAATCTACCACGATACGACTCGATTGTCACCCCTAATCTTATCCAGCACAAAAAAAAAAAAAAAAAAAAAATTAGTCATTTTTATTTTCCATCCATCCAACTAAACACGAATGAAGGAAATTGTATCCATCCTACTTTCCTTCCTTGAAGGATAGAAAGTGTATCCCTCCTACTTTCCATCATTCCTACTTTTCATACTTCCTACCAAACGGAGCATAAGTTTATGAGAAAGTTGAAAATGATAAAAGAGAGGGAGAGAGACGACCATGTGTAAATCAAAATGTATTTAAGAAACCAAAAATTCTAAAAAACAGTATCTTAGACTTAGAGCTCATACATCCAACTACATTTAAATAGGTTATAAAGATTACATTGAGTTGCCACAAGTAGGTGTGTTAGCCGTGTCGGATGAGATGTGTTTGTGTCGGATCTTAACGGATTCGTGTCAAAAAACACTACACTCATATTCGATTCGTTTATTAATTCGTGTCGTGTATAACAGATATATAAACGAGTCGTATCATGTATTATTTTTTGAGTTGTTTCACACATTTCTGATTCATTTATTAATCGTGTCATGTCAAATTCACTCGTTTAATAATTAGTGATTTAAGAAAGACTTGAACCTTCTACCTCCGTGTCGTAGTAACACGGGTTCTGTTATATCTTAACACCCTTTTAAGGGTAGGTGGTTTAAAAAGTCCATTTTCATCTTCCAACTAGCAAAAAGCAGTCTAAGCAACACACAATTCCCACCAATAAACAAACATAATTGTCATTCCCACTTTTAAGTAAGATTATCCTCTCTCAGTCCATACATTTTTCTTTGTTTTTGCCGCTAGTGAGACACAAGGACACCAGCAACCACTGTCTAAAACACCAAAACGGTGTCTCTCCAGTCCAGTCCAGTCCAGTCCACAGACTCAAAACGTGCTTTTGAACCCTCTCCATAACCTTCCTCCTCTCTCTTGCTTCGTCTCTTTCATGCTATTTTTTGGAGCCAACCCATTCCAGTCTGTACACAAAAAAACTAAAATCCAAATCCAAAAGTGGAAAAATCGGTGGAGCTGATGAGAGAAATTGGAAGAAGCAGAGAAAAAACCAACAGTTTTTTTTTTGTTTCCTCAAAGTGTTTTTCTATTTTTTCATGATTGGATTTGAATAACATAGAGATTAGTGCATAGCCATGTGATTGGTAGGTGTACAGGGATGGGAAGCCAAACCTTTTCGACAATCATTCTCTCATCTTTCTCTCACCTTTTCCCCCATTAAAACTCCTCCTCCCCCGGTTCATCTTCTCCTCGTCACCTCCCCTTCTCTCTCTCTCTCTCTCTACACAGAAGTTTAAGGAGATCTGTTAAATCAACTTTGTTCAGTACTGCACAATTCAAGTTCGTTTATCAGAGTGAAGGCGAAGGACTAATTCAGCTTCATTTTGAGGTACTCTACTCACTGTATCTATATGCATATATAATTCTCTTCTACTTTTGTATTTGGTTGTTGAAAAACTGTTAGCTAAAAACTGATTAGCCTTCATTTATTAGTGATAGTTTCGATTTTCATGGAGCGATTTCTGTTGTCTCTCTCATACGAAAATGAAGTACTTGAAGTTTGATTATGTTCATTTTTAGAGACTTTTAAAACTACTGTTTGTTCCATCAAATTTTTTTTTTTTCTCCCAAAACTCTGAAGATCTTTTGTTGTTTGCTTTTGATGATTTAATGTTGTTTGTTGTACTGAATTTTCTTCGGTAATGGTTTTTGATCGTTTGTTCACATGGTTCTAGTTTGTAAAAAGGTGTTTGCTCTGTCTCCCACCATCACTCTCACGACAGCAAACCTATGGTCTACATGTTGATGTGTTTTAATTAACCAACCACCCAGACATTGCCTTAGTGTGACTTCTTCCTATATGGGTTTTAATCAATTTTTAAATTAACAGGTATTCGTGTATTTTAGAGCACTTCAGAGTAATTTTTTTCGATTACATGCAATTTCTTCATCTCACATCCTCCTAACAATTACCTCGACAAACTTGGGAGTAATCTTAAGAACAAATTTAAACTTAAGATCTCGAGAAAACTTGAACTTAAGACCTCGAGCTTTGTAAAAATGTGGTCCGGGTGAACTTATTTGTCCATTGGGGTAGACATTTACGCGTTCTGGTAGCTTGTTTTGACAGTAACCTAAAAATGTCCCCACTTGAGGAAACTACCCTTGAAAATGTGAGGTGTTAAGAGTTCTTCAAGTGAACAAAACTACAAACAACATATATTTGTTCAGTTTGGGTGTTTGAGATGTCCTAAATACCCTTGATTCTGCTTTTATTGACTCTTATATAATCTTCTCTATAGTGAGGTTATTGTCAAATCAATGTATAATAGTGACAAAAGACCCCTCTCTCTCAAGCCCTCTAAGTCCAGCTCTTTTTGGTTGTATGTCCCACCATGCAAGTTTGTGTATGTGGATAGATGTTGAATCACATATCTTTGGTCCATCAACACAACCTTATCAATGATGCTGAAATTATTTTTGGGCTTTGTAAGTTGTTGGCATCCCTATTCCCTATTGGTCCATGGGTCCAAAGTGGTGTTTGAATCTTATCCATGGAAAAATACAGGGCGGCTAAACAAAATATTTTAACTTAAATAGATTGAACCTATTAATTCAGTCGTAAAATTAAAAGACCATAAAATTTATTTTTTAAAATAAAAAAAAAATTAAATGTAAAATTAAAACTACTAAAAAATCTAGTTTTAACCCTAAAAAAAGTCAAGTTTAAACTTATTATTTTTTCAATCATTCTCTCTCTCTCTCTCTTACCATTAAGTTCAAATATGATAACAAAAATTTGAATATAAAAATTTAATTAATATTTTTGTATTTAAAAAAAATTAAAAATTAAATGTATTATTAATATTAAAATAAAAAGACCTCATTTATTATTTTCGCTTTAGGCTCCAAAATGTCTCGGGCCACCCCTGGAAAAATAGGTAGAGTTTTAGCCAAATAATTGTAATACATAACTCTTAGGAGTAATCCAGCAGTTAAGTTTTTCCTCTTGCAAGCAATATGTCTTAGGTTTTGATACTTCTCACACCTCCTAAAAATTAATCATCATTGTTCCTCAAAAGACATGTCCTTAAATTAATACGAGTTATAATTATCGATTCAAAATTCGAGAAAATAGTCAGCACAAGTTTGAATACACTGTAAAAACATATTGAATCTTTATCATAATCATTTGTTTATTGGATGCTGATATATATAAATATTATGATTGGGTGTATGTAAACCCCATGCAGAGATGGAACCATCAAGCCATGCACACAAGAACTCGTCAGTCATGCCACCACTACCCAAAGACACGCGTGGCTCGCTCGAAGTGTTCAATCCATCACCCTACTCCACCAGACCAGGCTTTGTTCGCCCCCAACCCACTTGGCAAAGCTGGGTAGAGCCCACCACCAATCCCGAGCCGGAGCTCGCCACTTTCTCATCCAAGTCCGGCAGGTCAAACGCCGGCGAAATCACGTCATGGATGGCCCTCAAGGACCCCACTCCACCACCACCACCACCGTCGCAACATCAACAGTCATCACCAGTCGCCCATAAGAGCTTACACGCAATCATCAACGATCAGGACGGAAAAAAGTCGCCGGCGAAGTCTCAGCCACCGGGGGAAGCTGGTGTCGCAGCACAAAGAGCGGCGGAGTGGGGATTGGTGCTGAAGACAGACACTGAGACTGGTAAACCACAAGGGGTCAAAGTAAGAACGTCCGCCGAAGAACAGAATAATAAGCATGGGAGTTCTCGGAAGGACTCCGGTAATTCAATGCGAAGCTCCGGTGAATTCTCAGATGATGGAGCAGGTAAGTGCACTGACAAATTTGGGAGGAGAAAAAATATTCCAGGAAAAAAACATAATTTTCAAGAATAAATGGGCTGAAAATTTTACAAATTTGGTTATAAATCAAGAAATTTTGTTACTATGCAGGTAAGGACAGGGGGTTTCCAAGGGTGTCTGAGGACTTGAAGGATGCATTATCGGCATTTCAACAAACTTTTGTGGTCTCCGACGCCACAAAACCCGATTTTCCGATCATGTATGCAAGTGCTGGCTTCTTCAAGATGACTGGTTACACATCAAAGGAGGTTGTAGGCAGAAATTGGTACGATAAACCTTTTGTTTAGTTCTTTATTACTGTTATTACTAATATTTGAATTTGAATAAGTTTCTTTTTATCAGTAAAAATTATTAATCTATACTATACCCAACTAGTTAAATTTGGAAACGGATAAAAGTCCGACAAGAGAGTGTATTTGATACATTTTTGTTGGGTCGGGTCCAGCCGGTTCTTACAGGGTGCAGGTACAGACCCGGGAGATGTGGCAAAGATCAGAGAAACGTTACAGGCAGGGGGTAGTTACTGTGGGAGATTGCTGAACTACAAGAAGGATGGAACACCTTTCTGGAACCTCCTCACCATTTCACCCATCAAGGATGAAACGGGAAAAGTTCTCAAATTCATCGGGTGAGTTTATTTTAATTCATAATTTCATTCTCGTATAGAAAACCCACATCGATACTCAAGAATCCCGACCCGAGAGAACAGTGTAGGAACCAAATCTTGCATGTTGAAATCTTTCCGGGTATTCATATAATTATATGATTTACGAGTGATTATATACGTGATATGTCTTACTTCTTCCTTCTCTAAACTCTAAATATTAATTTGGTTGTTAAGTTAATACAAGACATACTAGGGTATTATAGTAATTTGCATTCCAACGGTTCGTTTAAATCAATATTGCCAATACGAGACTTAACTCTAAGGGGTAATTAAGTGATAACAGAGATGAATTATAAATTCAGACGTTCTGAATTTGAATTTTGACAATTTATTGGGGCCAGATTATGAGAAATTTATCCCTTATAAATACCCTAGTCCCGACGTAGATGACCGGCCTTTAACCGAATCGAAAAAAAGATTAATCGAGTTACACCTAAGTTGACCCAGACACATTTAACTATTAAAAAAAAATTATATTACAACTTCAGGATAGGTACCTTTATTCCAACTATGGTAGATGGTCCCACCACATGGCATTGCATAGAATTTGCATAGAATATAGTTTATCAACAGGAAATCTATTGGATATGAGGGCTAAAGTGTGCTCCATTTCCAGTTGTATAGTTTTTATGGGTCCCCAAACACTGTCAATGTCCTATCACACCAAATGGAACAGGAAGGGCCCCTTCTGCTTCCATATCACTCCAAGAAGTTTTACTTTAATTTTCTCCCCTTTGGGTTGTCCTCATCCCGGTTTCAATCCTCTGAAGTTGGAGTAAATATTGGGCATAATAATTATATCACGTTAGTATTATCATATGATATAATTTATACAAAATTATTGAGCAGACAATTGATGTATCAGACTCGATCCTATCTTTCGTAACATGCACTCCCATTCGTGTCGCAACTAATTCAGTAAGCTACGTGTTCGGTGTACGAAGGGATGTCTTCGGTCTCTCAAATTGAATTACTCGTGGCAACCTTTTGACCGCCCAACGACCTATAATATTAGTCACTACTCTCACTGGGGTTAGGAAGTAAGCCCCACAACACAAAGTAGTCTATCCAATGATAACTCAACAATTTACCACCCTTTCGTGTAAGATAATAATTGTCACATATTCAAAAAATATAGTTCACTTACCCATTTGTTTATTTATTATTACTCGGTTACACTATATAATAATACTGACATGGTGTTACTGTTACACCCAATATTTACTTGGTTAGTTGACAAATTTTCTTTTTCCTCCTCAATTTCAATCGATAATGGTGAGATGTACAAGTTTGGCTCTTGTCTAATTTCGCAAGAATAGAAAAATTCTCTAATTTTTGTTTGAACAGTTAAGATTTATAAACAGTAAGAAATTTGGTTTAATTTGAATTTTAAAATTTTAAAATATTATTTGAATCAACTAAATTTGTTTATGTATATAGATCTTGATCATTCAAAGAGATTTAAAATATCCTCCAATTGTTATGAAATTAGAGAAGATCCGAACCCGAGATGTACGGGTGAGGCCCACAAATGGTGGGTGATTGAAATGAGGAAAAAAAAAAGGAAAAATCTTGGAATCGAGAGGGTTAAAATTCCCTTCACAACATACTCATTTGCTAGCTAGACTGGTTCATATAAATACAACATGAAAGGTGACCCATTTCTGATTGGACTGTTTGTCACCGTCTGATTATGCTAAATCATTGGTTTAACCACTGCAAGAGAATAGGATCTACATGTAGTCCCATACCATCCTATCACAATTCAATTATTCCAACTTTTCCTTTGCCAGCTTGGGCCACTCACATGTTTTGGGCATTTTGCTAGATTTAATGCTCGACAGTGATGGATTGTGGACCTCTGCATTGGGTTTGGTTTTGATCCGGTCCTATGGTCCATGACCAGATCATTCATTTTCTGAAAACCTTTTTCATATGTTATGCTTTATTGGTTTGTAATAGAAATCTATTGGGATCACTAAACAGTAAACATAAAAAATAAATAAATAAATAAAAGAAATGAAAACCTAACTAGTCCCACTTGGAGAGAATATTATTTCTGATTATGACTGATAATTAAGTCGAACTTATTAAACGAGTCTAAAAAATTGTTTAAACTCGACTCGTTTAAAAAATGAGTCAAGCTCAAAACGAGCCGAGCCTGAGTAGTTCAACTCTTTTACATATAAACGAACCAAACTTTGCGAGCTCGAGCTAAGTTTTTTAGAATCGTTTTTTAGATGAGTCTAAAAAATTGTTCAAACTTGGCTCATGAGCTTGAGTCGAGCCCGAATAGTTTGACTCAATTATCAGCCATATTCCTGATATATAACTTGGTGCAAAAGTACATAATTTAGACTTTATATGTATCCGAAGAGATGATACATGCCTATTTGTTTGAATGATCCATTTGGCATGCTTAAGTTGAGAAATTAGTCGGGATTAAGATTATCTATCATTTATCTCTTCCGAATAGTTAAACTTGAATATATATATATATGGAAAGTATTTCTATGCATTTGGTACGACCGTAACGTAAAAATGCATAGTCTAAGTAGGGGTGTTCAAATTTTCGATTGGCCGTAATTTTCTACCCTACCCGACCCTATTGAACGGCTAGCCTCAAAAATCGGGTAGGAATACGGAAGAGTTTTTTGTCTTCCGATTAAATCGGGTAGGAATGCGGAATGCCCATCAATTTCCGCATTCCTACCTTACCCTACCCGCAAAAAATATATTTAACTTTTTTATATTTTTTTAGTAATTATAAGAGTATTTGTGTGTTATAATTTATATTATAACATTGTTATTGTTGTGGATGTTTGAGTTGGTAAAACATGGACTTGTTTTTTGTGTAGGTTACATGATTTGTGGTCAACTAGTGATCTATTAGAGTAGTTATGATTTTAATGTATTTTATATGGTTTAAACTTAAAATAATTGTTATTGTATTTATGTAATAATTATAATTGATTGATGTTCATGCTTTCTTGTATTTTATTGTAATTGTTGTTATAGTTGTTTTAGGTTTTAGTGTTATTGATTTATTGTGTTGTTAAATTCGTGTATGTTGTTTAATTGAATTGTTAAAATGAACCAAAAATTAATAGTTACAAAAGTATTTACCCGACTTTCTACTCGATTAATCGGGTAGGAAGTCGGGTAGGAATACCACACCTAATCGGGTAGGGTAGGCTAAGAAAAAATTATTCCGCAAAGTATCGGGTAGGAATACGAAAGACTATATTTCCTACCCGTAGGATAGGGTGAACACCCTTAAGTCTTTTTTTTTTGAGCAGCTAAGTCTAAGGGTAGAGTTTTATATGATTTCTTTGGTTTGCTTGTGCTGACAGAATGCAAGTGGAGGTTAGCAAGCATACAGAGGGCTCCAAGGAGCAGATGCTGCGTCCCAATGGCCTGCCTGAATCTTTGATCCGATATGATGGTATTGCACATTTTACATGCACCTCGATTAATTCTCTTTCCGATTCGGTCAAAAATAGACAATCCACGTCAAAACTACGATATTCATGATGGATAAATCAAATCAAGGAACTGTACTAAATTGTTTGCACCATTTTTTGTGTTTTTATATCATAGAAAATATTATTTATACCTAATTTGATGGTTTAATTTGAGAATCTAATTAATTATATTGAAAAAAAATTTAAAAAAATTAAAATTTACAGTGATATTTGGCTATACCAAGAGCTACATTTTTTGCAGCCCGGCAGAAGGAAAAAGCCACCAATTCAGTAACGGAGCTACTGGAAGCAGTGAAGCAACCACCACGGGCAAGGGCTGTCAGTGAGTCGACCTATCGTCCATTAATTAGGAAATCGGAAAGTGGTACTGAACCAGAGAGGTCCGAAGCTCCTGGCCGGCGAAACTCGGAGACTATGGTTCCGGCTAGACGTAATTCAGTTGGTGGCACTAGAACCACAATGGAGCGTATCAGTGAACTGCCCGAAAAGAAACAGAGAAAAACTGGCCGTCGTTCTTTCATGGGGTACTCATTTTTATCCATAATCTTTTCGTGGTTCAGTTGATGTATTAGATTGTTTTCATGGGGTGGTATATGTATTTTGTTTGCATGCATGGACGTGTACTGTGTGTGGTTCATGTCACTTTGTGAATACTTTGTCTTTTTTTTTTAACTTCATGTTCTACGGTATCAAAAACAAAAAATAAATAAATAGTATTGTACCGTCATTTATAATTTTTGTGGGTGTTTTTACCCACAAAAATTATAATTTTTTTATTATAAAATGATCCATAAAAATTATAAAAACACCCATTAAAATTATAAAATTTAGAAATGCGATACCAAATTTTTGTTTTTGGTACCATAGTCTTCTCCCATGTTCTTATGTGGGATTCCAAACAACAACTCAATGTGTGACAATGGTTTTTTACTTTTTATTATTCTAAATTTCATCCCAAGATCCAAAAGAAAATTTATTTTCATCTTACTTTTTTCTTGTTTGTGAGAATGTTTTATTTGAAAGGTATCATTTATCTTTTCTCTGGGGGAAACTAAAATTCAAAGGCCGAGTATTTGTGTTTGTGTTTCTGCGCTGTGTGTGCGTATGTGTGTGTTCATGGCTCTAGTTTTACAGCAAAGTTTATTTGGGCCTGCACTTCCTTAAAAAATTGAAGTTTCTTCTTGACTTGCGAGCAAATTGAAGAGAAGAACCACCTGCATTTATTTTTACTTGGCAGTTCATTGCTAATGGGAAAAAAAATGCAAAAATCATGTTTTGCAGTAGTATTTTGTATATGTTATGGATTATAGTGGTATTATTTTGTTGCCATAGGTTTATGAAGAAAAGTCGTCCGAATACTGAAGAAGACGAGTTTGAACTTGGAGTTACTGTTAATGATGATGATGAAAGTGACGATGAGGAGAGGGATGATGAGCGTCCCGACAGTGTTGATGACAAAGTAAGGCGGAAGGAAATGAGAAAGGGTATTGATCTCGCTACAACACTGGAACGTATAGAGAAAAACTTTGTCATCACTGATCCAAGGCTGCCTGATAATCCCATTGTAAGACTCCTTAGTTTGTTGCCTAACAATAAAAGTGTATTGATCTTGGGACCTTTTCAGCTTATACAAAGATGTTAACTCCTTGGTTGATGAATCTTATGGCTGAACTTTTTAGATATTTGCATCCGATAGCTTCTTGGAGCTGACAGAGTACAGTCGTGAAGAAATCTTGGGAAGAAACTGCCGGTAAGGATTGAAATTTTGATACTTTAAAAATCTTATTATAGAATGGTCTCATAGAAATGGATTTTTTTAATCAATTACCTTTGTGTTGACAGAGGGAATTGATTAAATTTTCCTTTAATGGAATAGATGGATAACAAACTTGATCTAACTGTGGCACTGTGCCATCAAATGGTAGTGAATAAGTTTATGCATTTGGTTCTATATGGTATGCATACTAGAGATGATAATGAACTACTCATTAAAGATTGCTTTTTCTTTTTTCATTTCCTATTTGATAAATGATCAGAGTTGAAGTATAATAACCCATAGGTAAAGATACTATACTTTTGGAAGGTTAACATTCAAAAACTGATGTTTCTCACACACACAAGGATGCAAGTAAGGTTGAATCCTGACTTTTGAGAAAAAAGAGATGCGACAAGATGGATTCTTGCATATTTTGGAAAATATGGGGGATTCTGAAACTTCCGGAGGTGGGGGAATAGAAAATAGTAATACACTGGGGAGTCCATTTAGAATTACAAAAGGGGGCATGCCCCCCTTCCCTCCCCGGGCGGGTGCTTGCACCATTCCCGTGGAGTGAAAAATGGATCTGATAATGGTACCTGTATGACTTGAACCATATCTCAAAAATATTTGAATTCATCCTGGTTTATTCTAATTGTCTGTACTTGTTTGAATTCTTGTAGTTTTCTCCAAGGACCCGAAACCGATCCGGCCACTGTGAGGAAAATAAGAGATGCAATTGATAACCAAACAGATGTAACTGTGCAACTCATTAACTACAGTAAAAGTGGTATGCATGTAGATTTCAGCTCCATTTTATTTTGTTTTGGGCCACATTTCTTTGCCAATATGAAGAACTTCATCCTACACTTACGCTAATATAACATTATGGCCTTTATTTATGTATTTATTTGTTTAATCATCCAGGCAAAAAGTTCTGGAATCTGTTTCATCTTCAGCCTATGCGTGATCAAAAGGTACTTAAAATACAAATTTAAAGTTCTATATACAATCTTGAGGCTTGCAAAGTCATTGTAGATTGGGAAGAATATCGGTCGTCAAAGATCTTATATATGCTGTTTGATTGTGTAAACAGGGAGAAGTGCAGTATTTCATTGGGGTTCAACTAGATGGAAGTGAACATGTTGAGCCACTTCATAACTGTATTCCTGAGGATACAGCAAAAGAAAGTGCAAAACTGGTCTCAACTTTCCTTACAAGCCTCGCTAATTCCTCTTGTAATCTGGAATTCTTTTATTTGCTATACCAGTGGTTTGTTTATTCTACTACATTCATTTTTGTCACTCTCAGGTGAAAGAAACTGCAGAAAATGTTGATGAAGCAGTAAGAGAACTTCCAGATGCCAATCAGGTAATGTCCAAATTTTTAGATTACTGAAACAACTTCAGACTAGATTAAGTTCACATTTAATAAAAACTCTTGACCATCATGCAGAAACCAGAGGATTTGTGGATGAACCATTCAAAGTTGGTTCACCCAAAGCCCCATAGGAGGGACAGCCCAACTTGGAGAGCTATTCAAAAGGTATGATACTTGGATGTATGTATGAAAGACAACATTTTGGCTGATGTTTCTAATTTATTTCAATTGTGGTCTATTTTATCTTGTAGAAAAATATGCTGGTCAGGCTATTAGAAATTATAGACTGGAATTGACATGCAATGTTTATTACTGTTCTGTTCAAATACATAAAAAAAACTTGGACACTACTTAAGAACAAGACACAGTACTAAGACTTCTTGGACACCATCGACACGTGTCTAGCTTATTTGAAGTTATTTAGAAGTAGAATTCGCAAATGCCATGTAGTTAGAAGACATTTTATGGCATTCCCAAAATGTAGCAAACAATGAGGCTTTCTTTAAGTAGATAAGGAAATACATAACTTTGACTTTTATTTATAGAACTTTATCTTTGAGTATGAACTTTCATATGTATTCATCCATACTTATATGCATACATAGGCATCCATATATCCATAAGTACATGGAAAACAGGTATGGATTCATATACACATGTAGCATCCTACTATTGAGGAATTCAATTTGTTTGCATGTCCTTTTATAGTTTTCATCCCAAGTCTTCTCCTTATATGGATTACAGTTGACCCCCAATGTACAGTAAATGGAAATATAATTGGATTCAACTCAATCTTTCCAAATGATTTTAGTCGTTTTCAAGTAATGCTAATGATCATGCCTGTATATTAACCTAGAATTAGTTGGTTTTGTTCCAAAACATCTGGAATGTTCAAAAAAAAATAATGTCTTTCGAAATAGGACGCCATATGTTCCTTGTTTGGTCCTGAATTTTGATTTGTTCTGCTAATTCACTTTCTTTTTTTCTCATGTCTGCTCATGTGGTCCACAATTCTCAGATTCTAGATGGTGGAGAACAGTTGGCGTTGAAGCATTTTAAACCAATTAAGCCTTTGGGATCTGGTGATACTGGCAGGTTTGTTAGTTATTCATTTATTATTCTTTAGTTGTGGAAGGCATTATGCTCTTACCGATTGCCAACGGGGATGCGTTCGGACATCACGTGATTAGTTCAACTTGTGCACCAAATCTATATCCAGAGAACAGTAGGCTGATATGAGAATTGACATTGATTATCTTATAACAATTTTGGGATTTTATTGCATGAAATAGAAGTATAACTCTGCTACAATCACCTCAAATAAACATCTGTTTTGTTCTTGAACATACATTGACTGATGGGATCAAACTCATCAAAGTTGGCACTCAACGTTATTTGCTGTCCATATGCTTCCCAGTCAAGCACGGTCAAGTACTTTCACAAGGTTCTACCATGATTGCATTGAGTAACAACTTGTACAATCTTTTCATGTTCATAACTAGTAGTTCTTTAAAACTTTTCCAGTGACAAAATGGCGTTGTTTGCATAAAATGGCTGATTTTACTGAATATATTCATCTGATGTTGGAATAACCAATGCATCTCCATCTGAACGTCATGCAAACCAGCTGAAAATTATGGTTGATCATCCTGGATTTCTCTATTGTCTTTATTTTCAAAGGAGTATTCATTTGTTTTAGGGGTTATAGCCAAGTTCTTCTTCCATTTTTGTGTTCCTGAATCGAACGTCTACTTGTGGCTGGTATGACAGTGTGCATTTAGTGGAGTTGTGTGGAACTGGACAACACTTTGCCATGAAAGCAATGGATAAGGGAATCATGCTCAACCGCAACAAGGTATGAAATTGGAAGTGGCTAGACATGCTTTTGACAGTTCCTGTAGTATTCCATGGCAATATGAGCATCCACACTATTATTGCCTTTAAGTGAGCATTTTATCACTTAATATTATTGAAACAAACTTTGAATCATCAGATTCTGGCTTAATCCTTTGTGCACAAATGATGGAATGACCCATTGCATGATAATGCATTCACTGTGTGAGACCATATGTTGTTTCAAGCCACTAATTTTTCTAAATATAATTGCTGGCACAGAAGTGGAATGATAGATCATGCACCAAGGCCATGAACGTTCTCTCTCTCTCTCTCTCTCTCTCTCTCTCTCTCTCTCTCTCATGTTTCACCATCCTCAAAAACTAGGGAAAATTGAAAGATTGGTACAGCCGGAATATAGTTTCTTAACATCATTTCTCTGTTATAGGTGTCAATTTCCATATGTAGTTTGTACTAATTTACTATTGGTGCTCCTATATTTCCTTTGACTGGATTTCTTTCCTTCCTTTGCTGCAGGTGCATAGAGCTTGTGCAGAAAGAGAAATCCTGGATATGTTGGACCACCCTTTTCTTCCAGCTTTATATGCTTCGTTTCAGGTAAGGCTAATAATCCACATAAAGTTGCATAATGTTGAATGGGGACTGCATGTGTGTGGGACGATTAGAGTTGGGTTCTTTAAGAGGCCCAATACCTCCTACTTAGAGAATAATGTGGAAAATGAGTGTATTGCTCCGAGCAGAAGAAACTGACTGTTCAAAGATCTAATCCTTCCGCAAGGATGTGCATGAATAAGAATTTAAATATAAAACTAACTTGCTTGCAAGACTTGGTGACAAATAATGTCACCATATTAAGAAGATTCATCTGAGTATTGTTTTTTTTCTCTTCTGAATGTTTTGCATTTTCTATTCCCTTCAAACTCAAAATAAGTCATCCATTCATTTTAAGACGTCCATTTATAATATTTCTCTCCATTTACAAGGACTTTCTGGAATATTAATCTATCAATTACTTTGCAGACCAAAACAACCATTTGTCTTATACCTTGAAGACTTGCATGTAAAATCTTTCTCTTCTATCTACATGGACTTGAAGGAATACTAATATGTAATAACTTTGCAGACCAAAACACATATTTGTCTTATAACAGACTACTGCCCCGGTGGAGAGCTCTTCATGCTTCTGGACAGACAACCAATGAAGGTCCTGAAGGAAGATGCTGTACGGTAAGAGAAACATAAATTTGAAACTGTTCAGACCCTTCATTCATCAAATGGCGAAGTGTCAATCAACTGCTTTCCTTTTGTTTTGTCTTTACGCGTATAAAGGGTAGATATGGTGCATATGAACATTTTCTCACTAGATTTTAGGTACATACCACTAAGGGGATTTGCTATATCAAATCTTTTTCTCGAGACAAAAAAAGCAATTATAATGACTGTGACGAAGACACACTGGTTGTACTCCATTATTCACCTTAAAGTTTAAATCTGATATAATTCAGAACTAAATCTCTTGTGGTATTTCTGTATGCCACCAACATATGGTGGTTTCATGAATATGATCGAGATAAAAGATATTTAAACTCTAGATCCATTCACTAGTGTATAATTGATTGTAAGGCTATAAAATTTTAGGTTTACCACATATGATCATTTGTGCTCCCAATTTACCGCATTTATTGTAAACATTTTACATCACATGGGGAAACTGCAGAAATAATGTATTCACAGATGTACGGTATTTTCTATGTCAACTTTTCTGCTCTTAGTGAGTGGGCTTGGTTATTCCTGTGCTTCTAATATTGCTAAACCATTGATTGAACTGACATAAAATTGTTGTTGCCTGTAGATTCTATGCCGCAGAAGTAGTCGTGGCATTGGAGTACCTTCACTGTCAAGGTAGTGATCATCTTCACATGTCTACATTTTTCCTTCAATGTATTTAATGACATTTAGCAAAGGATTTCTGTCCATGCTCAAAGTCATTACCTCTTAATTAATTATTCATCATGTACAAATTTGATTCAGTGGGTTTTTTTGCCAAGTTCATATACCATTATTTTGTGACTTATTATCTACTGATCATTGCTTAAATTCCTTGTTACCATGCTTTGCCATACCATTTATCCTTCTTACATAGAAAATGGTACTGCAGATTTCCTGAAGAATCTAACTAATGCAAAATTTCTACTAGTGATAATCAATAAGTTCAGAGGCAGTTGGGTAATCAACTGCATCTAAGGATTCATAATGCTGCCAGAGTAATATTGTTAATAAGAAAAAAAAAAGAGAGGGAAATCCTTGCTCAGATTGTTCTCAATGAAAGTAACATAGATTTTCCACTCACAGGTATAATCTACAGGGATTTGAAGCCTGAAAATGTATTGCTTCAGTTCAATGGGCATGTGACTTTAACAGATTTTGATCTGTCCTGTTTGACATCTTGCAAGCCACAGGTGCATCTGCTCTCTTTTCTTCTTATCTCCTTTTCTAGGTTTGAGGTAATGAATAATTATCACAACAAACATATCGGGTTTGTCATTCTTTGTGCAGCTTTTAATTCCAGAAACCAATGAAAAGAAAAAGCATCAGAAAACTCGGCAAACTCCAATATTTATGGCCGAACCTGTGCGAGCATCAAATTCTTTTGTTGGAACTGAAGAGTACATAGCTCCGGTTTGTGTACTTTTCAACCTATACATTGTGTTTGTTGCATTAAATGAAGCTCAATCTCCAGTCATGTGCATATTGCCTCTGATTTGGGTCTCTAACTGCTTTAATGCTTCATTACAAAGTGATAGAGACCAAATTGAAGCGTATAATATTTGTATCAAGTACATGAGTTTATTGATTGAAGCAGAATGTAGTTTCCTATCATCTTGTGCTCGATGCCTTTTAATATTGTACTGCTCAGGCATGACAATAGTATTGCTGCTATTGCAACAAATCCATTGTGCTTCTGGTCTAGGGTTTCCCATTCTTTCCGACCACCTGTTTTACTTGTTACATTCATAACTTTCTTAACTGGATGTATTTCTTCATCCAGAACTCAGAGCTGCTCAAAAAACTCCCGTTCTGAGGTTCTAGGCATTCATGTCACTCCAGAACTTCAGTCATATAGGAAGCAGATGCCTTTTTTGATAAAAGCTCAAACTAATTTTAAAATATAGGTCTAAAATGTTTGACATATGCAGTTGCCATTGAGTTCTGTTTAAACTTTTAACAGTAAAATGATAGAGCTGCAAGTTTAGGGATGCTTAACGTTGGAGGTTCCATATGGGATGCCAAGAAATACATAACCCTTACCAGGAACAGAGGGGAAGTTCTGTTTATTTGCTTTACCTCAATAATCAATTTACAAAATTGATTTCTCCATAACCAAAATTGTGAATCAGTTCTTTGTGATCTTCATCTTATCTGCTATTTCTTGAAATTTTCTTAATTTTGTTCAAAATTCCTCTAATTCTGAAAGCTATTTTCCTAATACGCAGGAAATCATAACTGGAGCAGGCCATACTAGTGCAGTGGACTGGTGGGCCCTAGGTAATTTTTATTTTTTGGCGAAATCAGATATTATCATGAGTTTGTTTGCTATCTCTCTAGAAACAAATCTCAGTTTATCATTCCGTCTTGTCATATTCATGTACCCCTAACACTGTATAGACGGGAGCAAAACAATTAGTGAAACAAATACCTGGGGAAAGTATGAATGATGGAAATTCCTATTCCAATTATCTTGTTGGGGATTCCAGAGCTGTATGTCAGTACTGATATTGAGTTTGGAACCTGTGTATTAGAGCAGTTAACTGGTGCCAATGGTTGCTGTCACTTTTGGTAACAGCCGGTTTGGAAAAAAATTGCCAAAAATTTATTTTTATTTTTTATTAGGAAGGTAATTAAATCTGGAAGGCATACTGCATAGGAATGAGAATTTTGATGTCAATGAGGAGAATAGTGGAACTAACTAGCAGTAAATGGCAAACAACTTATTCTCTTTGAGGCTTTTGCAGTATAATGAACAAGATTGAAGGAAACATGTTCTTTTGATCTTACAAGCATCTAAAGAGTTGAAAAATTAGTTTTCTTTATGCATTAATCCATGAAAATGTATATCGGACTCTTAGGTTCACAATATCAAAGATATCCACCGAAAAGGAAAAAAAGTTCACAATATTAAGCTACAACTTCCATATCAACATGTATGAGTTGTCACAATCTTTTTAAACTTTTAAATCTCCTAATGTCTTTGCTGATATACTGCTGGTTGCTTTGCAGGCATTCTTTTGTATGAAATGTTTTATGGATATACGCCATTTAGGGGAAAGACAAGGCAAAAAACATTTGCCAACGTTCTTCACAAGGATATTAAATTTCCAGGAAGTATACCGGTGGGATTTCGTTTCTTTGCCCCACATTACTTACTGAATAATCAAGTTCCTGAATTAGTAGCACCACAGTTGCTTTTCTATGCAAGGTAGTGGTGTCAGAATTTTATTTTTGGAACTCAATGATATTAAAAACACCAGTATTGCATCTCCAAAAGAGAGTCAACTAAACACAACATACTATGCAGTTAATTCCAAATTAGGAGATATGTTAAAGATTCATGAACAATAATATTTCTATATGTACTGCGAACAAAAGTTGACACGTTGTCTTATATTCTGTTTTTAAAAATTACAATGCCACAAGCATCCAAATAAAGTTTCTCTTGGTGTAGGTGAGTCTCCAAGCAAAGCAGTTAATGTATCGGTTGCTGCACAGAGATCCCAAAAACAGATTGGGTTCACTTGAAGGAGCAAATGAAATCAAGAGACATGCATTCTTCCGTGGTGTGAACTGGGCTCTAGTTCGTTGCATGGTAAATTCAAAACTCTCAGTAATGTTAAAATTCAATTTGAAGTTCATTTGGTTTGGGCTTCCCTTATTATAGCTGTAGTTTTTTTCTATATCTTTGTGGTGATAGGGAGAGTCTTATGATGCAGAGTCATAATGTCTAGTCCATTACCTCGTCCCATGGGCAAGAAGCCCAAGATACGTTACAGCTATTTCAAAATTGTGTTATATGGGATCTGTTCTGCTCACACATCAGTTTTCCACATAGAGGCTGCTAACAAAATTACCTAGTGACCTGCATTTCATTAAGCTACTGCGGCTGTTTCATTCTTTTATAAAAGCACTGCTAGTACACACTTCCCGCTACTTGATGATTTTAACCAATTAACCCAATATGTCACCGATTCCCCTCTCTGTTAGATGTAGAAATTTCATAAGCTTTAATATACAATATACTTTGCTCATACTAGAAGAAAAGTCCTTTTGAAAAATAGCTGGAGTCATAAATTCAACAGGCTTTAGAATACCCTAAAGCACATTGGCTTGGAGTGTGCATCAGAAGGGAATGATTTCATTTGCTTTGAGCAGCACTTGAGGCAAAATATTATTGATGTAGACTGAAAAGAGAACTAGGGAGAAGAGGAGAAGAATGGGATGAGAAGAGAAAGAAGGAGATTAGGGCAAGACAGTAGTTTCAATAATCAAAATCAAAGACCCTCAAAACAAGGACATACTGTTAGAAGACAATCTGATTCCCATAATTTATCTTTGGGCTTGGAGTTACTACTGAAAGCAGAGCTCTCACCTTGTGTGGTAGAGAAAATTGAAATGTTATGTCACTTCATTAGATTCTAATGTGACACTCCACGTATGGAGTCGTTTTAAATGTTATAAGAAGGCCAAATGTTGTTGCAACTATGCATTAAAGAGCATTTTCTTTGTTAAAACCTATTGGAAGGATAAACCTTCAGAAAACTAGGTCTTCTTTCCAAACTAATGCTGTTTAAATTATAGGGGTCATTATCCAATTATGTTACCGGTTAATCTGAGGGTGTTGTCTCATTAAAATCATTACCTCTAATGCTGCTTGAGGTCGATAAATGCTGTTTAGCTCTCCTCTTCTCTTGATTCATGCATATTTGTTTCATAATCAAGGACTAACATATGCAATTATTCTTCAGAACCCTCCTAAGCTCGATGCTCCTCTTTTTGAGACAACCGAAGCCAAGGAACTTAAAGATATCGACCCTGGACTACAGGATTTGCAAACGAATGTTTTCTAAAAGGTCTCTCTTCTGCCTTATTATACTCACAGCAGTATGTGTCTGCTTAGGAAAAAAACTGCAGTTTCTTTCTCTTCTTTAATATGTACTTTCTCTGCTGCAGAACTGAATCTATGCATCTCCCAATCAAGGCACATAATGAAAGGACTGGGAGAGCTCTGCTTCTTGTTGTGTGATTATTGTTTGTTTTGCTTGTTTTTCACCTTCCACATCTACCTTAAAGTTAGCCTTGTCCTAATTGTAGTAGGAAATCAAGGTTCTTGGCTTGTCCACTTTTTCGCTTGTTGCTTGTGCATGGTCTTATGTTCTGTAATCTGTGTTCATTGTATTGGAAGATTTTGAATAAATAAGTTTATTAAGCCCTTCTTTTTTCTTGAGATGCTTTATGTAAATTTTTTCGTCTTTTAAATTAGAATATCGGAAAATTTACGAATTGATTTTAAGCACAGGAATTCGACAAGGTCCAGTGTTTTCTGGATTAGGCATCAGCTATTGTATTGTTTCATAACATGCTTGTTTTGAGCCATACTACTCATCAATTTTGATCATGACAGCATATACAAAGTAGGTTACCTAAATCAAATAATCAGAATGAAACATTCCTATGACCTGGTAACCAAAATATACACCCGCACTAACAGTTCATCGGTGTAGAGTCAACTTTGGGGCATGCCATCAATGGAGATATTATGGATTCAATTTTTTCCGGTGTTTTACGGGTCTAACTGATATTTATGATCAGTAGGTGATTGCATACATCTAAGCTTTTCAGGAGTGCAATGTGACCTTAGAAATTCATGATTTCAAAAAACGAAAAATGCAATAGGATGAGCCCAATTACAAAAGTTGTCCAATGGGGTCTTATCTTGTTTGGTAGTGCATGTCACTGTCCATCATTTCCAGTCCCCACAAAACTCAAAAACCTGAACCCCACTTTCAGGAAAGTGCGTAAATTTGATGATGAGTAATGTTGTGGACCTCACCTAATATATTACGATCAAAGTTTAATAAATTTTGTAGTACTTACTGATTTATCGGTCTATGTTGAGGTAGTGCACAAAAGTGGTGTAGAAAGATGGTGTGTGAACCCCAATGAGTAACTCAAATGGTAATAATGACTAGTTATAAACTCAAACGTCTTGAATTTGAATTTTGACAGTTCCTTGGGATCAGACTATAAGGGATTTATCCCTTATAAATATCCTAATCCTGACGTAGATAGTCTGTCTTTCACCAAATCGGAGAAAAAATTAATCGAAATACATAGGACCCGAACACCCTTTTATCGCTGAACCCATTAAAAAAAATGGTGTATAAAGCATTGTTCTTTCTCGATATGGATTTGTGGACAGTGACCTCATGAAAAGATGACCCATTAAAGTGTTGAGACATAGTGATGCTTATTTGTATTGTTGCTGCACCAAAGGCAACAGTAAGCAACAAAATACACTTTTGTCACTCAAAATTCTCCCCAATCACCCCCCACCTTCCGTTTTCTGAGCACAAAACTTCTCTCAAAATCCTTTTCTAGTTAATTATTATGTTTTGCTGTTCTTCTACTCCTAGTTTAACAGTAGAAGAATTCTCATATTTTTGGCATGTCTAAAATATATATCTCCCATTGTGTCATATAATATAACAAAAAAAAATCAATTAAATTTGACTTTTTGTGGTTTGTCGATCCCTTCAAGTATGAAAATTTGCATCGACACCCCTCCATAAATTTTATGGGTGTTAACTCGTGTCGTGTTTTGTTATATCATTTTTATGTCATGTTATTTTTGTTTGGGTCGTGTCAATAACAAATATTTAATTCTAAAGTAACTTATATAATATTATGTAAAAAATTTTAAAAATATATAAAATATATTTTTCGATTAAAGTTAGACACAAAAAAATGCAATTAAATAGTATTGTAAGTAAAAAAAAATAATAAAATATCTTTTTTCTACTGTTCTTTTTTTTTTGGTCCAGCCTACCGGTATCCGAACCCACTGGGCCGACTAATCCGGTATCGGAGCGGGTCCTGGGGTTAAGGTTTTAAACTCCTCCCAACGGGCTTGCGGGGGATCGAACCGTAGTCCTCCCTACCAAAGTCTAGCCCCTGGCACCACTAGACCAAGACACCGTTGGTATTTTTTTCTACTGTTCTCACCTACCCAATATGTTATCCCCCGCCCTTTTTTTAATAAGCCGTTTTTACCGTTTTAATTTATTAACAACTAATCCACTGTCACTCTCAGTGGATAGTATATACAGATCCAAAGCTAGAGCTCAGCTTTCTGTCTTACTCACACACTTCTTGAGCTTCTTGCTTTTTCTTGGATTCTCTCTCTCTCTCTCTCTCACACACACACACACAAAGACAGAGCTTCTTCAATGGCTTCCGAGAACAATCAAAACACCTGCAGCAAATCAAAGCATCAAGTCTCAGCAATGATAAAACAAGGGTTTATCTCAGATCCCTTTCTCGGTCCTCCTTCACAAACCCCACTTTCTCTCTCTAGGGTTTCTGTGTCTCCTCCACCTTCCTATCCCAACTCACCCATCCAGACCCAGAACCAAACCCGCCCAAGTCCGACCCGATCAAGCCCGACCCTTTTCGAAATGATGTCAGAGGAACAGACACGAGAGTCCAAACAGACCCTGGAGACCCGCCATAGACTCCAAGAAAGAATCTCTAGGGTTTTAGCTGAAGCCCCATTTCGAAACCCTGATGGCTTTTTAGGGTTTGGTGATGTGAAGCTCACAATCACTGGGACCGATGGGTTTACTGTTTCTATGGATGTGCACAAGAGGGTTCTTGCTGATAAAAGCAGGTTCTTTGCCGAGAAGTTGAGAAGAAGTGGATCCCACTCTGTGGAGATTTGTGAGGTGGATGATGTTGAGGTGTATGTAGAGACTCTGGTGTTGATGTATTGTGAGGATTTGAAGAGAAAATTGATGGGTGAGGAGGTCTCCAAAATCTTGGGCTTGTTAAAGGTTTGTGTTTTTAGTTTTTTTTAGTTTTTTTTTTTTAATTTCGCTCCAGTTTGTTTTCTTCAACATGTTGGTATTTTTGAGCAATGTAGATAGACAACTTCATTTAAGGGTTTTTGGAATAATGTTATTGGGTTTATAATGATTTTTAATGGGAAAAGGTTGTGATAGATGATTTTGTCGAAGGGTTTGGGGAATTGTGAAGTGGTTTAATAGGAAATGGTTCTGTGTCGTGCTTAGAAAATGTGGGGAAAATTGATTTTTATTTGAGGAATTGAAGCAAAAAAACAAGTTATGCAAATTCAGGTTCTTTAATTAGATGCAATGGGATTTGGTTATGAGTGTGTTAGTGCCAAAAGTATATGATTGTTGGTAGACGAATATTCTAGTTCTGTTTTTGCTTGTGGTAATGACTTATATGAGATGGTACTGTTGGTAGTTGATCAACTGTGGGAAAGGAAAAGAAGCTATGAAATTCGTATGAAGAGAGAGTTTCATTTCACCGAGAGATTGGAAACCAGAAGCTCTTACATTTGTGTTATTTAGAAACCAAAATTTTAGTTTTATTATTGTCCTCAATGTTCTTAGTATGGAACAGACCACAAGGACAACAGTCTCTGCCTTTCAGCTCAATGTTGGATATCAGTATGAATTTGATTGTTTGTAACAACAATGAAGGGAAAGAATGATGTCAAATGTGGATAGGCCGATATGTTTGCACTCTGTTTTTCCAGTTACAAATCCAGAAAACCTGCCCCTTTCGATAATCTTAATTTGGTCTGCCATGTAAAATGTTCCTCTTTCTATGAATTGAAAGTTTTGTTTCCTATTAAAAATGTAAAATTTCTCAACCCAGTGTCCTCTTTCAGGTATCTGCAGCTATCATGTTTGATGCTGGGATAATATCATGTTTGGAGTATTTGGAAGCAATTCCTTGGTCTGAGGAAGAAGAGGACAAAGTGGTATCCCATCTTAGTGAACTTCAGATTCAGGACTCGGTCACTGATGTTTTGCAGAGGGTTTCAGCCGAGCCATCCATGTCTTCAAGAACCGATGACATCTTATTGAGACTGTTAACTGGTGTGTTACAAGCCAAGGATGATAAAGCCCGCAGGGATATGAAAACGTTAATTTCTCGATTGCTTAGAGAAGATGCATCTGATCACAGCAGTTACAGCAATAGGCTTGATATCTCCAAAGATACCCTTCTTCATCTTTGCCATGGATGCCTAAGTTCTCTTATACTGTGCTTATCTGAAGCTACATGCATGGATGAAAGCAGGCGGGATCGAGGTGTTTTGATGGGTGAGATAGCTCGAGAAGCTGACAATATGCAGTGGATTGTTGATATTCTAATTGATAGAAAATTGGGGGATGAATTTGTGAAATTGTGGGCGGATCAGAAGGATCTTGCTGTTCTCCATTCAAAAATTCCCACCATGTACAGGCACGAAATAAGCAGGATCACTGCACAACTTTGTATTGCAATTGGGAGAGGGCATATCTTGGTGCCAAAAGAGACCCGGTATTCACTGCTTTCCACATGGTTAGAAGCTCTGTATGAGGACTTTGGGTGGATGAGGAGAGCTTGTAGATCAGTCGACAAAAAACTCGTTGAGGATGGACTAGGCCAGACAATTCTGACTCTGCCGTTGCCTCAGCAACAAACTATCTTGCTTAATTGGTTTGATCGATTTCTTAACAAAGGGGATGACTGTCCCAATATTCAGAGAGCATTCGAAGTTTGGTGGAAAAGAGCTTTCATTAGGCGTTATGTGTCTGAGTCCCATTTACAGATAACCATCTCCGATTATCCAAACTGATGGTATGCTATCCAATATCCACATCCAATGCTCCAATCAACATAATGTATATATGAATTCATATTCTTGCTATAATGCTTTCTGTAATAATCTTTTGTCAAAACCCATTTGGACTTTGGGTTCATCTGAAAATTGATCTTTCAGATGCAAAAGAATTGCAAAGTGATACAATGTAAGCATACAAACTCTGAGAAGTTGAGAAAAATGGAAGGTGGTTTATCTGTGCTTGATTGTTTTGATTATAATTCTTCTCTGTTTGCTCACATTTGAGTTGTATGTTGACTTGATGTGTTTGTGACCATGTAGGAATAGATCACACAAAGTAAAAGAATCTCCAGCACAATCCAAGGCTACTATGTCATAAAATCAAGCAAGACTACATTTAGACAGAAAATAATCAAACGTATCTATATTTCTGGTAACACAATTATAGTGCGAATCAGAAACCGCTCCAGTTCTTTTCAGAGTCTGTAATGCATAAAATTATAATATACTCTACAAACCTATTCAGTAGTATCTCGCTACCATCAATGTCTAACAAGACAAAATGATCACGGCAACAACAACGCCATGGCAACAAACAGAACACACTTTGAAAACCATCCGACATTCACCCTGGTAACTGCAACTTCTATGATCAACAAACACAAGTAAAGCTACAACAGAAGCACAACCTGAATAAAGTCCTATACCGCACTTGTTTCATTGGCAATACTGCGTGGTATATGAAAATCTGGTGCTGCGAAGGAGAGTTTCCACCTTGTTTTATGGTCACTCGTATCAACATCCATTTATTCCATATAGAGATTATATTCAGAAGAAACAGAACACTTTGCACCAATAGTTCTATCAAAAAGGGAGCATTTCATTAACCACATAAAAAATCTATTCTGACATTTAAATCTGGTGATATGTTAAAAGGTACAAAATTTCTCTAGTATTACATGAAAGACATTACCACCACCAAACTTCCAAGAGATCCCCCTATAATTGCTCAAAAACAAACCCTCCTTAGATCATCTATAAATTAACAAGAGCTAAAATGCAGAAAAATCGAACACCACTACTCATCTCCTCCAACAACCCAGCAAATTGCTCAAGAATAATACCCCCTTCAATCACCATAAAATAACAACATCCAGAAAAATGCAGGAACATCGATCACCAGAGATTACCACCACCAAATTTTCATATGATCCACAACCCATTGATTGCAGAAAAGCAAAAGCTCCTTTAATCAACAATCAAGTAACAATAGCCACAACAATGCAGAAAAATGAGTTACCACTACTCATCTCCTCCAATTTGCCTCCTCCTTTTCTTCTTCTTCTTCAAGCCACTCTGCTCAGCTAAACCAATAATCTCCATCTCATCAACCTCCCGGGTCTTCCTCTTCTTCCTGTTTTCCTCCTCTACTCCAAAACTACCCACACCTGCATCATCATCATCATCATCATCCTTCTTCTTCTTATCTCTGTTCCTGGCACTGCCCTCCCCATTTCCCACTCTACCGTCTTCAACTTCATATGAATTCTGCTCATTCTCGATTCGGTTTTTCTCTTTCTTGTGTCTGCGACTATGCTTCACATTTTCTAGTCTTTCTTCTTCAGCTTCATCAGGGTTTTTTCCGATCCTTACCGCATTCTCATGTTTCTCGTGTTTGCCACTACTTTCCAAATTTCTGACCCTATCTTCTTCAACTTCATATGGGTTCTGCTCAACGTTTATCGGGTTTTCGTTTTTCTTGCGTTTCCCTCTATGCTCCACTTTTTGGACACTCTCTTCTGCAGCTTCTTGTGAGTTTTGCTCAACCTTTATCGAGGTTTCATTGCTTATATTGCCATGCCGATGTTTCTTGTGCTTGCGATCGGATTGCTTAGCTTTAAGCTCTTTGTGGAACTGAACCAAGTCATTGAATGAGGCCGAAGCGCGTCTGAGATATACAGACACGGCATGAGGAGCTCCATTGTCGAAGGAGACGAAATTGGACAAAATTTTTGCTGCTTTAGAGAGAGAGACTGGCTTTGTAGATTCGACTTTGCCCGAAACAGTCTTCATGATAGATTGATAAAGCTTTTAAAAGGGTTTTGTTCTGGGTTTGTATGGGCGAGTTGGGATAGGAAGGTGGAGGAGTCACAGAAACCCTAGAGAGAGAAAGTGGGGTTTTTGATGGAGGACCGAGAAAAGGGGTCTGAGATAAAGCCCTGTTTTATCAATTGCTGCCACAAGTGTTGTGCAAGGCAGGCTCAAACGCAACTAAAGCAGGGCTTTAGGCCCAAATGTAACTAAATAAGGCCTTTAAGCCCAACTAAAAAAGAGAGGCCTCAAGTTTATCAGTGTAATATAGGGACAATTGGGGGTGGGTACATTTTTAAAAACTTATTTGAGGGAAACTCTCTCTCCCTATTTTCTCTCACCATTACTCTCTCTCTCTCTCTCTCTCTCTCTCTCTCTCTCTCTCTCTCTCTCTCTCTCTCTCTCTCTCTTCATCTATTTTCTTTTTCAAACTCTTTCTCTCTCCCATGCATATTTAAGGCACTTCTCTCTCTCAATCTGAAGTCGGCATTCTTAAACTTCGTTGTATTGGTACTCTAAAATAAATACACCAAAAAGATAAACCAAAAATATACACCAAAGAGTTATACTGACGTGTCACACCAAAGAGTTAAACCACCTAGTCACACCAAAGAAAGAGTTAAACCACCTATTCACCATCCAGTGACATCAAAAAAATACAACAACGAGATACACCAAAGAGTTTCACCATCTAGTAACACTAACGAGATACACCAAAGAAATAGCACAAAGAGCTACACCATATAGGGACACCAAAGGATAAAACTATACAATTGCACCATCCATTTATACCAAAGAGATACAATAATGAGATACACCAAACAGTTTCACCGGAGTGACACCAAAAAGATAAATCATATTGTCATCGATATTACGATTTGGTGCAGATTATTTCGACAACAGTAAGAACTTGAAACCCAAATTTGCCAGAGATTTTTTTGGATGGTCTTCCTCCTCCAAAAAAAATTATCGATTTGGTTTTCTATAGATAGCAAATCCAGTTCCTTATAGGTATGGAACATGGTGTTTCGAATTTCAAAAACTGACAAAGAAATAGGAAGAAACCATCGATTTTTTTGTCCTTATTTGTCAAAATTGTGTTTAATGTGATAAGGAATATGGATGATTTCCAAAAAAACTGGGGTTGTTTGGTTTGCGTCTTAGAAAACATTATCCAAAAACTATTTTTAGGGAAAAATTTCGAAAACTGGTTTTGGTGTTTTTTTTGTCGCACAACTTGCTTGGTTATATATTTCCAAAAACAGTTGTGCAGAACAAAAAACAGAAAACCTGTTTGGACATGCACATGACAAGAGATGCAAAATGAGGGCCTGTAATATTTTAATATAATAAATTTGATAAAATACAAAAAAAAAAAAAAAAAAAAAAGGAAAATATAGCCATTGATTGAACTGCATTGCCGGAGCTTCGCCGGAGTAGACGAACCCATCGACTAATGTTAATGGCTTTAAGCTTCATCATATGTTGGCTACATAGTAACCAAAGGAGAAAAAAGACATTGCAGACTGGAATAAGAACCTAAAAGGTGCAGTGGGGGAATGGGGTAGTGAGATTAGCTAAAGGAAATTGCTAGAGTCTTTAATGAGTTGGGAGTGCATTGGGATCAAAATCTAAAAGAACCCTTTCGCAGAAGAAAAACCCTTTTGCCGGAGAAGAACCAAATCTGAACCCTACCGGAGAGCTCTCAGTCGTTAGAGAAGTCGAAGAAGACAATCTCGTCTAAGCTCTCTCTCAATCGTCAGAGCTCTCTAGTCGCCGGAGTGACGAAGAAGACGTCTAGTTTCGCCAAAGTGAAGAGAGAGAAAGTCAGAGAGAGAGAAAGTCGAGGAGGGAGAGACAGGCCAAAAAAAAAAAAAAATCTTTTATACTATGACATGTTTTGCTGCTAAGGAGGTTTGAAGGGGAGACCTCATTAAAGAGTTTAGGATTTCCCTTGTTTTCCTTGCTTCCTATTTTGGCTTGAAAACTCAAAAAACATCTAAATGATGTTCTCTAGTTTTTGTTCTCAATTTCCACTTTTTTAAAAAAATTGTTTTTGGAAATTGCTGTCCAAACAGCATCTCAAGAGTTTATTGTTTTTTAGAACAAAAAACTGTTTTGGAGACACAAACCAAACAACCCATAAATTTTGCAAGTTTTACTTTTAATTGATGGCTTTTTCGTCTTTTTTCAATTACATGTACTTTTGACCAAAAAGTTTTTTATACTTTACTTTCCTACAAATAAGTTTATATTTTTGTACCGACTTCTATTTTTTCCAAATATTATATAATCTAAACTATAAAAATTAAATCCAATAAAATACCCAAAACCAACAAAAAAAAACTTTAGTTAAATGATTTGGGTCCAACAGTTCAATCCAATGACACACAATTAAATTTAACAAAAAAAATAAAAATGCTGAAAAGGTGCAAAACGTAGGCATCATTAGTCATTCTCTCTTTAGCATCTCTCTCTCACACACATTTTCTATCTAGTTATTCTTTTGTCCTCATCTAAAATTAAAATACCAATCAAATTATTCATTTTCTTATCCTCTTCCTTTCAATCTCATTTTCTCTTTTTTATCTATTACGAGTGTAATAATTTTTCTAAATCACTTGAAGCACAAGGCATTAATCTACTAATTCTCTCTCTCTCTCTCTTTTTTTTTTTATATAATAGGCAATTTTGGAGGAGAATTCATGTGTCATATCTTAATTTTATGAACCACGACAATAATTCCAAGCTCGTATTATTTTCTTATTGTAGAAGCGTTTGGTTGACTAGTAAATATGACAATTAGAGAACAAATATTTGTATAGAAAAATACTTGAAGAAAGAAAAAATTTAAAAAACTATTTGAATTACAAAAAAAAAAAAAAAAAACTTCTTAATATAACAAACCCAACGTAACAAAAATTTTAAGTTAAAATTATCATTAATACTATTGAGACATAATTTTGGGACCTTAATACATTATGACCATTAAATTGATAGTGAATTACATTTAATATTGAGACTCACTGAGAATCCAATAACCACAAGCATTAAGTTCTCAAATTATTTCTCAATAGCATTACTCTAAAATTAGATAAATAAACAAGAACATGTTTCATAAATTAAAAAATTAGCTAGATTAGCATATGACCAATTTAAAAAAATGTGTATAAAATGTAAGTGTAAAATTTGATTGGTAATGACTATCTCAAAAGGTGATGAATTTTTTTAAAGTTAATATTAAAAAAAAATTATTTAGAATCGTTTTTATAGACCTCAATGTGTATCGAGTGGCCCCGATGAGGGAGTCATAACAAAAATATGACACAAAATGTCAAAGACTCAATTGACACATACTCTTGATTGCTTTTGGTAACTTAAATGGTATCATATTAAAAACTAGTTATTGTCCATACCTAAAAGTACTATACAATAAATAAAAAAATTTCAAACAATTATCCAAATTCAAAAAGAATGACTTAAAAATATTTATATCAATTCTTCTTTTAAAATGATTCGAAATATATTTTCAACCATATCATCCATATTAATAGAACTGTCATAAAAATATATAAAAACTCCCAAAAAATACCATATATACAAATATCTATTAAAAAAAATATTAACATATACTATTAAAATTTATAATCTTTAAGTAATAAATAAAATCTTACTCATTTATAAGACTCACAAATTCATCACCTCTACTACCACTGAATCCAATAACGCAACATAATTATAAACTCAACCATCATATTTTCAATCTACTCTATTTACATATAATAAATACCTCAAGTAAAAAAAAAAATATGCTAACAAAATACAATTATATTCACAATCTTTAAGAGATAAATAAAATCAATCAAATCTTACTCCTTTATAAAACTCATGAATTTAACACAATTATCACCATTCAACCCCAAATGACACAATATAATTATAAATTTAATCACAAAATGTCCATTCCTCGACATATAAATATACACAGAAACACACTCACACACATTTCTTTTTTAGTTACAACTAAATCCTCCTAATCAATAACTGTTTTTATTAGAAATACAAAAGTTCAAGTTTTTAAGATAAAATAATAATTAATTAATATTTAATTAAAAAACAGGATAAAAATCACGGTCATCCTCTAAATTTTGGTAATATTACACGGACACTTCCTGACATTTTATAAATAATACGGAGACCTCCTGAGATTTGGAATTCATTGCACGGAGACCTCCTCTATCTCTCTTCCGTCAATGTTGCTAACGAAAATTGATTATTTCATCCCAAAAAACTTATTATTTTTATCTTCTCCGAATTTAGTGCCAAAAAAATTTAAAAAATCAAATAAAATTTAATTTAGTACCCAAAAAATTGATATAATTTAGTACTCCAACAAATTGATTAATTTCAATATTAATTTGATAACAATAAAAATTAATTTGATATTAATTTCGACAAAGTTGAATATAAATTGGATAAAATTATATATTAATTTATAATCTAAAGTTCATTATGTGTTTAATATTATTTGGTGTTTATAGTCAATGTGCTATTTTTTAATTACATTAAGTGTTATTACAAATTAAGAAGCAAATGATAAAATACATGCTGTCAAATATTTAAAAACTTTAAATTAGTTTTCATCTCTTTTATGGAGTAAATAATAACAAAAACAATACGAGGGAAACAAAAAAAAAAGATAATAGTATAAGAGAGAGAGAGAGAGAGAGAGAGAGAATATAAGATAGATAAAGAGAGTATATATGAGATATGTGAATCTTAGAGTTGTAAAATGAATGAAAGTTCAATTAAGATCATCGGATCAAAATGATCTAAACAGCAAAAAACTCAAGACAAACAATCTAGCTAATTTATTATATAGATTATTATGTATAATAATTAAATTATAGGTAAAATTATAATTGATTAAAATTATTAAAGATCGATCATGAATAATTTTAATTATTTATACTTTCACCTTTAAAATGTATAATTTAGTCTTTAAAAATTATAATTTTTATAATTGATTATAATATTTTGTAATCAACTATATCTTTTAGAATTATAACTGACACGTTAAAAAATTATAACTTGACTTTAAAAACTTTTAACTTTTAATGCATTACCTCTTTCAATACCAGAATTGTCCTCTCCTCTTTGATTAGAACAAGAAATTCTTTTTGAGCACAAATTTTTCTAGCGGACTTGAATATCGTACAATTTTTTTAATAAAAATAATTAACTAGCCCAAATTCAATCGAGTCAAGCCCAATAAACCAAGTAAGCTCAAGTCAGATAAAAGACAGGTCAAACCTAGTTCGTCAATTCGACCTAGTCCAAGATCCAAGAAGTCTATGAAGAAAAAAGCACGTGGGAAGAGATTATCGGGATACTCACTCTCGAAGATCAAGACTGTCATAATTGTACTTACCTTTTACAACTATCCTCCCTGAAGAATTAGTGTCCTCATACTCACGTCACCGTCTCACCATGCCTATAAATTGTAAGTCCTCTCCACATAAGAGGACACATCTTGACATCTCACCACATCTCTCTATACACATATAATTTCTCTCTCCTAGCTATTGTACCTCTCTCATTGCACACATCTCCCTTATTTTATTCATCAATAAAGACCCCCCGCCACCGTTGCCATTTTTCAGAGTGGAGTAGGTCACTCGGACCGAACCACTATGTATCTGTGTGTGGACTCAATATTTACATTACTACTATTGATTGCTTATTTATTATCCATTAATGTCACCCTGTCACACATTTGACTGTTGATCTTGCACGAGACTATTTTGTGCATCATCAATAATTATAACAAAAATGATAAAAATATTCATAAAAATAATAAATAATGGTACAATATTAAATTATTTTTTTGATACCATAGACTTGTCCTTTCGAAGCACAAACTGAAAATTAATGAGGAGCGGATGAGTAATCTTATACATATGAACTCTTATATTTTGTTTGGTACGATAAAATAATAGATGAAATGATAAAATATAATGTTTGACAATGAAGAAAAATAGAAAAAAAATAAAATAAATGGAGTAGTCTTCTTTCTAACTCTCTAAAATTTATCCCTCCAAGGGAAAAAATAGATGAAAAATTTATCGATTACATATTATGTACAAATAAATTTTATATATAAATATATCTCTATATATCTATACTACTAATGAAATATATATCTATATTAATAATAAAAGTACCTTAATATGAAAAATTTTAATTCACTATTTTATCCTTATAAAAATTACAAACGCCACTCTATCATTCTATAATTAGATATTTAAATTATCCTCATACCCTTATGTATTTAATATCCAAATTACCTTCAACATCTCTTTTAGTGATTTATTATCTATGTATAAATATTAGTTTCTAGAATTTTTTTAATTGACTATATTACCCTTTAAAAATATATGCACCATCAAAATTTTAAAAAACGTGTTCAAAAATCTTTCAAAAACTCTATCAATCTAACATTACTCATTTCTTATACAAAGATAACACACACACTCAATTTGCACCAAAAAGTTTAACCCTTTCAACTTTAGGATAAAAAATAATCATACATATTATTTTTTTAAATTAATTTATATTACATTAGCATGATTTTTCAATTATAGTAAACTTTTCAAATTGTATTAGCATTTTGTGTGAAAATAGATTATAATGCATTTTAAATATGCTTTATAATATATGTAGTAAGTAGTATATTAAATTTTATCCGAATATAACTGACTATTATTTTTATTTTATTCAATCAAATATAAGTGGAATTCTAATCAAATGGATTTCAAAAAAATTTAATTTTCAAACATCACTCTCAATCACAAAATTCTAAAAAAAAAATAACTATTTTTTAATCTTTTTTCTTATAAAAGTTTTTATAATTATGTAATAAAGCATGAGCGATGAAAAAATAAGTTTGATAAATTTAAGATAATATTTAATTTAGGTACACATATAACAAACACTGTTTATTAATTTTTGTGTATGAAAACTATTCACGTACAACATACGTGGTACATTGCTAGTAATAGTAAAATATTCATTTATACTTTTTTCATTACTTTTTTTTTTTGAACTTATCAAACACAAAAAAAATATTCATTCTATTTTTCATCTCTCATACCACACACAAATAAGGGAATGAAGGATTGAACGTAGTATTTTTTTTGGCTACAGGGAGTTTAGACTTCCGTCGACTACTCCTTCGAACTCAGCGGCTTACCACCATGACTTGAGTATATTACTTCAACTTTTCATTCATCTATTTTTTCATCCAACACACTAGACATCACATTAGCAAGACTGTTATATCATATATGCGGTGAGTAGGGCTTAGATAGTCGAACAAGCTCAAATGAGTTCGAGCCGAGCCTAAAAAAATTGTTTTCTTAATTGAATAAAAAAAATTGTTCAAGTTTAGCTCGTTTAGAAAATGAGTTGAGCCTGGACGAGCCCAAAACGAGCCGAACCCGAATTGAGCCCAAATATTTTGCATATAAATGAGTCAAGTCTGTCAAGTTCAAACCGAACCTGTTGAGTTTGTTTTTCAAACGAGTCTAAAACATTGTTTAAGTTCAACTCTTTTAAAAAACGAGTCGAACTCGAATTGTTCAGTTTGATTAACTGCTATAACGGTGAATTTTGGAAAAAGTAAATGCTTTGTTTTATACCATCTTAAAAGAAATTAATTTTCAAATCCAAAGTGACGATTTATTTCAAATCATAGCAACAATATTTCATTTTCAAATTAAATCACTTTTCACGTTGAAATCTATACGGTGGTTCAGCATATTGCAGATTTGCTGCTGTAACACCAAAAATTTTAGGTTGTGGTATAAAAATTTACTTTTTATATCATACAGAGAAATAATTTTTAATCATATATTGATCTTTCTTTGGTTTTATTGTAACCTTTGATTTTAAGAACAATAAAATAAAAAAGTTTTACACATGTCTTATTTTTTTTAAACCCAAAAAAAAGGGGTTAATCGTGAATTGCACCTCAAAAGATATCTCGAATCTCAATTTGTACCCTATAAAATTAAAAATCTCAATTTATATCCTTAAAAATATAAATCTGTATCAATGTGCACATGAAGTTAACAACTGTTTACCATCTAAAACTAAATAGATAAATTACACATAGATTCTCTCATATTTGTCATTTAATCATCTGGACCCCATCATATTTAAAATATTACACTTACACCCCTCACAATGGATAAGCTTTTTATTTAATTGTCAGTACCATAGTCTGGTTCAAATATTTATTATTGGACCCCAATGTCTGAGCACGTGAAAACTACCCAACAATGAGCACGTGAAAACTACCCAACAACTGTTGGTTCACACGGGTGGTTGGGCAGCAGTTGAATCAGATTTTTTTTTTTTTTTTTGTTATTTCGATCGGAAATGTTCAAACTAGTTTGCGTGCTTTTTAATTTATTTTTTTTCGGTTCATTTAAAGATAAGTCATTTATATCAAGATGAAAAAATTCACGAATAATAAATTTTTTATATTCTAATTTCAAGAGAATTGTTAAATTTTAAACTCAAAACAGTTAAATATATTGTTAAACTTTATTTCCACTGGACCACTCATTAGGGTTAGCTGAATCAGAATTCACCAAGTGAACACCGTAACAACCAGTATTTACTCCGTAGACAGGCGTGTCTTCGCAATTGAATAACGTTGACAAAATGGATAACTCTTTTCTTCTTCGTGTCAGAGACTTGGACCAGTGCTGGTTTTTTGATATCTAGGCACTGTTTGGTCTCTGTTCCCCAGTAAATTCCGTTCTTTTTCCTCTGTTTTTTTTTCTATTTTATTTGGAATTTTAAGAATTTTACAGGTTACGAACAAACGTGACATGAGTAGGACTTTTAATGATCATATTTAGATGAAGTTATTCGAATGAAATCAATTTTTTTGATCAAACTTTTGATTTGTATATGCTTCAACTATAAATGGTAAAAATAAAAGACGTGGAATACTTAGATCAAAACTTTTAAATTGAATTTGAATACAATTTAATCATAATCCGATCATACTAGTTTGTATATATTTTTATATGAATATTTAAAAAGTTTAGTTAAATTAAGATGTTTAGATCAAGCTGTTAACGAGTTTGAATACAAACCAAAAAAATAAAATCTGTCAAATACTCAAATTGGATTTAGATGAGACTTTTAAAATTGAATTTGAATGAGTCAAAATTCAATTCAAATTCGATCAATTGACATAACTAGCAATGTGAGAAGCGAGGCGAATCATTGGCTATCAAGCAATCAAGTTAATGAGCTATGTCACGGGTCGTGGGAGACTTTACGACTCTTTTTAAGCATAAAACTTAACTTTTAAAAGTCGTAATTCTTAAAAAAAAAATAAAAGTTTGAATAAAAAAAATAAAAAAATAAAAAACAAAAGCAAAGGGAAAGTGGTAACACAATTAAGAAAAGATAGCGTGTGAAGTAATGAGATGATTTAAGACACTGCGAAGCAGAGAGAGAGAGAGAGAGGGACAACACAACAATGGGAGCTGGCTGAGGGGTCCAATCACAATTTAAAAAGATCCAATTCCACGCATGATAATCTATGAAGCACGGATACGGATACGGCGATACGGGATACGGCGATACGGATACGGCGATACGGCAAAACTTAAAAAAATAGGATACGGATACGGCCAAGATACGGCTATAATAAAATATTTTTATTATTTTTATTATTTTCAACCAACTTAATACTTATATATTTTGGTAGTTCTTTAACATATAATAAGAAAAATTAGTAATTCTTTTTAGTTTCAAGAAAATATATATCGTATCGCTGTGGTATATTCACAAAGTGAAGTGACAAATTAAAGGAATCAAAGCTAATATTTACCTAGTATTTAGAAGTAATTTGCTAAAATTATAATGTAATAACTTTATTTTATACTCTTTTGACATGTAATTTTAGATAATACTTAAAAAACACTCATGTACCTTTGAAGTAATATGAATTTGTTGTTAATGTATTGTATGGTATGTAAATTCGAAAAGAGATGTTAAAAGTTCAACTAAAATATTATATATGTTGGTCGACTACAAAAGTATCAGTGAAGTATCCTAATATTTAATTATTATCGGATACGTAGAAGGTGTATCCGATACGTATCGGACGAGTATCCGACGAGTATCGTATCCGTAAAGTATCCGATACGGATACGTCAACCTCAACGAAGTATCCGTGCTTCATAGATGATAATGATGGAAGGAGCAGTTCAACTTTACCATAAATACACTTTCACCTCTCATGTGATAAATTATATAATAATACCCTCTGTAATTTCTGATATTTTCATTTCACCATCTATTATTTATGAAATTACACACCAACACTGCAACACATCCCTTAATGAATAGTGTAATGATGCTAATAGATGATGCACTGCAATAATTTTGCCCTATCTTACTTTTGGAGGAATTGTAATAACATCCTTTTAATTTCTAATATTTTCAATGGGTCCCGTTGTTTCCATAAATATATTAAACCCTTTGTTATTAGTTTCTCTAATCGATGTTAATGGCATTTGTAAATGTTTTTTTTGGGAATATTTTTCTGTAAATTCCTAGCATAAATTTGATTTATTAAAATGACTTTTCAATTTATTCAGTGGGTAGATTTTTTTTTTCCAGAAAAATCTTATAGATTGAATTTTGGTACTGATAGATTTTCCTTTTTCAGTGTTATTACATTAAGTGATCCAGAGAAAAATTTCTGATGATCTAGCCTTTGTCATGTATAATGATAGATCTAACTACACAATTTTATACATTAAAAGCAAAAATCTAAAGATTTAAATGCTGATTTTTTCACTTAAGGTTAAAATAGGTAGTTCGGGTGAGTAATTTAAATATTGCGGGATTATTTTACAAATTGTCGAATCCTAAGAGATTATTATAATTGTAGAAAGAATAGAGGGTGCAGTGCAAATATTGGAAACTAGAAGGGAAGTTGTTTTGTTTATTTACCATTTATATCTGGTATGACACTGTTTTAGTCTCTCTCTCTCTCTCTCTCTGAGGGTACTGAAAAGTGACTAGACAGTTAAATTTGCAGGTATGGAATCAGAATCCTGACATTGGAATAACATCACACCCATTAATTTACAGAATTTTTTTTTGGGTAACGTAACTCTAAATTTTATTATATTAATAAATATTTTATTATTTTTATAAGTTATTTTATAATAAAAAAAATTATAATTTTTATAGATAATTTACTACTTTTGTTATATTTATTATCGATCTTATATAAAAATGATAAATAACGGTTCGATTTTTTTTAAAAGTACCATAGATTAGCCTTTTATTTTTTTTATTTTTTATGCTATGTTTCTTTTTGTCATACCTCTCAAATTCCCAATAGTGGCTTAGGTTATTGTAATAGCCTCCTCGTCTTTTTCTTTAGCCATTTCTCTCTCTCTCTCTCATATTTTATTTTTCTGTTTCTCTATTTGTTAATGCATTACTATTTCTAAAAGAACATGGTTTTGTGTTGATAATATCAAAAGTTATATATTATTTAATTAAAGTTAGCGATTGACTTAATGATTATCGTTCGTGTTGTTGTTGGACGATATCGAGTTTGAACTTTGTCGTTTTTCTCTTTATAATAGGGTTTGACAAAATAAAATCATATATTATATTCATATCTAATAAATTTTAAAATATATATATTATTTAGTTCGTACATGTTTTTTAACACCATTGATTAACTGGGTAATTATTCTTTTTTCCTAATATTCGTGCAAAATGAGAATGAATAATTGGAAATTAGAAATGTATAGATTCTTGTTTTTTTTTTTACCTGACATAAAATCACTAGTTTGAATGGCCGTCGATTAAAAGATAGGGGACGTCCCAAATTTGCGATGGAGTCGTATGTGTGAGAATATATAATTTTGAACTCATGGAGTTAGACTCTAAATTTTTTTTGAAGAAGCTATGAATTATTTATATAATTCTGAGGATCTTGATCTACTAATATTTAATGAGAATCAATCGGAAAATAAATCTTTAATGACAATTTTCTGATTAACTTGTTATCATTTAAGAGAGTAGTGCCAACTACCACACAAGCAAGCACCATCTATTTTAATTTTTTTTTTGTGCTTTGAAGGGTGGATCAAGGCATTCAAGCAGTGTGAATATTGCAGAGAATCAATTGGAGACCCTATGTATATATATATATGAATGTTTTTTTTGTTTAGTGGTAAGGGATGTTCGAACCAGCTTATTACGTGCACCTCGATTAATCTTTTTTTTGGCCCGATCAAAGTTAGACCATTTATGTCGGGATTAGGGTATTCATGAAAGATAAATTTATCATTGTCTGACCCCAAAAAAATGTCAATATTCGAACTCAAAATGTCTGAATTTACAACTCGTTTTTGTTATCACTTGAGTTCCTTTTGAATTCTATATATATATGAATGTTTGGGGTATGTATAATCAGAGTATAATGAGTTGAAGACAGATTGGATGAGGCATTCCAAGACAAAAAGATAGGAGAAAGCTGACTCTGCATGCCTTTTATTCAATGTAGTCTGCTTGCCCAAGCCCTACGGCTTTCTCATAGATCAGTGTGTAAGTGTGTGTGAGAGAGAGAACACCAAAGAAAGGAACAGCCTCAATGTTAAAAGCTAGATTGCAGGAAAGAGGACAATGGAACCACGACAGTTGAGAGAGCCCAAAGACTTATGATGCATCTTATCAATGTACATATATCATATTCGAAATCTGTAGTGAGGAAAGAATCGAAATTTCTATTGCTTGTAAAAGTTGAAACTTTTGTTCTACATTGAGCCAAACTACCATGAGGATTAAAGGGTATCTTTTTTTCTTTTTTTTACTACGAGGATTACTTTTTCGAGCTTGGATATTGGTCATCGTAGTTTGAGTGAGTTTAGAACATATCTCTTGTCGAGCAGGAGTGACTAACCCTTAGTGAGTATAAAAAGTGTTGAACCTGAGATCTCTGAATTAACAGAAGTTTGACTCAGCCAAAAAATAATTCGTAAAAAGTTGATTAAGGGGTATCTCTTATTCAAGGTTATACTACAAAATGCCCATATGATTACGCCCTTTTTTCTTATGCTTTTAAGGACTATGGAGAAGGGTTCATATTTTTTGTTAAGAAATATAGGATTATTTTGTTTATTAAGGGTAGACTAGTCTTTTATTTGTTTTGGCTATATATAGTCTCTATGTATTTAGGTTAAACTATTTTTTTTGCATTCAATAGAATTATGCAGTATCAATGAAACCCTAGCCTCTTCTTCCTCCTCTTCCTTCTTCTTTCTTGTATTTTTCTTGATTGTTTAACATGGTATCAGAGCTAAGTTTCATGGGACGAGGCTTAATCTCAAACACAGCTTCCGCGGCCGTTTGGAGTGAGGTACTTCGTTTCGTTTTTACAATCTGGTATTTCGTGACTGTTTTTGTGGTTTTGCGATCTGGTTTTCAATCTGGTATTTCGTGGTATTTCAATCTGGTTTTGCGATCTGGTTTTGTGGTTTTGCGATCTGGTTTTGCGATCTGTTTTTATTTGTTATTTGATTATGGCTACTGAAAGAGATGATTCGCTTCAGTCTGTGAGTGTGAGGTTGGATGGAAAGAACTATTCGTATTGGAGTTATGTGATGAGAAATTTTCTTAAGGGTAAAAAGATATGGGGATATGTTAGTGGAACCTCTGTGAAACCTAAGAACACTGATGATGGTTATGCTGATTTGATAGATACCTGGGAAGCAAACAATGCGAAAATTATTACTTGGATTAACAATTCTGTTGAGCATTCTATTGGTACACAGTTGGCGAAGTATGAGACAGCAAAGGAGGTTTGGGATCATCTGCAAAGGTTATTCACTCAATCAAATTTTGCAAAGCAGTATCAATTGGAGAATGACATACGAGCTCTTCAGCAGCAGAATATGAGTATTCAGGAGTTTTATTCTGCTATGACAGATCTTTGGGATCAATTGGCTCTTACAGAATCGGCAGAATTGAAGGCATGTGATGCCTATATTGATCGTAGGGAGCAGCAACGATTGGTACAGTTTTTAACGGCACTTCGCAGTGATTTTGAAGGACTTAGAGGTTCAATTTTGCTTCGTTCTCCACTTCCTTCTGTTGACTCAGTTGTCAGTGAGTTATTAGCTGAAGAAATACGTCTTAAGTCCTATTCTGAAAAGGGAATTTTGTCTACTTCTAATCCTTCTGTGTTAGAAGATTACAGGGGTCTGTGTAAATTTTGCCAGTTTACATCCACTACAATCAGAAATATCACAAGCTTGCAAATTTCCTAGTGTGTTTTGGGGTGAAGCTGCGCTTACTGCTGTAGCTTTGATTAATACAATTCCATCTTCTCATATTTCAGGTGTTTCTCCTTTCGAAAAGTTGTATGGGTATGCTCCTGATTATTCTTCTTTTAGAGTTTTTGGTTGTACTTGTTTCGTTCTTCGTCCTCATGTAGAACGCAACAAGCTGTCCTCTCGATCTGCTATTTGTGTTTTTCTTGGTTATGGTGAAGGTAAAAAGGGGTATCGTTGTTTTGATCCAATAACTCAGAAACTTTATGTGTCTCGCCATGTTGTTTTTCTCGAGCATATACCGTTCTTTTCTATTCCATCCACTACTCATAGCTTCACTAGATCTGATCTTATTCGTATAGATCCTTTTTCTGATCATTCTGCAGGTACTGACACTCTACTCTCTAGCACACCTGAAGCTCCCTCTTCTTCTATGGTCCCTCAAGCTCCGTCTGAGATTGTGGATCCACCTCTACGTCAATCTACACGCATTCGTAAGTCCACAAAGTTACCAGATTTTACTTATTCTTGTTATTCTTCATCTTTTACTTCATTTTTAGCTTCTATTCATTGTCTCTCTGAGCCCTCTTCCTATAAAGAGGCAATTCTTGATCCTCTTTGGCAGCAAGCTATGGATGAGGAACTTTCTGCTTTGCATAAGACAGGTACTTGGGATTTGGTTCCTCTACCTCCTGGTAAGAGTGTTGTTGGTTGTCGTTGGGTGTATAAGATCAAGACTAATTCTGATGGATCTGTTGAGCGATACAAAGCTAGGTTGGTTGCAAAAGGGTATTCTCAACAGTATGGTATGGATTATGAGGAGACATTTGCTCCTGTTGCAAAGATGACTACTATTCGTACTCTTATTGCAGTTGCTTCGGTTCGTCAGTGGCATATCTCTCAACTTGATGTTAAAAATGCCTTCTTGAATGGAGATCTTCAAGAAGAAGTTTATATGGCTCCCCCTCCTGGTGTTTCACATGATTATGGGTATGTTTGCAAGCTCAAGAAAGCATTATATGGTCTCAAACAAGCACCTCGTGCTTGGTTTGAGAAATTTTCTGTTGTGATCTCTTCTCTTGGATTTGCTTCTAGTAGTCATGATTCTGCTCTTTTTGTTAAGTGCACTGATGCAGGTCGTATCATTCTGTCTTTATATGTTGATGACATGATTATTACTGGTGATGATATTGATGGGATTTCAGTTTTGAAGACAGAGTTAGCTAGACAGTTTGAAATGAAGGATCTGGGTTCTCTACGATATTTCTTGGGTATTGAGGTAGCCCACTCACCCAGAGGTTATCTTCTTTCTCAGTCGAAATATGTTGCAGATATTCTTGAGCGGGCTAGACTTACTGATAATAAGACTGTAGATACTCCCATTGAGGTTAACGCAAAGTATTCTTCTTCTGATGGTTTACTTTTGCCAGATCCTACTTTATACCGTACTATTGTTGGGAGTTTGGTATATCTCACTATTACTCGTCCAGATATTGCATATGATGTTCATGTTGTTAGTCAGTTTGTTGCTTCTCCTACTACAGTTCATTGGGCAGCTGTTCTTCATATTTTGCGGTATCTTCGGGGTACAGTCTTTCAAAGTCTTTTACTTCCATCCACCTCTTCCTTGGAGCTGTGTGCATACTCTGATGCTGATCATGGCAGTGATCCCACAGATCGCAAGTCTGTTACTGGTTTCTGTATCTTTTTGGGTGATTCTCTTATTTCTTGGAAGAGCAAGAAACAATCTATTGTTTCTCAATCTTCAACCGAAGCAGAATATCGTGCTATGACATCTACTACCAAAGAGATTGTTTGGTTACGTTGGTTACTTGCAGATATGGGAGTTTCCATTTCTCATCCCACTCCAATGTATTGTGACAACCAGAGTTCTATTCAGATTGCTCACAACTCGGTTTTTCATGAACGAACTAAGCACATTGAGATCGATTGTCACCTTACTCGTCATCATCTCAAGCATGACACCATTACTTTGCCCTTTGTTTCTTCTTCTTTGCAGATTGCAGATTTCTTTACCAAGTCGCATTCTATTTCCCGTTTTCGTTTTCTAGTTGGCAAACTCTCGATACTTGTAGCTGCCGCATCGTGAGTTTGAGGGGAGATGTTAAGAAATATATGATTATTTTGTTTATTAAGGGTAGACTAGTCTTTTATTTGTTTTGGCTATATATAGTCTCTATGTATTTAGGTTAAACTATTTTTTTTGCATTCAATAGAATTATGCAGTATCAATGAAACCCTAGCCTCTTCTTCCTCCTCTTCCTTCTTCTTTCTTGTATTTTTCTTGATTGTTTAACATTTTTGACAGGTTTTAAACGTTCGTTCACTTGCTAAAAAGTAAAGACCTTACTTTCTTTTCGAAGTCTCGCCTTAAAAGAGACTTTAATGTGTTTATAATTGCATAAGACTAAAGTAATTCTTATGAGTTTTGAGTTTAATAAATAATATTATTCTTACTAATTTATTTTTTTAATTCTTTCATATTAAATGGCATGATGAAATTATAAATTTTAGATGACTATTGTGAAACTGAAATCCAATAGTACACATGAAATTGGTAAGCCATAAAAAGATTATTACTTTGTGTATTTAACAATTTAACTTAATCTATTAATTTAGTGATGTGACAATTGATATAGTACAACGAAGAAATCTAATAATTGCAATTAGAATGACCTTATAGGATTATGTCGATTGGTATATCATTAGATTAACAGATTAAAATAAATTTTTAAGTTCCAATCATATAATAAATAATATACTTAGTGTATGAGACTCCTATCATTGTAGAATTTGGAGAGAGTTAGATGTATGCAATCTTATTCGAACAAGCTTTAGAGTAATATATGCGATGAGACATATATTTTTAAATTAAGTAATATTATTTGGATTTAAAAATTTGACATAATGATGTGGTTTCAGTAGAACTATTTGATCAACACCAAGTTTCAATGTTTGATGGATTCTACAGTTAATTCAAAGGTCATAATAAATTAGATCAACAAATTAGATTAATAAATTAGCTAGAATAGCATTACTGTTTTAAATTTGGAATTCAGCCCATCAACCATTTCAAAAAAGTTGTTTTGCACAATTACCTCTGTTTGAACTGTTTACAGTGGTACTTGCTTTGTGTATAGCTCATTCTGCTTTTGAGTAAATGATAGGATGATCATCACAGAATCATTCAAGAAACCAACAAAGTCTTCTCTCTCTATCTCCATCCATCCCTTTTGTCTCTGTCTCTTCTCTCACTATCTTACTTGCCCGGTTTCTTCAACTCCCCTCTGTCCATACATTTATACACCCTCTCTTTTTTCCTGAAAGATTATTTATACCCTCTTTGATGCTCTCAAACCTCCATGCACTTGGTGCAAAACAGCCCCAGAACACAAAGAAAAGAGAATAATAATGTCTCAAGCAGCTTCATCAAGGTGGTGTCCAACCCCAGAGCAGGTCATGATCTTAGAAGAGATGTATAGAGGTGGAATAAAAACTCCAAATGCCTCTCAGATTCAGCAGATCACAGCTCACCTCTCATGCTATGGCAGAATTGAAGGTAAGAATGTGTTCTACTGGTTTCAGAACCACAAAGCAAGAGACAGACAAAAACTTAGAAGGAAACTCAGTAAGCCACTCCACCAACAGAAACTGTATGGGCAACATCAATATAATTGGCAAAGCCACCACCAAAGCCACCTTCTTCATTACCTTCATGACTGTCCTGCAGCTGCTTCTTCTGCTAGTCATCAACTTCCTCACTACAACTTGGGAGGTGTTCTTCATCAGGTAGTATTTGTAATTAGTTTCTTGTTCTCTACCTTATAATACGCGGAAATAACATCTCTCCTTATAGGATAAGGTTGAGAATATTCAACGCTCCCTAGACCCCGAAATAACGAAAACCTCGTCTGGGTATGTCCTTTGCTATACCTTATAATAATGAGCTAAAAAAAGAGTGGCACAAGGCATGAGACTCCGGCAACCACCAAGGTCTGGAATAGAATTTTTGTAACTGTTACAACCATTATGTGCTATTTCCCAAAAAATAATTTAAGATATTACAACGAACTTCAAAACACTGTCTTTTCAGGGATCTCAAAAGGGATGCATAACAAATCACACTGGAGAAAACTTATTACCTTATAATCTAAGAAACAGTACTAAAGATATATCTCTCGCAATCAGAGAACCTAAAGATAATCTTTGTCTTACTGACTAAATAAGTTTCACAGATGTGTTTATCCAATATTTTGAACTTGAAGAACCTAACATTTCAATGCTATCTAAGGTGCTTTCTAAGTAAAATTGAGAAGCGGATGTCATAAATAGATAACAATTTTTTGATTTCTCTACTCGTTTTGGGTTAGGGTGGAGTTGAAGATGCATCAAGACAGATGATGAATTACAAATGGAAGATGGATCTACAAGAAAGTTGTGAGATGGAAAACTCCATGCTCAGAACCTACGGTTGTGATTGGAGGAGGATGGTGATGATGATGGATGTGTGTCCAACCACCCATTGTTGCAGTAAACCCCTCAAAACCCTAGAGCTCTTTCCCATCACTGCAACCAGTCTCAAAGACCAGTGCACCACATCTAAGCATATCTCTTGCTCCACGCCCACCAATATTTAGCTAGCTTCTGCTTTCTCTCTCTCTCTCTCTCTCTCTCTATCTATCTATCTAGTATAGTCTAGGTATAGACTAGAGTAGATAGGCTTCAATGTGTGTTTGTTCAATGTTCATCTTCTTGGTTTTTGTTATCTGTATCTTTTTTTTTTTGGGGAGGGGGAGGGGGGAGGGGGACGTTATCTGTATCTAGGCTCTGGCCGTCTGGCCTGAGAAAGATCTTAATTGTCTAATTAGCAACTGACCATTACTGGTCCTAGATTGCACTGTTTATTTCTAAGTAGAATTTGCATTGGGATTTACCAAAGTTTCTGTTTTGTATTGATTTTTTGAGGTTTATTTTCTCTACATGTGAGAAAGCTGCGAGTTCCAGCATTGGTAACCTCACACAGACATGTTGATCCTGTCTTTATTTGTCCTAGACTTTCAGACAAGTCTACGCAAGCAGCATGCAAAATCAGTAGACTATAACAGGACATGAGCATAGACTCACCAATTTGGAACCTTATGAGAGAATTTTGAGTACCTCTTCTTAGGACAATATGATGCCATGTAGTGGTGTTTTGAGTGTTTTCTCGAAAAAAAAAGTAGGAGAGAGAGAGAGAGAGAGAGCATGAAGCTAGCTAAAGATTCATCCACTGAAAAGGTAATGCTTGTAAAATTTTCTTATTTTTTATTTTACTTTCTTTATTATATTTCATGATCAATGCTTACAAAATGAATCAACTAAAGATCTATGACTATAAATCAAATTTTCGTATGGTACAGTAAAAAATTTTCGAGACCAGATCTTTATCCCCAAAGGCCACTAAGTTGGGAAAGTCTATGACAATACATAAGGATATATTTTATTTTTTAATTTCTTTTGAGAAATAAGGGGAATTAGAACTTTCAAATTGGTTTGCGCGCTCTCTAGAAATATCCAAAAGTTTGGGTAATTTTACGGTTTCAATGAGTTGAGTTGAGTTGAGTTGAGCTTTTTTTTTTTTTTATATCAACCATTTTCCCACGAGCAAGTTCTTACTAATGACTCGATTTGAGTTCAATAGAACTCAGAAAATTGAAAGTGTCATCAAGCTTAACTCATGTATCTAAGGTGTCAATTTTCAATCTAAGTCTCCAACCGGTGCTTCTCTTCAACATCGCTTTGTGAAAAAACTAGTTCTATACTGATCGGATGGTTACTGAATTTGGGCACATATGTATGGAACAAGGTCCAAGGAATAACGGTGTTATAAGGGTACAACTTGGACGGATCAAAATGACCCAAACTCAGCTCAATCGAAAAAAAAAAAAATCAGTATATAAGCAGATGTTTATTATGTATTATTATTTCTTGCTACGGAACCCATAAAAGGGTTATGGATACTGTTGTACTAACTTCAGATACAAGGGCCCATCCTTTCCAATTGTTGGCAGTACTTGTTGATTTTCTCTGGTGAAGCTGTAACTTGAGAAGGTTTATTGACTTACTCTATTGTGATTTTAGGGTTTTTCACGTGATATTTTTCTTATATAACCGTAAACTATTCTAGTCGCACATTTTTTGGACTTGTAATTATAATTTAAACTCGTGATGCTCACAATCACCTACAACACTAGTGCAACGTTTTGGGTAAAACTCAAAATTTCAAAATTCAAGTCATTAACTCCTTAGGGCTTTTCATCCAAACTACCTGATCGGATTTTTCACATAGCATTTGAAATTCTTCATCTTGCACCTTGGATTCTACTGGTAATTATAAGTGTTGTGGGTCGTAGAAAGAGGTTGGACTTGTCGACTATCGATCCGTATGGAATGCGAAACCATGCCTTGTCACAAGCCTTTTGTTTGAATTTTAAACTCCATAGTTCACTAATGGGCAGATGTATGTAGGGGACCTCAAATTTTTTACCTAATTATATATTGTTTGTAATATATATAATTTAGCTATATTTTTAGATATAATAAATTATGTCCACCCTTAAAATTGGCCTTGATATGTATATTTGTGAATTCTTTTGATTCTAAATTCGTAATTTAAAATTTAAATTATTTATAATTGGCTTACAATTAATCTCTAATTTTCAAAGATTGATGATTGACTTATTTCAATTGATTCTAGCGGTATTATTACACTTACTTCTTGAATTCTTATTTAATAGCTTTGTGATTTTGATATAAAATATAAAAACACGCCATGACCAATTTTTTTGAATTTTTATTTAATAACATTGTGATTTTGATATAAAATATAAAAACACGTCATGACCAATTTTCTAAGATCAATGAGAAATAGCTTGAGACAATTTTATTTGTTCAAATCTACTCTCAACTGGAAATATAATTTATCTATTATATCTCTATATGTGTATGACTAAACTTTAATTAGCGATTAACTTTAATATGACAATTTGGTAAAAAGTAATATTATTTGGTAATTGTTATAAAACTAAGAATATAGAAATAGATATGAACAAGAAAATATAGAAATTCTAGAGAATTGGTTTTCTCAACTAAGTAATTTATTTTGTAAGTAGACAGTACATGAATAATCATTTGTCAAAAGAAATTTTTGGTTCTTTAGTGGTCTTATGTGTATTCACAATAATTCAAAGTTGATATTGGATGTCCAAAATGAACATGTCAAAATTTTTTTTTTTTTTTTTTTTTTTTGGGGGTCATAGCACTTCAGATGCATTAATATGTAATTCAATTATTATTAGGGTCATATAATATAACCAAATATATAAAAAAACTAAAAAAATTCTCTAACATAAGCTTATGGCTTGAAATAATAAAAGAGATAATATGATATCTATTACGATGTATGCCTTCAAAATTTGGTAGTAGATTTATTCTGGATCTACAAAATATCGTCAAGATAGATTTTCTTCTTAGCAACATAATATTGGTTCTTCTAGAACTTTCATTCTACTGTCATTATTTTAAGAATCATGACCACTAGGTAGCAATTTCCACCAAAATCATGCCCATTATCACAAAAATACTTAAGGTACAAGATACTAGGATATAAGAAAATATAGGGTCAAGGAAATATAGCAAATGCAAGATACAATGTAGCGTTGAAGAATTAGTTCTTCAAGAACTATATGTTGGACCAAAACAGTTTTTAAGTATAAAAACTGAATTTTTGGTTGACTTTAAGCCTAAATTAAAGTGGGATCCGTTCATTGTTTCGAGTAAACTTTCCTGGGTTCGTATTCTACTCTGTGAGAAGAATAATGTAGTATATTCACTTGCTCAAATCGAGTAAGAAATAAATGAGAAAATAGGCTCCAAAGTGACCATCTTGAAATGTGAAAATAGAGGTACAATGTGGTATTTGATATCAATTTCACATTGGTTGAGGAAGAAGTTCTACATGGGCATATATATGCCAAGTTTTCTCTATGAGATTGGGCCCCAAGGGGTATCACAATTTTATGAGCGAAGCGAACACCTACATGCCTTCTGTTCTACCACCTGCCCGCCTCGCCACGCCCGGTCAGGCTCGGGTACGGGTGTGGGTGTGGGTGTGGTTTAGATCAAACGCTATCTTTTTGGAGAAAATTCGTTTAATAAGTTGGGCGTGAATTTCTTAATCTAAAATTTAATTTCAATATCCGTTGGATTTGAATTCGCACTGGTTCGGAGATTTTGTTTCCCTCCAGTCCGAATTTGACTCATCTTTATGTAGGGCCGAGACCCAACCACAAGACCAACAAAGCCTGAGCTTTAGGCTCCATGTTCCAAGAAAGCCCGAAAATACACGAGCAATGCTATAAGGACTTTATTTGTGAACTTTATTTAGAGACCTAATGATGTGGTTTCAATGCAACAATTGGATTAGTTATAAGTTCCAATATTAGATGAAACTCACAACTAATCCAATGATTGTACATCATTAGGTCCTTAAATAAGGTCCAAATAGCATTTCCCAAAATACACTACTCATTTTTATCCATTCACTCACTCTCTCTCTACTATGTATCTGAAATATAAAACTTAAAAATTTGATTTTACGAATTTTTTTGATTTTTATAAAAGTTTTTGATTTTTTGTTAAATTTAAAAAATTAAAATAGTAGATGATTGTTTAAAATAAAAATTAATAAAACATTCTTTAAGATCGACTATCACAAAAAAATTAGAGGATTAGTGATATTATCAATATAAAAAAAAATGGTAGCGAAACTTATTAAAGATAAAAATTATTATTATTTTTTGATGAGCCCGAATTTTACTGGGCCAAGCCCAATTCAAATAAACTGAGGAAGTCCAGATAAGAGTCCATTGGAGTTGGATCGACCCATAGAAGGAAGTCCAAAGCACAAGAAATGACTAATGCTCAAAGGAGCCAAGAGGCCAACACCAGGACCAAGGGGGCGTCGCCCAAGGCCCCTAGGAGGGCGCCGCCCAAGGTCCCCAAATGGGCGCCACCCATAGGGTCCATTGGGGCACCGCCCATAGGCAACCCCTTGGGCTCTCCTTCGTCCTCCTTTATTGTCTTTTCCTCAGTCCACCTCAGTGCCATGGGAATGACTCCGATGCAAGTCCAAACGAACGTAGTCCACTCCAAGTCCAATCTCAAGATCAAGACCAAGCCCATCATTCCTCGACGAAATAGGAACACAAGGGAGAGAATATCGGGATGAAGATTGAGAAGATTGAGTCCTACTAAAATGGTACTTACCGAAATGGTAGAGACCTCCTTTATCACGTCACCGCCTCACCGTCTTACCCTAGCTATATAATGTACGCCCTCTCAACATTGAGGGCACGCCTCCAAAACCCCTACACTCACCCTCATACACACTGCTCTCTCTCTCTCTCACAGAAGCACTGTAACTCCGGTATACACCGTCCGGTGACAATTATTCATTAATAAAGAACACCGGCCATCACTGCCATTCCAGAGAGTGGACGTAGGTCATCCGAGACCGAACCACTATAAACCCTTGTGTTGCTTGCTTATTTACCTTTCATCATTAATTGCATGATATTAATCACTTGACTGTTGATTTTGCACGAAGATCAATTTGTGCATCATCACTTTCGATCTCAAAAAAATAAAAAATTATATTTTAAATAAAAATTATTAATATTAAAAATAAAATACCTCACTTTTAATTGTGGCTTGAGGCCTAAAATAGCCTGAGGGCACCCCTGTCTTTATGGAAGTTTAAAGTCTGTAGTCATTTCATGCTATAGAGTCAGGTCTAATTAAAATATCTACCCTTGTCCCTGAGTTTTGGAGAGGGAAGGAATTCACATTGTCATTCTACATATGGGATTAGGGATGTCAGTGGACCGAAGCGGGGGCGGGGGGTATAGTCTCCATCCCCGTACCCGCTTAAAAAAACTTCGTCCATCCCCGGTCCACCCCCGTTAGCGGGTATAGTTTTCATCCCCATCCCCGTCCGCGGGTAAATTTCTAATCCCCGTCCCCGCTTTCCCCGTACCCGCCCAAGCCCAAGCCTAAGCCCAAGCCCAAGTCCAAGCCCAAACCAACATAATCCAAAATAAATCCAACATTTTAAACTGCATGCCAGCTACCTAGTGAAATTCTCCACCTTCATCCAAACTTGATACCAAGACAAATATTAAACACAACATATGCTGAGTTTCAATGAAAACATAAAACAACAAACATTTATTACCCTTGGCAATAATCTAAACTTTAGATGAATATTTTGTTTCCATGCACAGTGCTTGTGGTTTAAATTGATTTGATGTTAATCATCCCCATACATGCCCTCCTCATTTTAGTCTTCCACTTGGCGTATCAGTCTTAGTTCATATTCACCTGCCATTGTTATGTACCTCACCCATGGAAGTGCCTGGTATCCACTCTTTTCAATAATTTTAAGATATCGAACCTGTCAAATTTATTCCCAAAAAAAAGTTTGCATCAGCAATGGCTAATCATGTCTCCAAAAAACCACCCAAAGTGCAAGATATATCGGTGAAATAGCATAATTTCTTTACTTAAAGGGTTTGAACAAGAATCAAATGCATAATGAGAGGTATAAGTCTCTTTATGATCTGATTCTCGGCCTTCCTATCTTGAGGACCTCTCTCACAGTTTTTTTTTCAAGTACCTCAAGAGTGTTAACTAAGCTGCCATTGTAAACTTTGGGTTGGATATACTGTACTAATAACAGATAACACTACCTAGTCAAGAGCCATCATTCTATTTGCTATAATAAGAATATTTGCTTTCATTCCGAATAAATGCGAGATAAAGAGGAGTATATTGGTGGCAGGGTTAGTTTTCAACACATTAACAACAACTTAAAAATAAAAAATTTATGCATTTCTCATATTTAACAAAGTCCAGGTAAATTTGTAAGATTTCCAAGCTCGTATCTAAGTAGAAAATTTCTGCTATCACCTATGAAACCACTCCTCTAAATGGAATGAAATTTGATTCTTACATATTAAAAAACCTGGAGCAACATCCAAAAAGCTTCATATGATCTAAAATAAATGTCATCTGCATGTAAGCCACAAGATTTTGACAAGGCGGGATACAAGTTTTCAAAGATTTTACAGAGATCAGGAGAGAATGATGCCTTTATAAGCATAAATAATATGGTCTGAGCTACAAAAGGAAAGATGTACTAATATAGCCAACTGAAAATGTCTATAAACTTACTGTAATGCTTAAGTTGCGAACCAGAAGATGCAGGCCCATCGGATTTCCACCATGAAAAAGTGTTGGGAGATTAGCAAATCGAAGAGACCCTTTGATTCTCAGCAGCCCATAGAAAAATTAACCAAATTCAATCAAGAACTCAACATTGAACTTACAGAGAGAGGAGAATCGATGTTCTCGAGCTTCGATACCAGCTTCGAGCTTCAATACCAGATTGTCAAGGAGGCGGGCGGCTGAGCTGTTGAGGGCTGAGTGCAGGCTGTGCAGCAATCAACGATTGAGAGAGAGAGAGAGATGAGTCGATGGTGGAGGCGGCTGATAGAATAAGTTAGGCTTAGGGCTTTTAACTGAGAGTGTTTATATATATATATATTTTTAACAGGTAACGGGGACGGGGACGGGGACGGGACGGGGCGGGGCGGGGGCGGGGCGGGGGTAAGGGTAAGTCCATCCCCGCCTTCATCCCCGCACGAGTTTATACGGGTATCCCCGTATACGTCCACTGTCCAATACGTATAGTCCATCCCCGGTCCAAACGGAGCGGGTTTGGACGAATACCCGTCTTTCCCCGATCCACTGCCATCCCTATATGGGATGGGTGACTTACGCCAATGGAAGAAGTGCCGGAGATGGTTAGACCAAACGTAATTAATATTTTATTTTTAAATATTAAAAAATAGGTAAAATTTCAGCCAAACCCCTTCTAATTTGTCATATCTTCGAAGATATCCTCTCTATTATCAAAAACATCACTGATACCCCTTATAATTTATATTTAAACATCATTGACACTCCATGCTATTAAACTATCATTTATAATAAAAGTAAATTATCTAAAATACCAAAATTATCCCTACATAAACTCCAACCAATCTTTTTACATAAAATTTGACTAAAATTCGAGGTGATTAAAATTCATTTTTCTACATATTAAAATTCGAATTGACTAAAATTATTTTTCCTATATATTAGAATTTGAGTCGATTAAAATTTCATTCGAGCTGATTAAATTTTATTTTTTTTACATATTAAAATTTGAGCCTATTAAAAGTCTTTTATGTACTAAAATTCGAGCCAATTTAAGCTCTACTTGAGCTATTAGCTCCAATTAAAATTCGATTCGAACTGGTTAAAATTTTATACTTTTTTATTTATTTAAATTCGATTCAATTTGATTAAAATTTATTTTTTACGTATTAAAATTTGAGTCAATTAAAATTTATATTTTAATATGTAAAAAAATATAATTTTTAATCGGCTTAAATTTTAATATATAAAAAATAAATTTTAATTAGGCTGAATCAAATTTTAATCGACTTGAATTTTAATACGTACATAAATTTAAAAAATAGAGGAGGTCTCATCAAAGATATACTTATTTAGAAGGGGTGTGAATGAAGTTTTTCGTAAAATATATTATGAGCAATTTAGTAAAATTACATTCTAATTAACACATTTAATCTGACAGGGGGTGTTATTGACGATTTAAAAAATAAAAATGATGTTTTTGAAGATATGATAAACTAGAAAGAGTGTGATTGAAATTTTTCCTAAAAAATATCTTCCGGTACGTAGTTAATGTTAGTATTGCTACGTGGCTCTTATTATAGAACTACCAAGCCTATATAGATCACAGTCCCAGATCTAACGGCCGCGAGATTGTGAAAATCAAAACGCAAAACATGGCCCACTCAACTCTTCTTCCTTGCAACCTGAGTTTCGACTCGGTCGACGAGTCACCACCTACAGGGCCACAGTCCAACATCAACAAGAACAAACCCTTTTCTCTCTCTCTCTTCCCTCTTTCTCCCTCTACACCTCTGCAAAACACGCCTCCCTATCGCTCTCTTTCATGCCCTTTTTCGTCTTTTTCAAACGCATCCTCATCGAACAGCCCAGAACCCTCCTCGTGCTCTTCTTCTTCGTCCTTACCCTGTTGCCTTCTATTTATAAGCTGACCGACTCCTCTTCTTCTCTCTAGGGTTTCCAGAGTTTCATACTAATATACAAGAGACTGGGTCACCTATGTCTTTGCAATTGGTTTCTCTCTCCTCCATCACCGCTTGAATTTCAGCTCCGTCCTCGAACTTCAATATTACTCGACGAGATTGAGGTATTTTACAATTCATTCGCAATTTATATACACATTATGTGTGTTTATAAATGTAATATTATTTAGTTGATTCAAATCTCCTTTTTATGTTTGGTTCTATTTATATGTTGCATTGTTCCGAATGAGTATTTAGTGTTTGTATCCTTGGAATTTTTTTTCTAGGGGTTTTCATCGGAAATTTGTTAGGTGAAGGTGTTTTTTTGGGAGACATTATGCTTCGTTGATTTTGTGTGGGTTGTGTTGGATGGCGATTGAAAAGACTATCTTTAAGCTTTCGAGATTGGATTCTGAGTTTTCTCCTCGTAGTAGGGAGAGTATGTCGAGTGAGGACGAGGAGTTTCAGAGGCGAAGTTCGGCAATTGAATCGGGTGATGATGATTATGAGTTTGACGACTGTGATTCTGGGGCCGGATCGGATGATTTTGATTTGTTGGAATTAGGGCAAACTGGGGAGGAATTTTGCCAGGTTGGGGGTCAAACTTGTAGCATTCCATTTGAATTGTATGATCTTCCGGACTTGAATGATGTGTTGTCAATGGATGTTTGGAATGAGATTTTGACTGAGGAAGAAAGATTTAATCTTGCAAAGTTCCTTCCGGATTTGGACCAAGTGACATTTATGCGGACACTGAAAGAGCTTTTTACTGGTGATGATCTTCATTTTGGGAGTCCCGTCAATAAGTTATTTGACATGTTGAAGGGAGGGTTATGTGAACCGAGGGTTGCCCTTTATCGGCAAGGTTTGAATTTTTTTCAGAAGAGACAGCATTATCATCATTTGTGGAAGCATCAGAACTCTATGATCTCTAATGTTTACCAAATAAAGGATGCTTGGCTTAACTGTAGGGGGTACAGCATCGAAGAGAAGCTTCGGGTGTTGAACATAATGAAAAGTCAGAAGAGTTTACTGTATGAGAATATGGAACAGTTGGAGAGTGACTCTTGTGAAAGCGAAGAGTCAGGAGATGGATTGTGGGTCAAAAGGCTGAAGGATCGGAAGCTAGAGCAGAAATTACATCGTTATTCAAGATCAGGAGGTGGGACAAGTCCAGCCTTAGAATTTCCTTCTCAGGAGAGGCAGATTACCCTGGGACCAGCAAAGAATGGAAAGCAGAATCCAAAAGGAACATTGAAGTTGGCTGGATCAAAGAAGTCCACAGCGAAAGAATTGGCAGGCTGCTTTCCTTCTGTTCACCGTGGTACGGAGATAAAATCGGGTCTCTATGGTTCTGTATTATCTCTTTCCAGAGAGAATAAGGCAGCAAGTTATGATTCTGGGGCAGCAGTCCGGATGAGGAATCAGATGAGAGCTTACGATGATGATGAGGAACCTATGTATGAAGTGTCTGTTGAGAGAGATCGGCATTTCTCACGAGTTAGTGCAGTTGATAAAGTTGGAGCTTTGAGAAAGGGGAAGAAGCATGAAGATTTGGGAGATGAAGAATATACGGACAGATTCGTGGGCCTGCCTATGTCTCTGAAGAATGATTTGCATGCATATGGTAGGAAGAGGACTGTGAATCAGTTGTCGGATATCAAGGTGTTAACTACAAATCCATCTAACATGAGAATCGTTGATGATAGTGGTAAAAGGGTCAAGTACGCTCTGGCTGTTCAGCAAGTTGCTGGTGAAGATCAGATGAAATCTGCAAAAAAGAAGGCTCCAAATTTGTCTCTGAAAGGAAGTAAAATTGAGTTTTCAGATCAAGCCGAACCATTTTGGCGTAACAAGGCACAAGTAGAGCCTTTCTCTGTTGATCCATTATCCCAATATGGTGATTGGAATGGTAAGAGCAAGAAGTGGAAGATAGGAAGAGAGTCTCCTGATCTTCAAGCTAATGATAGTGTATTTCAGTCTAAGTATAGGGCAAAGCCATCGCAGGATAGCGTCAGAGCAACTTCTATGCGGAACGGAGGTAGAGACAATTTACGGACCAAATGTTTCAGAACTTTCGTCAAAAGTGAGGAAACAGAGTCAGACTCATCAGAGCAAATTGATGAAGATGTGGATGACAATCCCTTAATGAGGAGCAAGTTGGCTTACCCTGGTGATGCCTCAGCAATGAAAGCTCCTCCAGATTCTAAGAAGGCCAAATTTGCTAAGAAATATAAAAAGGACAGTCCTTGGGCTCCTGATGGATTATTGCACTCCTCCAGAAGTATTGGTGATTTTGGTGAATCTTCGCATCTGGCAGCAGTAGAAAACTACTCCTTGAAAGCAAAGCAGAAGGGCAGGATGTGTGATGTTGGTCACTTGAGTAATTCCACTGCTGAAGGTCTGGAAGACAACTATTTCTTGGGATCAGGTAGGTTAAATGGTGATGACAATCAGAAGCAAATTTACAACATTGGGAGAAATGGCGAATTGCAGGGAGAAGGCAGCGGGAGGTTTTACATATCCTCACAGAAGATGTACCTTGCAGAGAGAACACAGAACAGGGAAGTGGGGCATGACTGTTCTGCACCTCAGTCAAACCATCACCATGATTACATTGTTGATGAGCATGTCGATACTCTCAGAGCACGACGATTGGCTCGGAGCAATCGTGTTAGTGGTAGGTTTGGGAAGAAAGGTAGATTCCTTGAAGCATTTGTGGATGATAGTCATGAAAGATCTGATGCGCAGGTATTAGGAAGCAAATCTGTGACAAAGAAGCGAAAACTGAAGGACGATGTGACATACATGGATGAGCAAGGTGACAATGATCTCCTGCACTCTACCCCTCAGCAGCAACCTGAAGTTGATGATATCACCTCTTCAAAGAAACGGGGAAAAAGGAAACTGGAGGATAACATTGGTACTCCAGAAAACAGAGCTTTGGAGCCACCTGTCACAGAAATGGCAGTAGAAGATGCAGAGCTTAACACCAAACCTAAAAAAAAACCATTTACTTTGATTACACCTACAGTTCACACCGGCTTCTCATTCTCCATTATACATCTTCTTTCAGCAGTTCGCATGGCAATGATTACTTTGCTTCCAGAGGATTCTTCAGAGGTTGCCAATCTTGATAATAATGATGGAAGTCAGAAACACGGCGAGGAAGATAGAAAGCAGGAAGTCTCCAATGGGAATTGTCCTCATGAGAACTTGGACATCAGTAACTCAGAGCATTCTAGGTTAGTCAATCTCCCTTCTCTTACCATTCAGGAAATTGTCAACCGTGTGAGATCAAACCCGGGAGATCCTTGTATTCTTGAAACTCAAGAACCACTTCAGGATTTGGTTAGAGGAGTTCTGAAAATACTTTCATCTAGAACAGCACCTTTAGGAGCAAAAGGGTGGAAGGTTCTTGCCTACTATGAAAAGTCTACAAAAAGTTGGTCGTGGATTGGTCCAGTTACTTCTAATTCATCAGATCATGAGGCAGTTGAGGAGGTGACATCTCCAGAAGCTTGGGGTCTGCCTCACAAAGTGCTTCTGAAATTAGTTGATGCTTTTGCTAATTGGTTTAGAAGTAGTCAAGAGACTCTTCAACAAATCGGAAGTCTTCCTGCTCCTCCTTTGACGTTGATGCAATGTAACTTGGATGAGAAAGAAAGGTTCAGGGACCTGAGAGCTCAGAAGAGTCTCACCACCATCAGCCCCAGCTCTGAAGAATTAAGAGCTTATTTCCGCAAGGAGGAAGTTCTTAGGTATTCAATTCCTGACAGGGCCTTCTCCTACACAGCTATTGACGGTAGAAAAGCCATTGTTGCGCCCTTGAGAAGGTGTGGTGGTAAGCCGACATCTAAAGCCCGAGATCATTTTATGTTGAAGCGAGATCGGCCTCCCCATGTTACAGTTCTTTGTATTGTGAGAGATGCGGCTGCAAGGTTGCCTGGAAGCATAGGAACCAGGGCAGATGTTTGTATTCTGATAAGAGACTCACAATTTATCGTGGAAGATGTCTCTGATACACAAGTCAATCAAGTTGTTAGTGGAGCCTTGGATCGTTTGCATTATGAACGTGATCCTTGTGTACAGTTTGACGGAGACAGGAAATTGTGGGTTTATTTGCATAGAGACAGAGAAGAAGAAGATTTTGATGATGATGGGACTTCGTCCACAAAAAAATGGAAGAGACCAAAGAAAGAAGCTGGTGAGCCATTTGACCAGGGAACGGTGACTGTGGCCTACCATGGGTCTGGGAAACAATCTGGAGTTGACTTGGGTTCTGAAGTCAATGCTGAGCAATCTTTTGTGGATGATGACAAGATAGAAGAGCTTGTGTCTGATGATGATAGGCATCTTGCAGAGGACAATGTTGAGGCCAGTCATGGTGCTCAACAATGTGTAACACATCTGGGTCCTGCAACGGTATGGGCTGCTCCTGGATTGAATCCCATGCAAGAGACCGAACTTCTTTGTCAAGAAAACTCCACAAATGAAGATTTTGATGATGAAACATTTGGCAGAGAACCTCCCCTGAACTTCTAAGCACAAGCTTATCATGAGGAGCTCTCCAGGTAGTTTCCTGTATATATGTGCTGACTATTGCCTGACTATTGCCTTCCCTGCAGTATTGTGTTTGTTAGTGCTTTGAATGTGAATTAATTGCTTAAAAAGTGTTATATTTTTGATGTTATAATACATCACATTAGTGCTTTTTATCTTGAACCAAGTTCAATTTATCGGTTTTGGTCGCCTCAGGTGGCAAATCAGTCTTTCCTTTTTTGTACATTAGGTGATGGTATTTGCAGACTGGTAAATTTTTTATATTAGTTTAGAGAGTATTATTGTTTCTATTTTCCCCCATGATTTTTTTTTTTAGAGTGTGTTAACAAGATAGAAATTGTATGCATCTGTTTTTCTTGATTTGCAACGAAGCAAGCACTATGTATTTGCAGGCCTAGAAGTCCACCTACGTTAATGGTGCAGGCGGGCTGCTGATTCCGGCTGTGATATACATTTGAGGTGCGCAGTTTATGTAAATTAATTTTAGGGGCGGCATTGTAGAATAGGGAACTTGTTGAGGCCCGAAAAATGTTTACTGTTCACCCTCCCGCAGCCCATGGTTATTCTCTCCTCTTCTTTTCTAATGTCGACATCATGTATTTAGCTCTCAAGTAGGGTTTTTTTTTTGGGACATAAATGAATGCATTTACCGTTGGTTTCATCATTTACTTGCCCTTGTGGCAAATAACTGAGCACTATTCTTCTCTGAAATGGACTCATTCTCCCGGAAGTGCGGATCGAATGGCAAGGAAGGTGTTCCTCACTGGGGTCGACATTTTACTCTCTTTTGTATAATAGGGCTTTATTCAACTAAGATGTTCATTCATATTATTTACCCAAACATGAGCAAGTATCAAATCATAGCGAGAAAATGATAATTGATATAAACCTTTGAGTAGAATTTACCTCTAAACACAAGTAAACTCCGGTTTGTAAGAAAAAGTTGCTCAAGAGTTTATGTACACACATCTAAGCTCCTAGTGAACTAAGAGGGATCATAAAAAAACATTCGGGTGGGGTGTGCTCAAAATTGCCACACGAAAGGTGGGAGACAAAACTTGCATCAAAATTCTTAAGTGTTGGTATGAAATCTTGAGGAATGAGGAATGAGATGGGTCCTTCAAAACATCTTTTCCAAAGATGTAACAACAAACATTAGACTATGAACTTAATACAAACACTCAAACAACATTTTGCAGATGCCATATTCAGAGAAAATTTCAATGGGCTGAAACTTCCCCGCCAAATAAGAAATAGAAAAATCCACTATAGTTTCCGCGCTTCTACTATCAATTCACTGAACAAACAATGAATAAATAAGGTGAGTACATACTCCAGATTATATACTCTGTACAATTTATACTGCTATGATATATTCTATTGGTTTTTATCCCAAACCTTTAATTAATCGCGGTTAAGGGAAGTCTGGAATCTCTAAAGGATTGTGCAGCAGCTTCATAAGCCCCTGCATTTTTCACATCTCCATTTGCTTGCTTTGAAGATTTTGCTTCCCAGAATGACCTCAACAAATCCTCAAAAGAAGGCGTTCTGAGTTCTTCGATAGATGCAATGCTTGGCAGATTAAATAGCCTCTTTTTCGGCGTAGAGCATGATGGTTGATCCACCTGTCCACAGTAAAAGTTTGAAACTGAATCATGAATTCAAGAACAGAAAGAACAAACAAAATTGAATGAACAAGAACATTTGGTAAACTGGAGACAGTAAGTGTTATCAACCCCCCCCCCCCCCCCCCCCCCCAACAACAACAACAATTCAAAAAAGTGTCTTGCTGAACATAAAGAAGTTTTTAACGAAGCAAATTGTTCTTCGTTAATAACTCCAGAAGTTTTTAACGAAGGAGGGATGTATTTAAAAACAAGCACATTGTTCATGTACGTTAATGCGACGTGCACATCGACAGTTACACAATTCTTACCATGTATTCCTCTAGGAGGCATTTTCCTGCATCTTCTGTGATCTCCACAATCTTGTGGTAGTGTCCACTCTTCAGTTCCCTCAACTCTCCACAGCAAGGAACAATCATGGAATCAACATTTGTACATGCATCATGGTCAAGTTGTAATGAATCTGCAGTTTTTTTGTTTCAATTAGACAACTTATGCTCTAACAGATAAACTGACTGGCAGTGTCAAATATTTGAATTGCTGCAAAACTAAAACTTACGATCAATGGAGGAAAGGAGATTCTTGCTTCCTATGTCTGCATCTTCAATTGCAGATGATACAGCAGAAGAAAACCGGGCACGCAGGATTTGATTGGCATCCATCCCTCCCCTATTAAATATATGTTAGTTGTTGATAAATGCATCATAGAAACATGCACAATAATTAAATCAATGGTACGTTCAATATATTTGTGAGAAGTCACTAACCTTACTATCTCATCTATGGCAGCAACATTGCTTTTCTCTAGGCTGAGCAAGGATTCTTGAGCATTCCTCCACTGTTGTGCACCCATTTTCGCCTTTTGTAAACTGTATATTTTTATTTGAGGTTGAGTTGGGGGGAAAAACACCCGCAGAGAAAGTAAACAGCACAACTCACAAGATTTATTAAGAACCCATCACAAGAACGGAATACGTCAATATTTGTCCATACCAATTATGAAGAACCTCTCCAAGATTTTTCTTCCCACTTTCCACTGCAGCAGTATCTTCAAGATAGTGTGTTTCAGCTTTTTCCATGTAACCAATCCATTCGGCTTTAACAGAGGTGGTCGAATCTTGCATAGTGGACATCTCTTGCTGCAATCTGCTAGTTCTGCTGGCTGCACTCTCTCGCAGGCCATTAACTGCTGTTTGAACCTAAACCATATCATACATTTGCAAACAAAGTAGAGAATCAACAACCCATGAAAAAAATATGAATCTATTCCATATCATACATTTGCAAACAAAGTAGAGAATCAACAACCCATGAAAAAAATATGAATCTATTATGAAATAGCATTTGGTGCACCATAAGTTGAATGGATGTCAAGCTACATCGGGATCAAAATTATGACCGCATGATATAGCAGTGGTTTGGCATGAAAAATGTACAGGAACTGTTGCCTAACCAAAGGCCTCAAAAGCCTTCTGAGAAATGACGCATAAAGCTTGCTCATTACAACAAAAAATAAATAAATATTAGGGGATGTCCTAAAACAGAGTGACATAAGAAACAATACTTGTTGAATGTTCCCAATTCTTCTGTATTGACATTCAAAAAGGACTCAGACGTTGTTAAATCTGGGCTTGTCTAAAATCAGAGGCCAACAGAACCTATTCCTTTTTCTGCCCTCACACCAACACGTCTGAAGTAGCAGATTGCAGTAGTGTCATAAGAGTTACAATGATTCTTGTGCAGATCTGTCCATTTGGATCAAGGATTTAAAATTGAGACGCAGTCTGAGAAAGCAAAGCGCTCTTAATCAAAATTGCACTTTCAAGCTTCCTACTGCTGACTACTGACAGTGACATTTGTTTTGCTGTATGAATCAAAAACTTTAATAAAGTATGTTTGACAATGGACTCTGTAGCATACTTGCAAAATTTTCCTTAAGTGGGTTCACAAGAACAATATATGGAATTCCTAGTAAAAGATGGCAATCAACTGATCAGTATTCCATAGAATAATAATAATAATAAATGCCTCTTGAATTACTATGTGGTTAGTTCATACCAGTTTTTTCTTCCTAGCATTTGAACTTGCAAGCAGCTCTGCCACTTTTTCTAAGAGCTGCCTTTCTTCATCAGCAGCACATTCCTACAGATTCAAACATAAATATTATGTACATACAGAGAGAGTGAATGAGAGAGAGATTAAAGCAGGAAAGGTAAGGTGTTTATCCTAATTCAACCAAAAGAAAGTTTGAGACAGGAACTTTAACCACCTCAAACTTCTTTTCAAGCTCAGATAATTTATGATCGTTGACTGTTTGTGCTTCTTCTACAATTTGGCTCAAATTCGACGCATGCATGTCTAAAGTCTTGAAGAACTTTATAGTAATTTGAGAAATTAATCGTGTGCTTGCTACTGCTCTGGAATGCGCCTGCGTAACAAAATAAGAAAATTTGTCTATATTCTGCCAAAACAAGATGGAGCACATTATCCAAAATAAGTAAAATTGAGGAAATGCTTACATCACGTTGTTGTTGTGCATATTCAGTTAGTTTCTCCTCCTGACTATACAGACGCTTTTGAAGATCATTAAGTAATGCATCAGCCTCTGAAGCAATTCCTCTAAAAAGCTGCATTATATAAACACAGGTCAAACACAGCCAATAAAGAATTGGGAAGTTTGTCAGAGTTATAGCAAGAGGTACATACATTGGCAAGAGCAGACGAATGTTTGGAAACCTCAGAATTCAGATTCCCGAAAGTTAACTGAGAATTCTCATCAAGCTCCCCTGCTAGATTATCCAAAGCTTTGATACCAGAACCATACATAATTTTCAACTTAGCTAGGCGAACTCGAAGTTCTTCAGTAGCCTACAAGCGCACCGGATGATAAATTTTGTCGACTAACAATTTAAGCATACACAAGCCCAGTTTTTATCCAAATTATACCTCTGTTTTCGTGGATACAAAGGATTGCATATCTTCCTCCATGCCTTTCAGTTGCTGCTCTTGTTGAGTGACAGAAGCAGCTACAGTTTTGTGCAAGATTTCAAGCTGTTGAGATAATTGCAACTGGAATTTCTGTATAAGAATTCTGTTTCCATCTTCTATTTTGTCCTTGCGCTCTGCGACAATCAATCCATTGATAAGACATTATTTATTTTTCGAGCAGACAATTTCTGGGATAGGAAATCAATCATCAAAAACCAGATACCAACCAATCTTGGTGAACAAGCTAGCCACATCTGACACAGCATTCTCTAGCTCTGCTCGAAGCTCAAACGTATTCTCCATGAGTGCTTTCTCTGATAAAAAAAATTAGATGCCAACGTCAGAAAGCTAATGCTTTTTTGGGCCTTTGAGAAAGCTAAGGAGAACAATACCCGAAATTAAGAACAATGAAGCCAACCAATATAAACCAGATGGAGAAATTCAGAATTCTTGCACAAATTTCTCTATCCGACACCACTTAGATGCAAAATTTCTCTATCAGACACTACTTAGATGCAATAACATATGACACTCTTTCAGTAGCACTCATAAATACAAGATGAAATTTTTTTTATGATTGCTTGAATGTTTTAATTTTTTTGACAAACAGAAACGACATACATCTGGTAAGAAACGAATATCCTAGGAAAATCTGGTAAGAAGTAAATCCCCTACAATGGAAATTCCCCAAAAAAAAAAAATACAACCATAAAATCCCTCTTAGTACAATAATGTATGAAAGAACAGAGACCATGACAATGAATACCCCAAGAGTTGCACTGTATGCAGAACCTACAAATGCATGAAGTAACAACAATGTACACAGGGGATACTTAGCTCACCAGACTTAAGAAGATTGGATATAAGATACTCCTTTTCTTTAATTGTTGCATTTGCCTCCCTATGTCTTTCTTCAAGATCAACCAATGCATGTTCTGTTTCGTGGAGCTTTTTCTGTGAACCAATTGTAAGAGTATTACAATTGCATGATTAAAGAAGCAGATGACAAGCATAGCTCAACATAAAGTCAGAAATATCAACACTAAGATACTATATAGTATAATACCTCAGACTTTTCATGTTTATCACTTAATTCTGAAGTTAATAGCAGCTGAGAGTTGTAAAGTTCCCGAAGCTCCATTAGTTGCTGCTTCCAAGGCAGAATGTAATAATCAATCAAAATTTTCAGCTGAACTCAGGAAAATCTAGATGAGTAATTTTAAACCTCAAATATACCTTGTCCCTGGATTCAAAATCAAGTTCCATGCGCTCTATTTTTTCCGTCATTGCCTGAAACAGCGACAAACAGAAGAATCAACAAACCTCCCAATTACAGGACACTTAAAGTAAATGTAGTCCATCATCAACCTAAAATGGCAGAACTAAACCTTCTTCTCAGCTTCGTCCTGTAGATAACGGTCTCTTGGTATGTAGATTCCATTTTTCTCTCTTGCAGCATACACCTCTGGTTGGAGATGTAGGAGAAGTATATAAAGCATTGTCAATAAAGCATGCATACCCAACTTATTATTCCATTAGATACTTTGTTGAACATGCATAAATCTGCAAGTACTTGATAGAGAGATAGAGAGAGCATCCAAGCAAGAAACAAGTAACAACCTTGCTTAAGTCGGTCGATTTCAGAATACAAATCCTTGATCATTGCAGATTTCATCATCTTCTGATTAATCTGAAATAGTAATCAAATGAAACTATGATAGCAGGTTCACAGGAAGATGGTCATTTTTCAAGAATACAAAAAGGAATAGAAACCCTGGAAGAACAAGGTTGAGCACAAACCAAGGACCCCATAACTGACCTCTGGTTTGTTCTTAATATTTTTGGCACGGTGTGCATAATCTAACGTGCTGAGCGTCTCTTCCAAACAATGAACAGAGGGTGATATCGTGGCGATAATGCAGGTTTTTGTCTTCCCTCCCAAGGAATCTCTCAGCAATCTTGTTAATTTACTATCCCTGACAAACCAAGCAATACTTGTTAAGCAATTGTCGGACCTGTTATGTTTCAACAAATCTCTCAGATGCCAACTGCATTTACAGAACTAATTAGAATCATACCTATATGGTACATGCCCAGAGTGCTCAACTAGTGCATTTATGACACGACCAAGTGTAAGCAAGCTTTTATTGATCTCACCAGCTTCCCTTGCCCTACCCTGCAAAATAAATCTTCTTATTAATATTATACTGTCTAATGCCATTTCTTACTTTCTGAGGACTAACAGAATCATGAAGCTGAAGATTTGAGAAGATCCTTTATGGGATCTGTACTATTAATCACAGTACTCCATAAAAAGTGTCACTCTATACATGTGCTTAATATTTTGGACGTCAGCAAAGATGCCCTTTTGTTATGCATCATTACAATATCAAACTTTAAGATATAACATTGTCTATCACTTCTAACCTCTCTTGCACCCGAGCGCGAGATATTCTCTGAGCCAGCTAGATCAACAAGATTGAGCTTCCCACATTTAATCATTTCCTCCCCCTCTGGAGTACACTCCTTAATGTGAATTGTTATAGAAAATATCGAGTGGGAACGGCTACTTTGTTTGTTGAGAAGGGTCTCTGCTGTACGCCTTTTAGCAGAACCTTTCTCCAAAATCTTATAAATTTCATTGGCTGTGCATACTATTTCCTCTTCCAAGCCTCTAACAAAAACACCTCCCTTTCCATCCTCCATAAGTGCTATTGGCTTCTTTGATTTGTCATCAGTGAATTTCGAGCATTCCTCTATAGCCAAAAGATCTGATATTTCTTCATTGTAAAGCTCTAGAAACGTAACTTTCATGTTATATTCGGCGTTTTGAGCTTCTAATATATCAAATATTTGACGAACAGCTCTAGGAATAACACCCGCATCATTCGGAAACTCTCCGTTCTGCATATGGTGAAAAAATCAATCAATTACAACAATTTTCATGAAATTAGCATAAATCACAGAATCATATCTTGTACAATGTTGTAGTAAAATAAACCTTTTTTCTTCCTCCTCCCTCCATTGTGTATGTTTTCCCTGTTCCTGTCTGCCCATACGCAAAAATAGTGCAGTTATAGCCCTCTAGAACTTCAAATACAATGGGAGACACTGCCTGCTCATACAAGTCCTTTTGTTGGGACATCGGACCAAAGACCTAGAAAGAATTATCCAACATTACATTCTTGTCACATAGAACAGACGAAAATAGAAACATCGAACACTCTAAGTCTACAGGCACAATCCGTGATGATTGATACCTTAGAGGTTTCATCACAACTACTCAATAATTTATAAGAAAACCACAGGAGAACCATTAAGAATTTCAAGTATTGTGCGATGGATTTCTCGGCCACTGTAAAATACGAAATTTATTTTTCTTTTTCTCATCCACCAAACAAAGAACGAAGAACGAAGAACGAAGAACGAAGAACGAAGAACGAAGAACGAAGAACGAAGAACGAATAAGAATAATTCGAAAAAAGACGTCAAACCTTGTCGAATAGAAATGTTCTATCGATCTGCTTATTAGCTATATTCTGAATCGCAGAAACTTCTCTTTTGTTCTCATTACATGAAACAACTACTGGTGTATGCAATCTCACTTCATCCTCATTCAATGGCCTACAAATTCAAACCATCGCAACTCAGACACAGTGATTAGAATCAATTACCTCACCAATTAAAACCAATCAACTCACTCAGAAACCAAACTCAGATTCTTAACTCAACTCACCTGCACCGGACAATGACCTGGACATTCACGCCTTTATCTTTCTCTTGCTTCCCATTCATATTCCCCTCCCCTGATCGCAGATCTCTAACCGCCTTTTCGCTCGACCGCGGCGTCTGCGATGGCGATAACGAAACCATCCCTCCTCTTCGCTGTTGCTGTGACTGTGCAGACTCCATTTACATAAAATTCTTTTTCTTCAAATCTCAAACTTCACCTGGAAACAGTAGTCCAATTCGATGGTTACTCACTGAGTCAACTCAAAATCTTAAAAACCGATATACCCCAAACTCTGCTAAAAACAATTAACAATGTACAATGTAGACAGAGAATGTAAATTTTTTAGGTGAATCGGAAAAGAACAGAGGCAATGAAACAAATCAGAACCAGATCGACAATGAGACAAAGAAATCGAAGTCAAAAGTAAATGTAAATCACAAGATGTACTTATTTATTTGTATTCAATCTATACGTATAGCATACAGTGTATTCGATGGCCGGCCGTTGAGAACTTCAAATGGCGACGATTTTAGAGAGACAGAGAGAGAGAGAGAATATAAAATGAGACTCTGACTTGACAGAGAAGCGCAACGATGATTTGTTGATTTTTAGGTTTAGAGAGAGAGAGAGAGAGAGACTGAGAGTGAGTGGAGCGGCACTGAGAAGATTAGTTTGAGTAGAAAAAGAAACTCAAAAAATATGGCCGTTACGGGAGCGTTTGAATTTTTTAGGAGAGATCTTGTTCAGGATGACGGCGTTAGAAATTCGGTGTGGTTAATTTTTGACCGTTATAGCTGGACAAGCCGAAAAATAAAAAACATTTTGAAAAAAATTTGAAACTAATAATAGAGGACAGTATTGGAAATACAAATGAACCGTAAAACTAAACATTCTCGTGAATTTTTGAGGTTCGACATGATGTTCTGTCTTTGATCAAGCCGGATAAACAATTAATTGAAATACTTATAAATTTGATTCGGACACCTTTAACTGTCATATAAAAAAAAATACTTTTGTTCATTAATAAGAATTGTACATGCCCATATATTAATGCAACATTGATTAAAAATAGAGATTATAACAACTGACAAGATAATTTATGATAATGTCACTTTTTTATCTCTATTTTTGATTTTTTTTTTGATCAATCTAAGACTATGGTTAATTGCACTGGAAGTCTCCAAAGTATGAAGTTTGTCTCATTTTAGTCCCTAATATTTTAATTGCATCATTTTGGTCCCTGAAATATTGAATATCTATATAATAAAGTATAACGAATTTGAATTTTGGAGACAAATAGTGGTCTAGATCGTTTCGTGACCAAAAAAAGCATCATCTAACGAACGACGTTATCTCAAACTGTCTCGAGCTATTGACGTCTCAGATCGTTTTGATCTGACGTACCACATTAACTCTTTTGAAATTTTTTTACTGCTCAAAATTTATAGTTTACAAATTTGATATTCCAAAATTTAATTCCACCAAATATTTTCCTTAAATCAAGCAAATCTTTCTCTCTCTCTCACGCTCAATTCATGTAAAAAGTATCAATTTTTCACAATATTTTTCTCTGTATCTCTCTCTGAATCTCACGAAAATATTAGATAGTGTCTAATTCAAGCAAATACTACATCTCACTGTGGAGAGATAGTATATTACGAAAATATTCCTCTGTATCTCTCTCTGAAGAAAAATTATGTAATAAATATTAGTTAGATAGTATATATCACGAAAATATTCCTTTGTATCTCTCTTTTTCATTCAAGCAATGCTACAAACACGAATCATACAAATTTAATAGTCAATTTTATTTTTTCCATAATCAATAAAAAAAAAAAGCATAACTTGCAAAAAATCTAATTTAACAAAGAAAATATGCTTAACATGTAAAATATGCAAAATTAAATTCAAGTTATTGGGCAACTCAGATATTAAGAGATATATTAAAGAAAATATGTTTAACATTTAAAATATACAAGATTAAATTCATATACAAACAGGAATCATACAAATTCAATATTTAGTGAACAACACAAAACAACAATATTTACTAAATAATTCAAATCTAAATACTTGAGAAAAATGATACAAAATTACAAACGAGATAAACAATACAAAATTATAAGCAATACTATGAACACGAATTATACAAATTCAATATTTAGTGAACAACACGAAACAACAATCTTTACTAAATAATCCAACACTAAATAACGTTTAGTTTAAGAAAATATTCTAAGAATATAAATAACCGAGGATAATGATATAAAATTAAAAGCACTACTATGAACTCGAATTATACAAATTCAATAGTCAATTTTGTTTTTTACATAATCAATAAAAAAAAACATAACTTGCAAAAAATCTAATTTAACAAATAAAATATGCTTAACATGTAAAATATACAAGATTAAATTCAAGTTATTGGACAACTCAGGTATCAAGAGATATATTAAAGAAAATATGCCTAACATTTAAAATATATAAGATTAAATTCATATACAAACACGAATCATACAAATTCAATATTTAGTAAACAACACAAAGCAACAATATTTACTAAATAATCCAAATCTAAATACCCGAGAAAAATGATACAAAATTACAAACGAGAGAAACGATACAAAATTATAAGTAATACTATGAACACGAATCATACAAATTCAATATTTAGTGAACAACACGAAGCAACAATCTTTACTAAATAATCTAATATTAAATAACGTTTAGTTTAAGAAAATATACTAAGAATATAAATAACCGAGAAGAATGATATAAAATTAAAAGCACTACTATAAACTCAAATCATACAAATTCAATAGTCAGGTCGTATCTTTTGGAAGTCGGTTGAATTTCTAATAGTTATATTTGATCATTTGACAACATCTGCAGACTTAGTTCATTTGTGGGAGTATGGGTGTCAATCGTGTCGAGTTAAACGGTTATGTGTCGGGTTAAACGGGTGACGGGTGAAAAATATACAAACCCATACACGACACGTTTAATAAACGGGTAAAAATTTTAAACACGAATACGAACCGTTTAATAAACGGGTAACACGACACGAACCGTTTAACCCATTTAAAAATTAAAAAAAAATAAAAAAATTATTATTTTTACAAACTTTTATACTCCATTTTTTTTTAACTGTACTTTCCTCAATTAGAGGAGTTCCAGCCAACAATGGGCAGCCACTTTACAAGCCAGCCAACAATGGGCAGCCACTTTATAAGCCAGCCAACACAGTCCACATGATAAAGCAACAACCACTGCCTTATCTTATACAGCCAACAACCACTATTTTCTTCCCTCTCAGGCGAAGTGGGATTCAAAGAAATGGTACTCTCTTCACTCCCTAGCCAACAGTCACTGCCTCTTATATAAGCCAATATTTTTTTTACTATTTTTTCTTTAATCATTCATTATTTTATATATATATAAAATAATTATTAATTTATTATTATATTAATTTTATTTAAACGGGTAAACGTGTGATAAACGGTTTGACAGGTCTCACCCGAACACGACCCGTTTATTAAACGTGTTTGGCGTGTCAACCCGTTAAGGTCTCACCCAAACCCGCTTAATTCGTGTCGGTTAATCATGTCGTGTCGGATTTTGACAGCCCTATGTGGGAGTATTGTTTTAATTTTCATTTTATTAGTTATGAATTATGTTATTATTTAGATAAAGTTGATTATGAATGTTAAAATCGTAGATTTTGAATCAAAAACATAATATTGAATATTGTCAAATGATATATTTTTTCAGATGTTTGAATTATTATGTTTTGGTAGTTAGAACATAATTTTCGTGGCGTAACAATTTAATGTGGAAATATATGCTATGCATGTAAGTTGATGTTATAAAAAATATTAGCGGACTCATTTTGTTCATAAACTTGTCATGTGATATTTAGATTAGATAAAAAAATAATTTAGATAATTCTTAACCAAATTTCTACTCAAAATAGTTACCAAAATTACACAGTTTTGATCAAGAGCTACCCAAATTTTGGTCAAAAACTATCCCTATTACATATTTTTTGTCAAAGGCTACCCAAATTTTGTTTAAGAGCTATCAAAATTATTTTTTGACCATATGTAGGTATTACGTGATAAATTTATGATAAAAAATTGTACTTTAAAAAAAAAAGTAGTTTTTGGAACTATCCCACCACCTCCACTATCATAACCACCCTCATCGCCCCACTACCATCACAATTATCACCACCATCGCCACCCCACCACCACAACTACCCCCACCACCGCCACCACCACCACCGTCAACTCCAATCCATCACCATCACCACCACAATCACTGCCCCACCACCACCACCCATCGCCCCACCATCACCACTAACACTACTGTCGCCACCCTACCACCTCCACACCTTACCACCACCGCTGTCGCCACCCTACCACCATAACCACCCCTACTGCCCCACCACCACCACCATCACTACCACCCCACCACCATAACAACCATCACCATTGTTGCTGCTACCTTACTACCGCCGCTACTGTCCTACCATCACCCCTACCATTCCCACCTCCACCCCCACCCAACGACCATAACCACTATCACCGCCACCCCCCACCACCACCGCCACTGCCCCCACCACCAATTACTACCACCGTCGTCCACCGCCACCACCTATCATCATCGTCATCTCATTCTTATATTTATTATCATTGCCACCATCATCCCACTACTACGTCACCCACTTTCAGCACCCACCATTACTCACTACCACAACCCACCACCATTTGTCGTCGCCCACCATTGTAGTCAGCCACTGTCACCCACCACCACCACCACCACCACCACTGACAACACACCATCATTATCGCCTACCACCATCCACACCCACCACCACTGTCATCCATGGCTACCACTACCACCATCGTCACTCAAAATCCACCACTATCACCGTTGTCACCCACGGCTGTTACTACCACCATAGTCGTCGCCACCCACCACAACCATCATCGTCTCCCACCATTACCACTGCCGCCCACCACCACCACTACTATCACCACTCACCCCCACTATAACCGGTGTTTAAATTTTGTCTTCTCTCCTCTATGTTTGTGATTTGATTTTGGATGTGAATACAAATATGTTTATTATTGACCATTTTTCTTATTACTCCTTGTCTTTAGGCACAAAAAATAACTAGTAATTATATATGAACCCAAGCATGTATGACTGAGATATGATAGAAAGTTGATTATAAATAACTATAAATCAGTTAGATAATGATTGAATAAATTTTGATACTGGCGGGACACAAAGTGACACTGGTATTAGAGCAAGACATGGACATTAACAATTCTGCACTGAGTGGATGTATGGGCTAGAGAGACTCCGAGAGTACAGACCACTCGGGGCCATGGAAAGGCAAGTTTTCCTAGGACCGAGTAACTGATTTATCCCACAATGCGATGCATGATAGGGAATGATTATCAGCATAGACACGTCACATTGAATCACATGTCGAACATTAGAAAATTCGAATAAAAACATGACCCTTACTGACGTGGACTGATTGGGAGAGTTTATATTTAATGCTCATCTCAAATTTAATGAGTACTCAACATATTGCATTAAATGCCCGATAGAGGCTATTAAATGTTGAGGGGACGTACATTAAATGATAATTCCCCTGAGCTAGGCATTCATTATGAAACTAGGGTCCGAGTAGTCGCCGATTCTCCCTCAGGCCTAGTAATTGTGCGACTCAAGGGGGCAACAACTATTGATTGATTGCCCCAAAGGGGTGTTGCTAGCCGGCTTGATGCTACCCCATAAAATGTCATGTCATCATCTCTGAAGGTATAAATATCCAAAAAATTGAGTTTCAGGTACGCAATAAAGACCACTCAAGCACAGTAAACGCTATCTTCCTTTTTGAGCACCGACTCTAATTTAGACATAAGAGGAAAAGCCAAGCACGGCTTCGGCCCTCCTTCTAGCCTTGCTCTTTGTTTGCAAGACTCTCGGATGTTTTTATCTAAATGTCTCTATCTTAAATTATTGCATAGAAATACACCCGTGCAAGTACCATAACTTATACACGAAACGGAACCATTTTGAGAAGATACTTCCAATATATAGTATGAATGTCCATTTGGGATTCTAAGTAAAATTTAAGAAAAAAAGCACAAAAAGGTTGATGATAGTAGGAGAAAGGAAGACAAGTGGGGGCTTGTATGCGGTGTCAAAGGTGCCCCTCGTGAAAAAGAGTGATGCCATCCCGCACATGCCTTAGGTGCCTCATGATGCCCTTTATTTTCAAGAATGCTTTTTCGGCCCCAATTACTTTTGCTGCCCCATATACATATCACTTTCTTACCACATCTTTAATCAAGACTTGGATCATGCAAGGGAATTTGCTCTATAGTTTACTGGATAATCATAGTGATGCCCCAATTATGACAGCCTACGAGACCCAACTTTCGCTGTGAGATTTACACAATCATATTTGCACGTACAGAGATACTGTTGTCATAACTTAACTAATGATGCTCAAAAAAACAAAACAATCTTATGGTTTCACCAAACCCTTTAGTTTCCTACAAAACACGTAAATATTCAAAGTATCATCAATACGCTTTTAAGGATTCAAACCTACATCTCATTAAAAAAGTTTAACTTATGATTTGTTTGTTGTCAGACTTAATTTTGTCTATTGTGTAATGCAATAATTTGAGCATGTTATATTACTCACACAAAATTCAATTTAATTTGATCAATCAACGTTACAAAATTTCCTCATACAACAAATAAATTTTCTCCGATGACTACATTTCTTCCTATCCCTCTATGCATATTTTCTCCCTATACTCTATTTGATAGAAGCTTATGCTGTTCAAAAAAAAAATACAAAATATATAAGCTTATGCATGTTAAATTTTTGTGTGTATAATATATACATAAATGCATATAATGCATGCCTAAGGAAAGGTTCAAGGAGTAATGATATAATACAAAATGAAAGCAAGGATCAAAATATTGTTTCGGTGCATTATTTCGGTCACCTAAGAAACAGAAACATTTCAACGTGTTTCAGAAACGTTTCGACTCGTTTTGGAAATATAATGAAAAAAATAAAAAATTTAAGAATTATTTTTCCAAAATATTAGTCAAAATATATTAAAGTATCTTGAAATATCTTAAAATATTCCGAAACAATTGTGCAAATGTATTGAAACATTACAAAATATCTCGAAACATTACAAAACACTTCAAAGTATTATAATTTCGATTCCATTACTAATTAGTTTCGATCTCCTTGAAAACGGAAATGTTTCGGATATTTCAACTGTTTCGAACAAAAATTTTGATCCTTAAATAAAAGCTAGGTTCACTAGTTATAAGAAACTTCAAGGAACCTACCTAATTTTTTTTTCCCAAGCCAAAATTCAACCTATCTGTTTGCCACTTATTCTTGGGATGTGTCCCACATCAACATTTCAATGAATGTTTTAGATAATTTACATCTACAAAAGCACTTGTAAGGATTTCCTAATGATGGTTTGTTTAGTGAAATATTCCAAGATAGATCTATATATGGTCGGGCGAATCTACAGTGGAGCTGCCCCCAGTGCAATTTTTAAAATATGTAGGGTATATTTAAAATTTCAAAAAATTTAAGATACTGTCCCAAGTGAAATATTATAAAAGTTCATGGATAAGTTTGTATTTTACAAACAAGTGTGGCATCATTTGTTCTAGACAGACTTTTAGCTGTGGCCCAAAATGTCCGCCTGATAACATTTTGGGATTTTTTATAAAAGTAATAGAAAATTATGGAGTGATCCTACTTACCAAAAAAATATAAAGTGATCTTGGCCGTTCATATGCTTGATTTTTTAGATTTAATAGTTTTAAATGAAACAAAAATTTCATTAATTATAAACAAATTTGAATAGACAGTAAGATTAGGGGATACGCCAACACGAGTTAATTTGGATCACATTCAATTTCTTTTTTTCAAGGACGATAAAATATTTTTTATTTAGATAAATCTGAGAAGCTATTTTTTGGAATTTTACAGTTGACCTTGAATTAAAATAATTGATTTTAATATTTAAAATTGATTTCAAGTATCTCAAAAATTATAATTTGATGCTAAAAAATTGTAACTTTAATCCTAAAAGTTGTAACACGACTCATAAAAATTATAATTTTGTAGAATTTATTTATTTTTTCTTTTTTTTATAAAAAACTCAAAAATTTATATAACAACCCACAAGAGTTATAAACTCCACCACCGTAGCCCATTTGATATCAAAATTGAATTTCAACTCTAAATATCATCCATAAACATGACACAAAATTAACGAATAATTAAATTGTCCCCACAACTAAAAAAGTCCAGCTCCGCCCCTGTATATGGTGATAAGGGGTAATTTTTTTGACGAATATGTAGAGACACCTATCTTTACATCCATTTGATGTACTAAAAAGAAAAAAACATTAAATAAGAATTAGCTAGAAGCAATTCAATCTCTACATCCATTAAAGTTCACATGCTATCTGTATCACAGCTCTGGAAAAAATGGGGAAAACAGAAAGGTGATAACGGCCGGAAAGAAAGTGGCTTCCCTGTTCAAAGTCACATATCTAGAATTCAATCACACACTCTCTCTCTCTCTCTTTCTCTTTCTCTCACAGTCGGTCAGGTGAAACTGTTACTTGGGTTATACTCTACATATATAGGCCTGCGTATGCTTTACTTCTCCTTTTTTTGGCCCAACATAACCTTCCCCTGACATTGAAACTGAAAGAGTTTTTGATTCTTTCTACTGTGAAAACCGTTCTCTCCGCAACACTCCAACTTCTCAACGTGCCCCTTTACCAAAAGTGTCCCACTAGGCAATGTCCAACCTCTAGCAACCAAATCTTTTTCCTTTCTTTTTTCTGGTTTTTAGTAATAACGTACGGATAACCGCTCAAATCAAGCATTTTTTTAGACTTAATTATGACAATTACCAGACTCTGAATGCCCAATATCATCCGCAAATCATGTGCATCGAAGACATTACAACTATTTCCTCGAGAAAATAGTTATTGATTGTTAATGGAGAATCGAGATTAATTAACTTGATTGAGTTTTTTTCCCATCATATATTCAGTTTGCCAAGGTGATGAACGAAAATGCAAAATTCTAGAAGCCCTCTGGGTGAATTAACAAGCTACTAAAAACTAGTGGGTAGTGTTTGTTTTGCTTAAGGGGAAGCTGATTAAGAAACATGCTTCATAGCTAGTAATTGCTTGGAAGGGAAAAGAGAGATGCTCCATGAATTAAGGCTTAATATCTTCTAAGACTAAGCATTTGGACAACATGACATGCTATCATATCATGGTAACCCAAGTGCCCGACCCAAAGACACTAGGCCTATTAAGTGGTGCAAGTGCCACTATTTAACACTGTCCCATGGATATCTCCTTTTCTGGCCCCACATAAAAGACTGTTATGAGTACAAGAATTTACATGATTCAGCTCGAAAGTTTACGCTCACAAGCAGAGCACATCAACACAAGTTCACTGTACAAGTGCGCTTGTTTCCAAATCAAAATCGATTTCCAAACCATAACGAGTGCAGATATTCAACCTTTGGTCTCCTTTCGGATACCAAACATTGGCCCAACCTACGGCTCCTTGGACTTTGCATGTATTGGTAAGAGACCTATTGGTGAGGAGCATTATGATATCTCAAGTCTTACTTTAAAGGGACCTAGAGACCACATCACAAGCCCCATCACCTTACTTTGTACGAGCCGAAGAACCTAACACATCTCAACCAACTTCCAATCAGCATTCCTTGGAAGAAAATCCAACATTGAAGAGATTGGATTGGATCTGCTATCCATCCAACAGTTGTAGTAGATTAAGTTAATAATTAGGTCCGTATAACATTATTCACTTGACTTATTCTTGCGAGTTATAAATGGCCGGTTGAATAATATTAAGCAGATTAATTCAACTGGTTAATTTGGGTCCGGTTAATTTGGGTCCGATACAAGTATTCAAGGAGTTGAACCTATAAAATAATCATCTTGAACCACCACCACAACAGCCTTTGTCGCCACGAATTACAACACTCACCACCGCTTCTGCCATCGTCTCAACTAACACCACCCCACCACCACCACCACCACCACTTCGATATTCAGAATCAAACTTGGATCTATAATAATATTTGTCTAGTTTAAATTTCTAACCAAACTTTGGCTTCTACTGAAGCATCTATTGCCTACACAACAGGCGAAGTTGACTGCTATGGCAGTTGCTACTTTTACGCTGGGTGAAAATCAGCTTAGGATGAATCATGAAAAAAGAGTTGACTCCTACTACGTACTTGCATCATTTCAATACCCTCTTGGGCCTTTGTGGAGTCTAGTTTGTGTTGATGAAAAATTTTTGGGCTCGTTTTGAAGCCCTGTGCGCTGGAATCATTATTTTTGGTGATTAGGGTTCTTGGTTGATATATTTGCTGGCCGTTCTGTACTCCTTCTTGAATCTAGTGAAATCCCTGCAGCTTCGTGGACGTAGGCAAATTGTCGAACCACGTAAATATTGTCTTGTGCGTGTGCTTGTTTTCTTTGGAGTGTGTTTCTTCTATATATTTGTTTCTCACAAGTTTGGGAATTTCGTAAATTTCCCCAACATACCCATCATATAATCCTTAGGTAATTATACACACCAACAATTTAATGAGTACATACATAAAGTCTACAGAAAGAACAGAATGGGTTCATTTTCTTCGAGATGTAGAGGTGTACCCATTTGGGGGAGGCTTGGCTGCTAGCTTTCTTTGCACTCTTTTGCAACTAGGGTTGTTTTTTGCTAAGCTTCACCTCATTTGTGAGGCAAGACTGTCTTATTGAAAAGTTCTTGCTTGGTATATAATAACAATGAGATTATGACTTATTCTAGTAAAATTAGAATAAAAATGAAATTGTTCATATTAATGTGTCTTGATATTGATCTTACCCTCTTTGGAATCGATCATAGGAATTTTTTTTTGAGATAAATTGATCCTATTGAGTCATAAATAAACTTTTTTGAGTCGTTACTAAGAACCCAAATCAATTATTACTAGCATAAATTCACTTGTAACTTTCAGTATGTATGCTACTAGTCCAGTCTCAATGACCAAAAATAAAGATTAAATAATATTTAATGCCATAGTAAATAAAGTTCGAATTCTAAATGAGTAAAAGTGAGACTAAAGTCACCTCTATATCAATAACGCTCTTTCTGAAATTGAGAGAGAAGTTGATCCGAAAGCTTTGGGTTGAACCCCTTAATCTACATAACATCCTATGTATTGCAAAAGATGGGTATAAGAGTTACTCGAGGCAAAATAATCCTAAAATGTGTACATTAAATAATTTCGCGTATACATGATCATGAAATGTTATCACAAGAATACTTTATATATAGTTCCATCTTAGTGACCCATCCTCAAGCGAAGTTTTTGTTTCTAGTAATTAAAAAATTTCCTGAATCATGCACACATTATACATTCAACTTTTACACAAATTTAGATTGTCTATAATTACATATTCCGCTATTATTAGACATGAACTTAGACCTCGATAAATTTATATATTATATTGCTGCTATCTAAACTTTGCTGAAATGTCAAGCATAATTTTACATTTTGCTCACGAATCAAATACACACAAAGCACACACAATTTTTCACAAGCAAAGAACAAGTTATATAGCATTCTTAATATCGGGCACAAAACAATGTCGAATTTAGCAAATTCAACTGCAAACAATTATCATAATGACCAAAAAAAGACAAAAAAAAAAAAAAAATGCAACAATCATAGAAATATCGAATCCCCTTCCCGGGGGTTTGACTACAGTACTAGGGTGATCCTCCTAACAATGCTTGAGATTGCTTCTCATGGCTGAATCCTCCGGCCTTAGAGTCATCTGCAGACCAAACAAAGATACCATGAAGTTGTTGCTGCTGCTTCAGTCTACTACAGGCAATAAAGAAGCCATTTTCTGGTGATAATCCGCCAATTCCCTCACTTGTAAAGCTTACTAGGACCTTACCACCATTGTAGTTTCTACTCTGGGTCTCGAAGAAACTAATGAATTGATCTACAGTTGTCTCCTGATCGTATGCGTAGAATTGAAAATTGACATAGTCTATGAGGTGACCATAGCTACTCCACAGAGCCAAATAATGGGCCTGAACTTCATCATTGTCGAATGGAGCTATGGAAGCAAATGCGATAACCCCATCTTTCTTGAGAATGGTTATAAGCTGCCCAATACACTCGGCAAAGATTTCAGGAGTAGCACCGAAGTGCTCGTAGTCGATATCAATTCCATCTAAGTTATACTGTTTGATGATATGCGTGAGAGAAGAAACAGCATTGGAAACCCATGAATCTACTGAGGAAGGGTTGAAGAGGACTTCCACACCTCTCGCCTTGTCCCCTCCTAAGCTCAATGCTACTTTGACATTTGAATGCGTACTTTTGATGGAAGAAACCTCGGAGGGACTAAGATTTTCCAAGTCCCAGAAGACATTGAATTTCCCATTAGTGGGAGAAGGAGATGATGAGGTGGTATAATCTATTGCAAAGGAGAGAATGAAATGGAATTCAACGTTTGTGTTTATGGGGACATCAGAAAATTTGACATTTTGAAAGTTGGCTCCTATGTACTCTCGGAAGAGGGTCGTTGGGGCGGCCTGGGTTGGACTTGGTGCATGGGAGAAGAGGAGAACTTGAAGAATGAGAACACAGAGAAAAGGCTTAGAGAATTCCATGGTGATTGAAGAGTATGTATGTGTTGTAGTCTGTGAGAGAAATGGGTATTGTTGCATGTCATTTTATACTACAAGGGCTGTGTAGTTGAGGGCCATGAGTGACAAAGTTACAATTGGAGATTAGAGAGACTTGGTCTACATGAAGTACATTCAGAAAACCATCATTCACATGATTTTTGTTTCAGTATAAAACCAATTGAACCAAGTTGTATAATCTTTTGTTTCAATGGAGAAGGAATTCTAAGAACAGTTGCTAAAATATTATTTTTCTAAGTTTTATTTTGCTCCATGATTATTGTAATCCTGTCCATCAGCATATTTTCATCTATCCAATGCATTTGTTTTCCATGAATTGTAGGGTGTGTTCATGGAATGTGGGCAAATATGTGTACCAAACACAAGCGGTACTCCGATGAAACCCTACATCACCCACCGCCTCCTTCCCCCCTCTCACCAAGCCAAATCTCATCCATTAACTCCTAATTTATTACCTCCGGAATCTTTTTCTTACCTCTTGCGCATCTTTGCTTTTCCCTTTGTCCTTTTCCATTTGTCCTTTCCCGTTTATTTCCATGTCAATCCCTAAGGATACCCCTGTTGAAATTGAAAAGGAGTTTACTCCTCTCGGCTTAATTGCTTGTTCGGTGCTGGGTCCACCAAAGGAACAGGTCATCAAAGTGTTGCACAAAGCTTCTGGGAATGAATCTTTCGGGAAGACCACTGTTTTGGAGGCTACCCCAAAAGGCGCTGCGTCTGTGGTGGCTGATTGCCCTGGTCCTAGTGATGTTCATGATGGTGAACTTTCAGCTGGTTCTCTTGTGGATGTACCCACTGCAGAAGGCGGATCCCCTGTTTTGGCCGTTGTTAATCCAGGGGGTTCCCGGTGTAGCGAGGTGGAGCCAGGTAACCTTGCGGAGCTAATGCGCGAAAATGAGATGCTAAGGAGTATGGTCGAGACCAATAGGAATTTTGATCAAGGGGCTTTGAACCATAAAGGTTTGGCCGCTGGTCGTGGAAGTGGAAGAAGTCTATCACAAGGAGGAGGAAGGACTGGCAGTAATATTTCCTCTTGGGGTGGAAGGGGTGAGCTTGGAAATGGCCATGAGAGCAGATCTAATGCAAGAATGCTAGGAAAACAGATTAATGGAGCAACACCGAGTACATCTACAGGTACCCCCTCCAACCCTTCTCTTAATCAAGTGACTTTTGCTAATGCTCTGATAGAGAAGCAATCAGGCACTTCTTGGGCCAGCAAAGTGAGGCATAACCCCAGGTCAGATATTGAGATGGAATTTATGGCCCCTTGTAAGAATAATGGTAGGATTACAGTCCAACCGCCCAAGCAGGTTGCTCAAGAGGGATGCTCTAAATGGGAGGCAAGCATTGTGGGTTATTTTATTGGCAAGAGACTGCCTTATAATTTGGTTAAGGCATCTGCGCTGAGAATGTGGAGTGTGAAGGGGTTGTTTGAAGTCACTGCCAATCAGGAGGGGTTCTTTTTCTTCAGATTTTCAAGTGTTGGTAATCGGAATGAGGTTTTGGAGGGTGGTCCATGGCATATAGGGGGCCAACCCATTATTCTTAGGAAATGGCAACCTAGGCTTAAATTGCACAAGGAAGCACTGAGGAAGATACCTGTCTGGGTGAAGTTCTTCAACATTCCTCATGAATACTGGACACCCAAGGGTTTCAGTTACATAGCAAGTGCTGTAGGCAAACCACTTTATATGGATAAACTCACTGAAGAAGGTAGTAGATCTTCTTTTGCTAGAATTTGCATTGAAATTGATGCGGAGGAGCCATTCCTAGAGACATTTGACTTACTGATGGAAGGAGAAAAGGAAGGAGATATTGAAACAGTGGAAATTAGAGTGGAATACCAATGGAAGCCCCCAAGATGTGACCAATGCAAGGTTTTTGGACATAGTTGCTCGAAGATTCTCACAGAGTCTAGGAGTTTGGTCAAAAAAGGCACATCATTTGCAAATGGTGTAATCTCGAATGGTGGAATGGTACAACAGGAAAGTATCTCTAACCATCCAGAGGCTGTTCATGAGGTTGCAAAGGATGGTGGAAATGTGGAGTCTCTGAATAGAGCTAAAGATAAAGGGAAGGAGAAAATAAATGAAGAGAAGGGTGGCCAGATTACCATTGATATCCCAAGTCCTAGTGCTGTGAGTGGAGCTGTCTCTTCCCCAAACAAATTTCAGGCACTGGTGTCTATGGATCAGGGGGAGGACGTTGTTGATGCTAATGATTTTGAATCACCTGAACCAAGTACCTTGATTGATAAAATCAGGAAGGTTGATGAAATTGAACAACTGTTGACTACCTCTACAAGGAAGAAGAACAGGAAAGCGAGGGGAAAGCTCAAGAATCAGGCTAGTAACAGCCTGGTGGTATCTCATGAGGGGATGGGTACTCCTCAAACTTAAATGATCGATATCTCATGCTGGAATGTGAGAGGGCTAAATGGCCCTCTTAAACAAGCTGAAGTGAGGAGACAGATTAGTCAATCTGGAGTAGGGCTTTGTGGCTTGGTGGAAACAAAAATTAGGAGAGTTAATAATGAAAGGATTTTTAGTTCTATGTTCCCTGGTTGGAATTTGATTAATAACAATGAATGGTCCACGACGGGCAGGATTTGGGTATGCTGGGATCCTCTTGTTTATGAGGTTGAGAGACTGGACCAAAATGATCAGGTTATCCACTGTAAGGCTACCTACTTGGCCAACAGGAGAGTCTTTTTTCCCTCTTTTGTCTATGGCCAAAATACTGAAGTGCTTAGAAGACCACTGTGGATTAGTTTAGTGCAAAGACATGTACATATGATGAATAAAGCTTGGGTTGTGTTGGGTGACTTTAATGTTGTGAGGTCTATGGATGAACAGCTGGGGGGAAATAACGCTAGAGATAAAGGTAGTGAGGAGTTCTGTGATTGCCTTTTTAGAGTAGAGCTTGAGGATTTAAAGTACTCAGGTAATCAATACACCTGGTGCAACAAAAGGTATAACGGGGGTATTATTTCTAGCAAATTAGACAGGATCCTGGTTAATGAATCTTGGGCTATTGACTATCCTGCTTCTGAAGGTTTTTTCTTGGTTCCTGGGATCTCTGACCACTCAATGGCCGTTCTGAGACTCGGGGAGGGTCAGCCCAAGGGTAGAAGACCTTTTAAGTATTTTGACTTGTGGTCTAAGCATCAGAGTTTCTTTCCAATTGTGAGCAATGCTTGGAATACACAGATTAGGGGCACTCCCATGTTTCGGCTCTACCAAAAGTTGAAGGTGTTGAAGAAAGAGCTTAAAGAACTCAACAAAAATTCATATAGTGACATCTCCACAAGAGCTTTGGGGGCAAAACAAGCTTTGGATGACGTACAAAGGGAATTTGATAGAAATCCTCATAATAAAGATATCTGGGAGGAGGAAAGGAGGAAGCTTCAAGAATATGTCCATTTGAGAGAGGCTGAAGAGAGTTTTCTTAGACAAAAATCCAGGATCCAATGGTTGAATATGGGGGACCAAAATACAAGGTATTTCTTTAAAATCATTAGCAAGCAAAGAATCCAGAGGAGATTATCTACAATTGAGAAGGAGGATGGTTCCCGAGTTTCTGATATGAGAGAGGTTAAAGAGGAGGTGTTACGTTACTATGAAAATTTGTTGGGCTCTCCGCACCCTAGGCCTTTGATTCCTATACACTGGGTAAGGCAATACATTACTCGAAGAATCTCTGGGCAGCAGGCTCATTTAATGGAACAAATGGTTACTAGGGATGAAATTAAAAAGGTCATGTTCTCCATGAAGGAAGGAAAAACCCCAGGGCCTGACGGTTACTCTGCAGCATTTTTCAAGAAATCCTGGCATATTGTTGGAAGAGATGTCACTGATGCTATCCTCTCCTTTTTTGAAAGTGGTAGGCTGCTCCTTGAGGTTAACTCTACAATCATTGCCCTAATTCCCAAGGTTCCCAATGCTTCTAAACTTTCTGAATACAGACCTATTTCATGTTGTAACGTTATCTATAAATGTATCTCCAAGATTATTGCTAATAGAATCAAGGAGGTTCTCCCTGATTTGGTGGATGAATCGCAGGCAGCCTTTGTTAGAGGCAGGAGAATCTCTGACAATATTTTGCTTTCACAAGAATTGCTTAGGAATTATCATTTGGATGAAGGGGCTCCAAGGTGCACCCTCAAGATTGATCTCATGAAAGCATACGATAATGTGAGGTGGGAGTTTGTATTAGAAACGCTTTGTCAGATGGGGTTTCCTCAAAGGATGTGTCACTGGATTGAGACTTGTATTACCACTCCTAAGTACTCCATTAGTATTAATGGTGAATTAACTGGTTACTTTGCTGGGAATAAGGGCCTTAGGCAGGGTGACCCTATCTCCCCCTACCTGTTCGTGGTTGTTATGGAAGTGTTTAATGGGATGATGAAGTCTATCACTCAACAAGGGAGGTTTAAATTTCATTGGAGGTGTGAGAAAGAGTCGATTTCCCACCTTTGCTTTGCGGATGATCTTATGGTTTTTTGCAAAGGCACTCTTGATTCTATTAAAGCTATTAAAGAGGTTCTTCAAGTGTTTGAGGTCTTTTCTGGACTTAAACCTAATCTCTCCAAGAGTCTTGTCTTCTTTTCTAGTGTGCATCCCGATTTAAGAACTGCGATTGTGCATGAATTGGGATTTGGAATTGGGGAACTGCCTGCCAAGTACCTTGGGATTCCTCTTATTACCACCAGACTTAAGGCTGTTGATTGTCATTCTCTTGTTGGCAGAATTACTGAGAGGGTTAGTTCATGGAGCAGCAAATTTCTTTCTTATGCAGGGAGGGTCCAACTGATTAATTCCGTTCTCTTTGCCATCCAGTCTTATTGGTCCTCAATCTTTATCATTCCCAAGAAAGTCATTGTTCTTATTGAACAGATCTTGAGAAGGTTTCTTTGGTCTGGAGCTGATTTAAAGCCTGGAGGCGCGAAAGTGGCATGGGATACTGTGTCTTTACCTAAGCAAGAAGGGGGCTTGGGGATTAAAGGGATTGAGGATTGGAATAGAGCTGCTATTCTTAAACATGTTTGGAATGTTATTTATAGATCTGGTAGATCAATATGGAGTGACTGGGTTGAGACTTACTTGCTGAAGAGGAGATGTTTTTGGTCCGTTAAAATTCCTTCTAATTCCTCTTGGGCTTGGAGGAAGATTTTGTGCATGAGGGATGTTTTCAAGCCCCTTGTTAAATATAAAATTGGTAATGGGAACACTGCCTTTCTTTGGTTGGACCCTTGGCATCCTGAAGGGCCAATTTATGATAATAGAGGGGATGGAGTTTTGAGAGCCTCTGGTCTGGGGATGGAGGCTAAGGTGTGCAGCATTATTTCTGGAAGGGAATGGGCATGGCCTTTGGCTGATAATGTGGACCTTCTGGAGCTGAAAGGTGGGATCCCAGCTGATATGAAGCCAAATCCAGATAGCGAGGACACCTTACATTGGTTACTTTCCCCCTCTCTTGTTTTCAGCACTAATACTGCTTGGGAACAACTCAGAAATAAAGGGCAAGTTCAGAACTGGCACAGCATTGTATGGTTCTCTGGAGCTGTTCCCAGGTATAGCTTTATTCTTTGGTTGGCAGTGCAAGAGAAGCTTACTACCCAAGATAAATTAATTTCATTTGGAATTCTTCAAAGAGCTCAATGTGTCTTTTGTAGAGAGGTGACTGAATCTCATGCCCACCTCTTCTTTGATTGTTCTTTTACAAAGAGAATTTGGCTCTTTTTGCAAAACAAACACAATGTCAAATGGCCTAGATTGGAATGGAGGAATTTGGTTGATTGGTTTGCTTCTAATGTCAAGGGAAAGGGTCTTGGGAAATTAATAAGCAGGCTTATCCTTGCTACTGTTGTCTATGTGATTTGGAGAGAAAGAAATGCTAGGATCTTTAGAAATGATTATAAAGATGTGGTGACTATCTCTAAAGATGTGGTGGATTGTATTAGGTTTAAACTTCACTTGAGCAGGGGTTACAAATATACTGTCCCTAATCTTTGGCTGCAAAAACAATGGGCCTTGCCTGTGGAGATTTTTTATCCTCCTTAAGGGGAATTCTTGGTCCTGAGTTGTTTCCCTACCTTGGGTGCCTTTGCTGTTTGATGGTGATGAGCTGGCTTTGAAGGCTCCTGACATGGGTCCCTTGGTGTGCTGCTGGGTTTTTGTCTGGCTGCTGTTATGTTTGTTTTTGGAGCTGATGGATGTTGCTGCTGGTATGTTACTGGATGGCTGCTTGCTATTTTGCTCTGGATGCCTGCTTGGCCTTTCGTGATGAGTGGAGTTGGTCATGGATGGTTCTCTCCCTCTGTCTCTGCATTTCTGTTTATGGGTGTACCATCTGTGAGGTATGTGGCGTGGTGTTGGCGTTTGTCTTGGCCTTCCTTTTCCTGGCCTGCCTGCTGTTTTGAGAGCTGCGGGTTGTTATGGGACTTTTCATGGCAAATGTTTTTGTTTCTCTGTGACCCGGCTTTCTTTTGGATGTGGTGTTCAGCTGGTTGCTTGCTTTGGGATTTTGGGCGCCTTTGGTGCCACTGTGTTTCTATGTTGATTGGTGGCTGTCCTCTTTTGGGCTGGCTGTCTTTGGAGGCTGTTCTGGGCTTTGGGAGTTGTGTTGCTTTACTTCTTCTGGGTTGCATTGTATTCTTTTTGCTTTGGGGATGGGGGATCTTCTTTTCTTGTTTTAGAAGATCTACCATCCCCTTTGAGATCACATATGTACATGACCTTTTTATTTAATGGAATTACCTTACTTACCGAAAAAAAAAAAAAAACACAAGCGGCATCACTGTAAGAATCCAAACAGTCTTTTTATTGAGGAGTAATAGCCGGCAATCTTGGAGCTACTGATCTGTTTGCCATGCAGTTTGATTACCTCTTCATAATAATCCTTTCACTAATGCTATTAATTAGAACATAATTTGAGAATATAATACAATTTAACTATTAGATTAATAGTAGAGTGCATTCAACGTTACGATCCATGGATAATTTATTAGTCACACTCATTATGTTTTAAATTATATTCTCAAACTATGTCCCAATAACATTACTCTAACCCTTTAATATTGTACGAGAAACATGCTCCTCGTACCATTTATGTAGTGTTATTTGATATTTTAATGCCATTTTCTTATTAACTCAGGTTACACGACGAGGTCCTAAGACATGATTCAAGCATTATTAAATTATCACTGATCGAATTTAATTAAATTATACCCTTTAATACTCGAATCAAACATCTCTGTAAGTGCCTGAAATGGCACTCACCCAACAGAAAGTAGCCATGAAGTTTCGCAGCAACACCCTTTCTTCTCCACACGCAATGGCATGTCCATTCTAGTGGAAGTTTTTGCCGTTGTAGTGAAGGTTGCTGCATTTTTCAATGCAGGAGAGGGAGCATCACTCCAAGAATGACATATAAATAGAAAGGGTTCTGTTTAGGCCATATTAACAATGCTGCTTATCATATTCGTGTAACTACTCTTTCACTTGTTTCTTATGACTAGCCCAGTCAAAAGATTCCTGCATAGTACAGTGGTGTGCCTAATCTGACTCTATTAAGTTCGTCTGATGTGCCAAAAAATAGTATTTAAACAAAATAACTGCAAAAACGTTCTACTCAGTTTTACCAAACAAAGGTTTGGAATGAGATGCTTGTCACTGGAGTTCCACTTCATCTTAGCTCTTGTCCTATTATTTATCAGTTGTAACTCAATAATATTTCAATATTGATGCTTCACATAGAGAGGTAAAACTAAAATTAAACGCAGCATTGTCTGGTGAATGCCAAGAAATGTGGTGAATGCATAGATGCTGACATCTTCAGAACCCTTGCACCATATCATATTTTGTATCAAGAACTTGTTAAGCTAATTAATAAGATGATACTGCCACTAGATAATATGACAATTTTTTTGACTGACGTAAGTTGTGATTCAGATGTCATGGGAAAAAGTCAAGAAAACAACCACTTCATATGCAGAGATAAGACTGGGTGCTCATAATATTACCTAATGTCGTAATGACTGAAAATTCGTATGTTAGGTTGCATATTTACTTATTCAAATGATAGCTTAAATGATAACAGGGATAAGTTATAAACACAGACATTCTGAATTCGAATCTTGGTAATTTTTTTAAACCAGATAATGAGAGATTTATCCCATATAAATACTTTAGTCTTAGCGTGAATGACCTGCCTTTGACCGAACCGGGAAAGGGATATTATTTAGATTTTCGTAAACTGACCCGGACACCCATGATCGTTGAACCGAAAAAAAAAAAACAAAATAATTGCAAACGTTCTGCTTAGTTTTACCGAACAATGGATTGGGATGACTTTCTGGAGAAAAAAAAATGGCTAATAGCACTTTTAGTTCCTAAAGTACGTATGTTTTATCAGTTTGGTTCTCATTATATTAATTTTGTCAATTTGTCTCTAAAATTTCAATTCATGTCATTTTGGTTTCTAATCAAAGAATTCCGTTAAGTTTTTGGGAGAATTACACCTAGACCCCCTGAGATTTGTCACTTAATCACTCAGACCCCCTGACATTTGAAATATCACATACAGATCCCTTAAGGTTTGTACGCCCGTAACACTTAGACCCCTGCTGTAAATATATCAGTTAATAAATTACACCTAGACCCCCTTGAAGTTTGTATGCATATAATACTTAGACTTCTTAAATTTAAAATGTTATACATAGACCAAAAATACTCCAATAAAAAATAATATATCAAATATTTTAAATTTTACAACCAAAATTCATATTCTATTGTATCATTTATTGAAATTCAACTTTTTCTTAAAAAATTGTAATTAGTATACAATTATACTATCGATTTTTTTTAAATTTTTTTTTTTTTTTTGGGAGGAGAAAGGGGAAGGGGGACTTGAGCTCAAGAAGATAAAGTTTTTATAAGACTAGGAGTACCACTGGAACAAAGACCCATTGATATACTATCTATTAGAATAAAACTAAAAAATCAAATAAGGGGTCTAACTCATTCTTAATAGAACATGAATTTTACAACTAAAATTCATGTTCTATTATATCATTTAATTAAATAAAATTAAAAATAAAAATCTAATTTTTAAAAAAAAAACATAGTTAGTATACAATTATAATATCTATTAGAATAAAACTAAAAAATTAAACAAGGGGTCAAATTATAATGAACACAATATTTTTTAGCTTCAATTGAGATAGTTTGGTATTTTAATTTGGTTGTTTAAAAGACCAAATTAAATTCCAATATATAATATAATTGTATACTAATTACGATTTTTTAAGAAATTTTTGATTTTATTTCAATAAATGATACAATAGAACATGAATTTTAATTGTAAAATTTAAAATATTTGATATTCTATCTTTGCTTGAAGTATTTTTGGTCTAAGTATAACATTTTAAACTTAAGGGGTCTAAGTAATATGTTTATAAACTTCAGGGGGTCTGAATGTAATTTGTTAATGGATATATTTACATCAGAGGTCTAAGTGTTACACGCGTACAAACTTCAGGGGGTCTGAGTGATTAAGTGACAAACCTCAGGGGGTATGAGTGTAATTTTTTCAAAGTTTTTTAACAGAAGTGACCACATGCCATTTTTTTCAGACGGTATCATGTGACCAACACATGATTATTTCGACAAAAGATAAACGGTTCATTTATGTAGAGACCATTTAAGTATAAATTGAATATTTTATAGATAAAATTAACAAAATTGATATTTTAAGGACTAAAACTAACAAAACTTACAAAAACTTGGGACGAGACGCTTGTCTTTGTGTTATTTGTATTTCATTGATGAATTGCCCGTTGATTTTTTCTAAAATAAACTAAGAATTTGTCTCATTTCATCCTAGCCTTTGGCATTGAAAAAACAGATGATAATCATCCATCACCTACATTATTTAATTCTGGTCTAGTCCTGTTATTTATCAATTGTAACTCAATAATATTTCAATATTGATGCTTCACCTAAAGAAGCAAAACTAAAATTAAATGCAGCAAGCAGCATGCCTGTTGGTGGATTTGACTGGTGAGTGATGAGCAGTTTATTTAGTAAATTAGTTAATGTACACGTGTAAATGCACGTGGATTATTTTGAATAGTAAATAACATATATCATTCTTCTACAAATAATTAAATTTGATATTTCTGTGTAGAATTCATAGAGTCACTTTGTGACCATTTAAAACCATTATTTCATAATTTTAAGAGCCTAATTCCGAAATTACTGTAGTTATTAGGTGAAGAAAATTTTGACTTTAAAATATTAAAATAGGGTAAAATAGAAGAATAAATTTTTTTTTCAAGATAGTTGACATTTATATAGATTATAGTATATAGAGATAAATTATATGATTAGGATAATTGTATAGTATTGATATTTATTTTTTTAGGACCATACAACAAAATACAATATTGGAAAATTAAGTCATATTTTTTTGAGGTGGATGAAATCGATTCTAAAATTTACGATTGAACTTAACATTTAGGATCAATACTTATTAAATATTTTAAAAAAATATATAACTTAACATCTGAAGTTTATTTTTTTAGGATCACTTAAAATGTTATGATGTATTTTTTTTGGTAGAATTTGTATCAAAAAAATATAATTTAACACACAAATTTATAGTTTTTGATATGTTACTTCATCTTGTACTGTCTTCTTATACATAATAAAATATGTTCAATGGTAATTTGAATAATTAACTATAGAAAAACTAGTTATTTCCGTACTGGAGGTACGGAGTAATAAAAAAAATGTCAACAATAAACATATGTATATTCACACCAAAAATTAAATTATAAAAAAAAAAAGAGAAAAAGAAATTTAAATATCGGTTGTATTGAGGGTGAGCGGTGATAGTGGTAGTGGTGGGAAATGGTGATAATTGTAGTGGATGACGACGACCGTGGTAATGGTGACAACCATGAGTCGCAACAGTGATGATGGGTGGTGAATTTTGGGTAACGATAATGGTAATGGCAGTCACCTGTCATGTTATAAAACAACATCTCACTTGAGTTAATTGCTTATAGCACTGTTTAGGATTACATGAACACATTCATGATATTCCTTTTTTGTGATAGGTAAGACAAATCATAGCCATAATATTTTGCAAAATAAAATAGAACATAGAATTCAAAGTAAAAGAATACTATATAGTATACCTCCATATTGTTCGAATATACTCCAGATATTTTAGGTCAAGCTCAAAGATTAATGCATTCCAAAGTGGAAACAGGAGGCATTTCTTTCTCTCTCATGTCTTGTAAAAAAGGGCTCATTGTCTTCTGTCCCCAAAATCCCTAATTTAAGTAAAAATCAATGCGAGTAGGACTTGTAATCTTTCACACAACTCATTAATTCAATACATAATTGAAATGAAGTTATCAAATATAGATTTAATTTTAAATGGAGCTCATATAAAGTGAGTCAAAAGAATCCCACACAATACTACAATTTCTCAAACTAATATAAAATTGACATAAACTTACCTGATTTGGACAACATTAGCTCCTAACCTACAATTTCTTAAGGCCAAGTTACAATTTCTTAGGATAAATTATTACTATAAAAGACATGATCAACCTCAAAATGTTGTGATCAATCATAGAAGTTATAACTTTTAAAGGTGAAATAATAATTGATTGAGATTATTCATATTCGATCAAAAAATATCCCAACCAGTTGTAATTTTACGTTTAAAACGTATAACTTAATCTTATAAAATAATAACTTTTGATAAGATATTGTAATTTTTGATGATGCACTAGTCACTTTATGTGAACCCGATACATTGAAACTTGATGAAATCATTGAAAAAGGCAAAAGTTGTGAAACAATCTCAAATGATGACGGTTTTCACATCACAATCATTATAATTTAAAAGGGTTGATAGGTGTGCATAGTGAATTTATCAATGTATACCTACATGCTGAGAATGTTATAAACAAATATCATGAAGTGATCCAAATTGATTTTGTTATGGTAAAACAGTTCAAAATCAGAAGTACTACAAAATCTTACATAACATATTTTGTAGGACCCTCTTGATTCCAAGAACTGAGGCAAACAAAGTCATTATTCTTATTTGTGTAGTGCTTGAAAATAGTAACATCAGGTATCTCAAGTATAAGGTAGATGCAGATAAACACAGATTTGTAGAATTGTTTCAAGTAAATGAAAATCGAGAATGAGTTTTTTTCAAGAGGAATTGTCTGATGGAAAATGAGAATTAATTATTTTTCTTTTTTATTTTTTATTTAAAATAAAAGTATGATTAGTAATATTCTAGAGTTATTTGTTACCTAAAACGTGTCAATTTTTCTAATTCTACTAAATTTTTTTTTTTCTTTTTGGTAATAATATTAGAATTAAGGATTTATTTTCATTTTGAAAACCTTAGGATTTTGAATTTTTCTATAAATTATTCTATTGTACTACGGTTCTATTTTGTTAATCAATTTAGCAATATGATAATTTTCAAATTTATTCTCTTTTTTCTTCGTGAATTCAGAGTGTGAATGTTCTATACACGTGAAATAGAGACGGTATTTTTTTATATCCTCTTGTTATTTGCTGCGTGACTCAGCCACCTATCCTTTATGCATTTAAGTTCCACACAAAATTTGGGTCGAGAACAATCACTTTCAAATCATGTATGTGTGTTGATCAAAAAAAAAAAAAAAAAATCATGTATGTGATGTCAACTACGACGTTTCCTGCAAGAAGCACACACATTTTCACAAGCGGAAAACAATTTCTAGCATTCTTAGTGACAAAAAACTAACACACCACACACAATGTCAAATGTAGTAATTCAACTGCAACAATCATAATGACCCAGAAAAAAAGAAAGAAAGAAGGAAAAAATTGCAACAATCATTGAAATATAGAAGGTCTCCTGTGATTATCTATAGTCCTAGTTGGATCTTGCTAACAGTGTTTGAGATTGCTTCTCGAAGAGGAATCCTCCCGCCTTAGAGTCATCTGCCGACCAGACAAAGATGCCATGAAGTTGTTGCTGCTTCTTGAGCATATTGCAGGCAGTAAAGAAGCCTTTTTCAGGTGATAATCGGCCATTTCCCTCACTTGTAAAGCTCACTAAGACCTTACCACCATTGTAATTTCTACTCTGGGTCTTGAAGAAACTGATGAATTGAGCTACAGTGGTTCCCTGATCATATGCGTAGAACTGAAAATTGACGTAGTCAATGAGGTGGCCATAGCTCTTCCACAGAGACAAATAATGGGATTGAACTTGATCATCATCGAATGGAGCTATGGAAGCAAATGAGATGACTCTATTTTTCTTGAGAATTGTTATTACTTGCCCAATACACTCGGCAAAGATTTCAGGTGTAGCACCGAAGTGCTCGTAGTCGATGTCGATTCCATCCAAGTTATACTGTTTGATGATATGCGTAAGAGAAGAAACAGCATTGGAAACCCATGAATCTATTGAGGAAGGGTGGAAGAGGACTTCGACACCTCCCGCCGTGTCCCCTCCTAAGCTCAATGCTACTTTGACATTTGAATGCTTACTTTTGATGGAAGACACCGCGGAGGGACTGAGATTTTCCGAGTCCCAGAAGACATGGAATTTCCCATTAGTGGGAGAAGGAGATGAGATAGTATAATCTATGGCGAAGGAGAGAATGAAATGGAATTCAATGTTTGTGTTTATGGGTACATCAGAAAATTTGACATTTTGAAAGTTGGCTCCTATATATTCTCGAAAGAGGGTCGTTGGGGCGGCTTGGGTTGTTGCATGGGAGAAGATGAGAACTTGAAGAATGAAAACAGAGAAAAAAGGCTTAGAGAATTCCATGGTGATTGAAGAATATCTGTGTGTTGTAGTCTGTGAGAGAAATGGGAGTCGCTTCATGCCATTATATACTACAATGGGTATGCAGGAGAGGGCCATGAGGGAATCAAAAGTTATAGTTAGATTTACATGATGTGAAGGCAGTTTGTGATAGAGAGACTTGGTCTACAATGAAGAAATTTCAGAAAACTATCATGGACATGATGTTTTTGTATAAGAAGGCACATATGTATGTACCAAACATAAGAGGCATCAGCCGCATCACTGCAAGAATCCAAACAGTCTCTTTGATACTGAGAGAGGATGTGGAGAGTAAGAGACGGCAGTGTTGGAGCTATTGATCAATGCCATGCAATGGTGGTTCTGATTAATTTTGCCTTTGATGATCATACTTTATTTCATGGTTGGAACTGTTGGGTCTGACTAGAGAGCTTTTACCCCCAACCCATGGGGTTTTTAAAAAAAATGTTCAAAAGAGGATTGTTTTGAAAGTATTTTTCAAACCCAGTCTGTTTTAAAAACGTCAGTTGGAATGACGATTTTAGACCAACTGACGTTTTTTATGCAACAATGTGGCCACATAAGACAACCTAAAACGTCAGTCCAACTGACGTTTTTAGTGAAAACGTCAGTTTAACTAACGTCTTTTAAAAACATCAGTCCAAATGACGTTTTTAGTGCAAAACCTAACTATTTTTTCTCCCTCTTATTTTATAAGTAAAATGTTTAATTTTTATTTATTAAAAAATTTAATTATATTCAATAAATAAATTTTGATCATTTAAAAATACATAAATGTTCGTTGGTCCAACTGACGTTTTGCAGTTTTGCTCCCTAAAACAGTTTTGCTCCCTCTCTTATTTATGAGTAAATGTTTAATTGTTATTTATATAAAAATGTAATAATATTCAATAAATAAATTTTGATCATTTCAAAATACATAAATTTTGAGCATATCAAACTTTAAAAATTGAAAATGTATACATATAATTAATTTTCATTTTATCATATAATTTTTAACGCATACATAAAATAAAAATAAAATTTTATTTTTAATGTTGATCATGTCGACAATAATGTTTATTAAGCGGTGTAAAAATATAAGTTATTCATAACAAAAAAATTGAGTTTTTATTTCATAACACTATGCAGTGAATCTGATGGGTTAAAAAGGGATGTCAATATCGTGGTTGATATTGAAAACAACATAAAGGATTATCGAATACACATAAACATGATGGGATAAAAGTGTCAGACGCATCATCGTCCAAATCAGATAAATCAGAAAGTTCAAGATCAGAAACAAGTAACAGATCCTCTAAAATTGTAATTTCGACATATTGAGGATCAAAATGCTCTATTTTTGCATAATCGAGTGTATGAAAACGATCAACACGACGCTGCATTTGATCATTTACACGTTCAAGCCTTGATATGACATCGTTGCTTGAATTCTGTGAATTGTAAATATCAGTCAAACGTGCCTTTGGTACCGCAAATCTATGCCAACGAAAAAATACTTCAAGGTCACAACGTTTGTCATATAATTGTTGACATCTTAGTATGTGTTCGATATGAACACTTAGAGGTGGATAGTCAGTTGCAGGCCCAACAATTACATGTCCAGCTTGACCGAATGGGTGATAAGGGTCGATGGGCTCATTGTGGAATGCACGATTTCGTCCGTACCACGTTACACTATTGGAATCGGTATATGATTCAATAGAATGAACTTTGTTCAGCGATGTGGATCTGTCCGTTGAGCGTTCACGTTTGTTAGTCGAAGATGAACTATTTTGGTCATTACGTGAAAAGGAACATTCATGTGATTTGCTCATATACATTTTGTTTGGTGGTGGTGCAATTACACAATTGTGAATGGTAGTATATATATGCTCGGTTTGACAATTTAAAATTGCAGTAAAAGGACATCACACTGCAAAGTGCAGAACTAATTTGACAATGATGCCAAATGACAATGAAAAAATTGGTATATGACAACACACTGAATAGACCAATAAAGCCACGAGATTGATTAAAGTAAATAGTACATGACACTGCAAAGTTCAGAACTGATTTGACAATGACAAGATGTGACAATGAAAAAGTTGAGATATGACAACACATTGAATAAACTGATAAAGCCACAATATTGATTACAGTAATAATACACGAGAACACCCATTCGCAATAATTGGTCACCTCATTTCATGACAACTATTTATAGCTAATGCAACTTTTTTCTTCAACCTTAACACAACAATGAATAGGCAATGCTATTTCAGACACAATATTATGAAGACCTCATTCCACACAACAAGAGTCTAAATATATGCGTTTAGAATTCAAAAGTCTAAATTATGTTTTTCTTTCATTGAGCCAAAACAAACAAATAGTTTGAAAGCATAAATTCAAAATCTGTAAAAGCCACCAGTTTACACAATATATACAATGCCTAAAATAACAACATTTCCTGGGAAATGTAGAGAGAGGGTAAGGAGAGAAGCAGAGAGGGGAAGAGAGAGATATAATAGACATACCTTGATGAGAGAGGGGGACTGGTAGGGCTAGAGGTTCACTGATCGATGGTCGCTAGAGGATTTGGTGAGAGTTCAGTGGTCGTTAGCTAGCTATCCACAGCTTAGGGCGTGAGATTAGAGATTTAGGGCTGAGATGGAGAGGCGTGCATGGTTGATTTCGACAGAGATGCAGAGTGATTTCAGGTGTGGGTGAAGGGAAGAGATAGAAAGAGAGAGAGAGCGTCAGAAGGAGAGAGAAATGTGATGCTGGTGGAGAAAGGCGATGCTGGTGGTGTTGGCTGGTGGTTCACCTGAAGGAGGTTAGGGTTCAGAGAATTGGGGGAAGAAGGAAATAAGGGAGAAGAAAAGAAGAGGGAAATGAAAGAATAAAATCGATTTCGGATTACCTAAAAACGTCAGTCCAAATGACGTTTTCATTGAAAACGTCAGTTGTACTGACGATTTTAGGTGTAAATGGCCTACAATCTTGCACAAAAAGGTCAGTTGGTCTGACGTTTTTATTCTAAAAACGTTACACTAACTGACGTCTTTTGCATAAAAACGTCATTCCGACTGACGTTTTTAAAAATGTCTGGATTTGAAAATACTTTCAAAACAACCCTCTTTTGGGTATTTTTTTTAAAACCCCATGGGTTGACGTAAAAGCTCCTGACTAGATGCTTCTATGTAAATGGGCAACCCAACACACGAGTTTTCACTCATTACAACATCTAGGCAGAATTATGTGTACATAATTTTATTTTTGTATGTAGAGCGGTTGTTTTTTTGAGTTAACCCCGTGACATATAAATTACAATTAACTGATGACAGTCAAAAAAAATATTTTGTCATATTATCAAATGGCAGGATCTTATTTGCTTAACAAATTCTTGATACAAAATATGATATGGTACAAGGGTGCTGGAGATGGTGTCAACATCTATGCATTCACCTCATATCTTTGGTGGTGGGTAACTTGAGAGTTGCAGTATAGTCATACTAATTAGATAGAAATTATATTTACTCAACGGCGGAGCCACATGGGGGCCAAGTAGAGCTGATAATCGAGTCAAGTTATTTGGGTTTGACTTGTTTTGGGTTCGATTCGTTTTTTAAACGAGCCGAATTTAAATAATTTTTTAAGCTCGTTTTAAAAAATAAGCTTGATTGGCTCGTCTCGAACTCGCGAAGCCCGACTTAATTATCAGCCATAGGATCAAGGCCCACCCTCAATTTTTTATGTATATATTGAGTGTTTTTTGAAGATTTTTTTTTTGTACATCCATATCTAATGCTTATGAATACATGACAAACACTTTCAAATAAATATCAGATATATTATTTTGATAACTCTCAGCGCGCTATTGTATCCATGAGATTTTTCCTTGTTTAGTTTGTTTTCTTTATTGATAATATGAGTGAAATTAACCGTAACCAAATGTTTATTGTTTGTCATAATATTAAGATTTTCTGTGATTGACATGAATTTGCTTATTTATAATTTTTGGCATTTTGTATTTTGAATTTAAGCGTAAGATTGTTCGGAATTGGATTATTATTTATTTTTATTTTTTATATGATTTGTCTCTATGTAAATAAATATTATTTATTCTTAAAGTATCCATCTAGGACTTAATTCTTGGCTCGGCACCTATATTTACTAACTAGGTGTAACCCGTACCTGAAGTCAAGATGTAATGTGAATGATTTTGAGAGGGATGTTGGACGCCGTTGGATAAATCTATTTGAAATCGTCGGATGAACTTATTGAAATTTGTCCTATTTTATATTATAAATGACCTAATTTTACTAAATAAACTGCTCATCACACATCAGTCAAATCCAACAAGAGGCATGTTGCATTTAATTTTAGTTTTGCTTCTCTATGTGAAGCATCGATATTAAAATATTATTGAGTTACAACTGATAAATAACAGGACTAGAGCAGAATTAAATGATTTAGGTGATGGATGATTATCATCTATCTATTCAATGGCAATAGCTAGGATGGAATGGGACTCACTTCTCAGTTTATTTTAGAAAAAAACCCACGGCCAATTCATCAATGAAATAAAAATAACATAAACACAAGTGTCTCATCCCAAGACTTTGTTCTTTTTATTTTTGGGTTAATAGTATTTTTAGTGTTTAAAGTATGTACGTTTTGTCAATTTATTCTCTAAAATATTTTTTTTTTTAATTTGGTCTCTAAAGTATTTAATTAATTAGTGTTTAAATTGTCTCTACACAAACGAACTGTTTACTTTTTGTCGGCATGATCATGTGTTGGTTATGTAATACCGTCTGAAAAACTGATATGTGACCACTTCCATCAAAAAGTATAATGAAATCTCCAATTAGGGGTCAAAGTAACACGAATTGAAATTTTAAAGATCAAATTGACAAAATTAATATAATGAGGACCAAACTGGTAAAACGGGCATATTTTAGGGACCAATAGTGATATTAACCATTTTTTTTTTTTGTCTTTTCAGAAGGTCATCCTAAGCATTTGTTCAGTAAAACTAAGCAAAACGTTTGCAGTAAATTTTTTTTTTTTTTTTGTATTCAATTGTCAAGGATGTCTGGGTCAGTTTACGCGTACGTCAGTTAATCTTTTCCCCAGTTCAGTCAAAAATAGGTCATCCAGGCTAGGATTAGAGTATTTATATGGGATAAATCTCTCATGACCTTATCCTAAAATGTTGTCAATATTCGAACTTAGGACGTCTAGATTTACAACTTGTCTTTATTACCACTTGAGCTACTCCTTGAATAAGTAAATGGACAACCCAACATACGAGTTTTTTGTTATTACGACATTAGGTAGGATTATGAGTCTTATCTCTGCATACGGAGAGATTTGACAGGATCATCTTATTAGCTTAACAAGTTCTTGATACAAAATATGATATGGTGCAAGGGTTTTGGAGATCTTGTCAGCATCTATGCAATTCACCACATTCTTTGCACTCACCAGTCAAATACACCAACAGGCATGTTGCATTTAATTTAGTTTTGCCTCTGTATGTGAAGCATCTATACTGAAATATTACTGAGTTACAACTGATGAATAACAAGATTAGAGCATAACTAAATGACATATACGATTCCATCCATAGGTAATGGATGATTATCATTTGTCTAATCAATGGCAAAAGCTAAGATGAAGTGGAACTCAACTTCTTAGTTTATTTTACAAAAAGTCCAAAAGCCCACGGGCAATCCATCAATGAAATAACTGAAAATTGAGGTCGAGTCCTCCTGAATGGACTTATAATGACTTAAATCTATCAAAGAAACTTATTTGGTGATAAGTTCATTTTTTATTTTACTAATAAATACTTAAATCCACTATTTTTTTAAATCTCAAAAATACTCTTAACAGTGTTATTCTGTTCAATTATAGAAACCTTAAAATTTTTGAAAGTAACTTTAAATTAATTCTTAAATTAGAAATTATTATCCCTTAATTCACTCCTAAATTGAAATTGAAATTTATATATATATTCTCTCTCTCTCTCTCTCTCTCTCTCTCTCTCTCTCTCTCTCTCTCTCTCTCTCTCTCTCTCGGTAGAAGAAGATCATAACTTCAGTACAACAAATATTTCTCTTTAGATATCATTTCTTTCTCCATAACATCAAAATCAGTAGGGTTTGAAACATCATCAACAACTACCATATCTACTACCGTGTTCTGGTCATCAAGAATTTCTATGTCGTTGGTTTTCCAAAAAAAAAAGTTGAAAAACTTGTTCAATGTGTTATTAGCTTGATCCTCAATTTTTTTTTTATTTTTTTGATAAATAATCCCCAATTTTTTTTCAATGTTTCACGCTACTACGTTTTTTATTAACCATGTTACAATTTTTTCTAATTGACCATGTTACTATTTTTTTTTCATCTTACTATTTTTTATTGAGCATGTTATTATTTTTTCAGTGTTATTTTTTTGGATGCTGAAGAATTAGAGGCTTCTTCCTATGGTTATAGGCTTGAATACTACTATTTTTATTTTCAATTTTGTTCAATGTTCTATATTGCTATTTTTTTTGTTTAGCATGTTACTATTTTTGTTGAACATGTCACTATTTTATTGAACATGTTACTATTATTACTTTTTTAAAATATTAATATTAAATGTTATTGTTTTTTTATGTTTAAATATTACTATTTTTTTGTGTTTAAATGATAACTTTTTTTTATTTGAATGTTACTATTTTTTACTTTTAATGTTACTCTCTCTCTCTCTCTCTCTCTCTGGATATAGATAGATATGACTTATGAGATAGAATATTTTTTAATATTAGTCAAATTCTTAAAATTGAGGAGTTTTTAATTTTTAGTTTTTACTTCACTTCTAAAGGGAAGAGATAATCTACTAAAATTGACAAAAAATGGACTTTATAACAAATAAGTTTTTTTAATGAACTTAAATTCAAACAAATCTATATAGGAGGTAGGGCTGTTAATCAAGCCAAGCTTGAACATTTTTTTAGGCTCGTTTATGTGTAAATAGTCAAATGAGTCAGCTCGTTTATGTGTAAATTAAGCTTGAATTAGGCTCGAATTCAGCTCGATTATCACCCCTAATAGGAGGACCGGCCTCCAAATTTCCCATGAAATAAATATAACACAAAGACATGCGTTTCATTCCAAGTCTTTCTTCGGTAAAACTGAGCAAAACGTTTTTACAATTATTTGTTTAAATACTGTTTTTTTGGCACATCGGACGACTTAATAGGGTCGGAATAGGCACCAATGTACTATGCAAGAATCTTTTGACTGGGCATGTCATAAGAAACAAGGGAAAGAATTAGTTACACGAAATAAAGAATATGATAAGCAGCATTGTTAATATGGCCTAAACATAACACTTTCTATGTATATGTCATTCTTGGAGTGATGCTCCCTCTCCTGCAATGAAAAATGGCTGCAACCTTCACTACAACGGCAAAAACTTCCACTAGAATGGACTTGGCATTGCGTGTGGAGAAGAAAAGGTGGTGCTGCGAAACTTCATGGCTACTTTCTGTTGGGTGAGTGTCATTTCAGGTACTTATAGGGGATGTTTGATTCGAGTATTAAAGGGTATAATTTAACTAAATTCGACCAATAATAACTTAATAATGTTTGAATCATGTCTTAGGACCTCATCGTATAACATGAGTTAATAGGACCCCGGTATTAAAATATCTAATAACACTATATAAATGGTACGAGTAACATTGCTCGTACAGTGCTAAAATGTTAGAGCAATGTTATTGGGACACAATTTGAGAATATAGTATATTTTAACTATTATGTTTGAATAGCATTAGTGAAAGAGTTATTATAGAGGTAATCAATCAGGACCACCAATGCATGGCAAACAGATCAATAGCTCCAAGATTGCCGTCTGTTACTCCTCAATAAAAAGATTGTTTGGATTCTAACAGTGATGCTGCTTGTGTTTGGTACACATATTTGCCCACATTCGATGAACACACGCTACAATTCACGGAAAACAAATGCATGGGATAGATGGAAATATGGTGATGGACAGGATTACAATAACCATGGAACAAAATAAAACTTAGAAAAAATAATGCTTTAGCAACTGTTTTTAGAATTCCTTCTCCATAGAAACAAAAGATTATACAACTTGGTTATACTGAAACATCATGTGAATGATGGTTTTCTGAATGTACTTCATGTAGACCAAGTCTCTCTAATTGTAACTTTGTGAGTCACTAATGGCCCTCAACTACACAGCCCTTGTAGTATAAAATGACATGCAACAATACCCATTTCTCTCACAGACTACAACACATACCTACTCTTCAATCACCATGGAATTCTCTAAGCCTTTTCTCTGTGTTCTCATTCTTCAAGTTCTCATCTTCTCCCATGCACCAACCCAAGCCGCCCCAACAACCCTCTTTCGGGAGTACATAGGAGCCAACTTTCAAAATGTCAAATTTTCCGATGTCCCCATAAACACAAACGTTGAATTCCATTTCATTCTCTCCTTTGCAATAGATTATACCACCTCATCATCTCCTTCTCCCACTAATGGAAAATTCAATGTCTTCTGGGACTCGGAAAATCTTAGTCCCTCCGAGGTTTCTTCCATCAAAAGTAAGCATTCAAATGTCAAAGTAGCATTGAGCTTAGGAGGGGACACGGCGGGAGGTGTGGAAGTCCTCTTCAACCCTTCCTCAGTAGATTCATGGGTTTCCAATGCTGTTTCTTCTCTCACGCATATCATCAAACAGTATAACTTAGATGGAATTGATATCGACTACGAGCACTTCGGTGCTACTCCTGAAATCTTTGCCGAGTGTATTGGGCAGCTTATAACAATTCTCAAGAAAGATGGGGTCATCTCATTTGCTTCCATAGCTCCATTCGATGATGATCAAGTTCAGGCCCATTATTTGGCTCTGTGGAGTAGCTATGGTCACCTCATAGACTATGTCAATTTTCAATTCTACGCATACGATCAGGGGACAACTGTAGATCAATTCATTAGTTTCTTCGAGACCCAGAGTAGAAATTACAAGGGTGGTCAGGTCCTAGTAAGCTTTACAAGTGAGGGAAATGGCGGATTATCACCAGAAAATGGCTTCTTTATTGCCTGCAATAGACTGAAGCAGCAGCAACAACTTCATGGTATCTTTGTTTGGTCTGCAGATGACTCTAAGGCCGGAGGATTCAGCCATGAGAAGCAATGTCAAGCATTGTTAGGAGGATCACCCTAGTACTATAGCCAAACCCCCGGGGACGAGGGGGTTCTATATTTCTATGATTGTTGCAGTTTTCTTTCTTTTTTTTTTTGTCTTTTTTTGGTCATTATGATAATTGTTGCAGTTGAATTTGCTAAATTCGACATTGTTTTGTGCTTGAAATTAAGAATGCTATATAACTTGTTATTTGCTTATGAAAAAATGTACGTGCTTTGCAAGTCTTTGATTCGTGAGCAAAATACAAAATTATGAATGGTCGACGTTTCAGCGAAGTTCAAATAACAACGATATAATAGTTAATTTATCGAGGTCTAAGTTCATATCTAATGATAGACATACGTCTTAGTTGACATGATATACATGATTTAATAATGAAATACGCAATTGTGAACAATTTGAATTTGTGTAAAAGTAAAGTGCGCATGAGTCAGACATTTTTCTAATTATTAAAAACAAAAATTTCGCTCAAGCAAGGGTCACCGTGATGGAACTATATATGAAGTATTCCCGTGATAATATTTCAT